>VXBB01015719.1:177348-189489 GCA_013399915.1 Illadopsis cleaveri | reverse complement strand
CATCCCTCCATCCATCCCCTCCCTCCATCCCTCCCCTCCCTCCATCCATCCATGCCATTTTTATAACTCTTGCACACACACACAAACACAGAACATTCACAGATATTTGTAATTCTCATCAGGCTCCAAGCTGAGCTCAGTAAGAGTTGCCCAATTCCCCCCTTACTGTGCAGCCCAGGGTTTCCTCAGCAACACAGTCAGACAGGTAACAGGAGTGCAGGGTGCCTGTGTGATCTGTCACATCCACCAGGATGTCAAAGCTGGCAAAGGTGGACTTGGCCTTTGGAGGGACATCACTGCAGAAGGTGCAGGTGTTGGACACGTCGCTCACAATGAACCGGCAGATTGAGCTGGAACACGAGGAGAGAATTCATGCAGAGATGCAATTTATCCTTCCTGAAACATTTTTCTAGACTGAGATTTCCCAAGAGACTTTGTCCTTAAAAAAATTTTCACCTCCTGAACTCTTGAGTCTGCCTGAGACAAAGTGATCTCTTTCACTCTAGGACCACAAAGAGCCCTCGACAAAAACCCTCTACAGAAACCCACATGGCATCCTCCAGGGGAGTTTTATTTCTTCTCTGGGATGAGACTAAAATATTTCTCCATGTCATTTGTGTCTGGGGAAGAGGGACAAGCAGTTTTGAGCACATTCCAGGCAGGCAGTTGCTCACCATCTGTTGCGCAGGACCCTGGACACGTTCTCGTCGATGTCCAGGGTGGAAATGTAGCCATAAATAATTCCATGGAGAGGCTCCAGCTTCCCATCACTCTGGAGAGCTTTTTCTTTCAGCTGTTCCACTGTGTACACATCCACTACAGCCTCCACTACAAGTTTAAAAGACAAGTGAAGTGTATCTGAGCCAGAAATGATTCAAAGGGCAATGGCAAAAATGGATGTTAAGGCAATAAAAAGGAGATTTAAAGCAGCAGAAAAGTCATCGTCCCCCCACCCCCGCTTCCTTCCCCAAAAAAGTAAAACAAAAGGGAACTCAGATCAGGAATATATATATTATTTAATCTTTGAATCCTCCAAAAGGAGTTTTTGACAAAAGCTTTCCCCCTGACTTTTCCATACCAGTTCCAGACAAGAAGAACACACCAGCCAGGCTGCAGCTGAAGATACATAAAGATAAAATAAGGGACAGCCCCAAGAAACCATCCAAACATTACAGATTCAGCCAGGCTGGAGCTGAGTTTTGTTTCTCTGAGCACACAGAGCAGGAATTCTGTCAGCTGCACTATGAAATGACACTGTGCATGTAAACAAAATCAAATGCTTACAGTTAATGGTTTCATTTGCCAGCTCCTTCACTGGGCTGGGCAGAGCTCCTGTCTGGGCACTCTCTTTGATGAAGCTGAAGAGAACATTTGCTTCTGCTGTTTCTGAAAATGCATTTTTAAAAAGTTATCAGTATATGTTGCATGTAAAAATCACAGCATTTTTATATTTTACAAGTTTTTATTCTAGTAGCACAAACACGTTGGAATTAGCCAAGATTTGCTTTTCTCTTTTTTATTTAAACTGTTAGTCCTGCATGGAATAAACATATGAAGGCAAATAAAATAAAATAACATAAAATAAAATAAAAGTAGATGCCAAAGGCACTGGTCATCACATAACAGACAATAAGCAGGGAGCTTTGTGAGAAGCAGGCAGAAGAAAACACAGTTCCAATAGATTAATTAATGCATTCTAGCCTAGAATAATGACTAAAAGCAAAGAACTACTTGAGCAGCTCTTACCTGGGTTCGTTGTAATGATGGTTTTGGATATCACAGTTGCAGTCATGCAGTTCCTAAATTTGTCAAAATTGATTCTCACATCTGATGCAAATATAACTGTGCACAAAAACACCCCCATGTCACTGGAGAATAAATGTCACAAGAAGAACTACAGTAGAACCATAAACCAGACTGGTTTACCTGTTTCTTGGGGGATCCAACTCTGTGCCAGCTGGATGGATTCATTATCCCAGCTAAATTAAACAGAAGTGGATGTATCAAAACACTTTGGAAACAGCACCCAAACTGTTCAGTACTAAACTACTAAATAATGTGGTTGCAATAAAATTGGCCAAAGGGGACACGACTCCTTTGCGACACACGTGGCACTGAAATTCCATGTGCCTGTTTTATCCCAAACAGGATAAAATAAAGATGGGTTGTAATGCAGAATATACCTGAGGGAGATGCTGTGTTTCAGCTTGGATAAAAGCCATATCTAACTAAAGCAAATCCCAGTTGAAGGAGCTGTTTGTGCTGGGCTGTGCTGGGCCAGGCTGATTGCTCAGATCCCCAGGCCAGATGTTCAGCCACTTCCATCACTGGGAGCTTTGTGGGGATGATGAGACTGGAGTGAGGTCAGAAGTATCCCTCAAAAATGGTAATTTCATGGTCTCTTGATAAAATCTCATTCAAGAGAGAATGAGATTTGGCTGGCAAGAGCACAGCCAAAGCACAGATTTGTTCTGGTGGGTTTTCTATTTAATCCTTGGGAAAAGATTGAAGATATTTCCTTTTCATGTGATAGTGCTCAGCCACCTCTTCACTGCTGGGCTCTGAAATACCCTGCCAGTGCCCAAACCCCAGCACTGAGAGAGAACTGATGGAGGAGCTGCTCCAAATGAACCCTGGGCTGGAAGGGTTCACCCCAGAGCAGCTTCTTTTGGGTTTCTGGGTATGAATTGTGTTAAACATCCCATGATAAACATCCCTGGTGATAACACAGTTCCTGGCTCACAGTGCAGGGCTGGCTGCTTGCTTCCCCTGAGGGAACAAAGGTCACTGAAGTCATTTTTTAACCACCAAACAGCAATCCCAGGGCAAGGGAATACCCACATCCCCCTGCACATGGAAAAGCCACAAGTTTATTGAACAAACTCTGGGCAAAATGCAAAAGTTCCTCTGTGAACAAAGGTTCCTCTGTTTACAGCAGGGATGGGCTGGGGGGAGTCGTGTTTGTAAACAGGACAGAGTTTGAAAACGCAGCCAAAGTCATCTCAAAATGTTTCTGCATTGTTTTAAACGTTTAAAAACAATTTAAAAACTATTTCAACCTATTTCCACTCCACTTGCAATTCTGCTTGGCTTTAAAAATGGATCGTGCTCTTCATTTTCCTGCCCTCCTGTTTGTGGAAGAGACACAACAGCCTTTGCAGCTGGTTAGAAATGCTATTTCCTGAATTAGCTCAAATGTCCACATGAAAAAAAAAGGAATTATTTGGAACTGAGCTTCATTTTGCCATCCATGAGCCAGCAGGCTGTCAGCAAGCCATAAAACTACACAAGATATATAAGGCCACTCAAATGAATCTCTTTTTTATGTCTCTTTTCAGTGTACATTGCTGCCTCATCCCAGCTGCCTCCTAAATAACAATATATTTAAATTAAAAGACTGTAAGACAGGCTTCTAGCTAATCAGTGTGTGCCATAGCTAATTGTTCTACCAGTGTTTGCATTAATTTGTATTTTTTAGTGAATTAAAGAATATTTTACCATACTATGGGGAAAGATCTCTCTGTTTCATCAAACAGCTTTACTTCACATCTCTGGCCTTTCCTTTTGTCTGAAGTAATAAAATACTTTGGCTCCCCAACCTTTAAAAAGAAAGAGAAGAAGTCACTTGTCCTCTATTTAGTGTTTAGGAGAATAAAACTCCTAACCTAGAAAATAAAAGGGTTAGAAAAGGGAAGAAAGATTGTAGATGACTAAAAATGGGATCACTTAATTTTTCCCTTAATTTTGTTGATAAAAATCTCATCAAAGGGTGTGTGTGATTATTTTCACTCAGCTGCCAAGGTGAACAAATGGAGTCCTGGCCACTGTGAGGCCCAAAATCCACATTTACACAGATTTACAGTGAATTTACTGATAGCAGAGCAGAGAAATGCTCCTCACTTACTGATATCACAGCCCAAAATCCACATTGACACAGATTTACAATGAATTTACTGATAGCAGAGCAGAGAAATGCTCCTCACTCACTGCCATCACAGCCCAAAATCCACATTGACACCGAATTACAATGAATTTACTGATAGCAGAGCAGAGAAATGCTCCTCACTCACTGCCATCACAGCCCAAACCCCACATTGACACAGATTTACAGTGAATTCACTGATAGCAGAGCAGAGAAATGCTCCTCACTCACTGCCATCACAGCCCAAACCCCACATTTACACAGATTTACAGTGAATTCACTGATAGCAGAGCAGAGAAATGCTCCTCACTCACTGCCATCACAGCTGCCAGCACGTTGAGGACTCTCCCATGGAGGCTTTGTCCATTTGCCACAATGTCCCCCAGGGAATAATAATCCTGAGGGTTTTTGACAGGCAGGTGCAGCAGGGACAAGAGCCTGGTGTCTGTGTCGTAGCAGGAGGAGGTTTTGACCACAGAGTGATTTTCACTGAGCAATAATTTGTAGCCACTAGAACAGAACAAATCCCATTGATCAGCACTGCATTCACTGAGGTATCAATAGTGTAAAATGTTAATTCAACACATATAAAAAAGCAACTTCTCTCCATTACAGTTTCTCCCAAAAGTACCAAAAATTCTTGTAGATTTTACTCAAAGAATGAAAGTTACTCAGTTTAGTAACAAAGAACATTATTGCTTTATGACCTTCTATTTGTGAAATGAATTCTCCTGTGAGATTTAAGCAGACGTTGAGCACAGGAGGAAGGTACAGCTACACAAGAAGAAAACACTAAATATTTCTACCAATTTCATGTTGCTGGAAATTAGAGCAAGTCTTAACTTTGATCTTGTGAGAAAGAATTACCACTCCGTGCTTTAAATTTACCTAGGAGTTACAGGGTTGAATTTTTCTTCTCTTTCTGCTTCCTTGGACTGAATTAAAGGATTTTCAATTGTAACTAGAAGAAAGCATTGATAAGTAATGTTAGAAATTGATTATAGGTACAATTATAGATATTTTTGTGTGTACACTCTGCAAGCTGACAAGTTTTACCCAAACAAGCACGGGCAGCAAAATCTTTCTATGCACTTAAAAAGATAAAAGCACATCCTGTAAATAAATACAGGAGTTTTGTTGTGGTTTTCTCAGCAATCATAGTCATATCTATAACTGAGGGAAGGCAAACACCAAACTGCTTTACAGCTTATTTTTCCTCATTTTTAAAGACCTCGATAAAATGTAAGATTTGACATTGATTAACTGCAGGCCAGTTCTGAGCTGCTGCACTCAGTGGGTTTCTTTTGTTGACATATTTACTGGGCTTGAATTGAAATCCTTGGGATCTTGTTCCTTTCCTCTTTACACTGAACAGAACTGAACAACTTGTTTCCAATTAGGCTGTTTGTGAGTCCTCAGAGCAAAACACAGCAAAGCCACCAGCACAACCACGATTTCCATGCAAACAGAAACGTGGTGAGAATAAATAAAATGAAATAAATAAACTCACCACAGTCACCAACCCTGAAGCTTTCTGAGAGGGATCTGATGTACTCTTCTCTGCCCCAGGACTGGACATTAATGAAATAAGTTGGGGAATCACGAATGGTGAAACTGAAGGTGTATCTTTCAGTGCCGATGTCTGCAAAAAATAAACGGGGCTGTAGCAATTCCTCAGCACAGCTTGATTTTTAACTGGAATATGTGTATAAAAACTACTATTTTGAGGTTTTCCTGGATTTTGGCGGGGATTTTCTCCCACTAGAGGCCAGCAGGTGGTGCAGGAACACGTTGGTGTTCGGGAATGAGCTGCGATTCCTGCTGTGCTTGTACTCGTCCACCCGCACCTCACTTCGGGCACCGTAAAAACTCAGGGATCAAACACGGGAGAAGTGCGGGAGCTGTGGGAGGTGACAGTCAGGGCCTGGCAAACACACAAACGGCAATAATTTGTACACACAGCCCCAATTCTGTAGGAGCTGAGCTGACCCCGTGGGTGACACCGCCCCGCTGATGGCCCAGGCTGCAGCCTCCCTGCCCAGGGGGTTAATTGAACAAAGCAAAGTGTTCCCAGCGCTATGGAAAATTCAGGATATCGCTGTCTGTAGCCTTGCCCTGTCTCATCCAGCTTCTCAGGGATCACAGCACGATGCAATGGATTTACTAAATTCTCAAGGAAAACTCGAGTGATCCCCCAGAGCGCCCTGACTGCAGGGCCAGGTGGGAAGGGCAGGGTTACAATTCAATAACCAACCCAGGATTCATTTTGTACCTATTCACAAATGAAACTTCCCAGGGATCACAGCACGATGCAATGGATTTACTAAATTCTCAAGGAAAACTCGAGTGATCCCCCAGAGCGCCCTGACTGCAGGGCCAGGTGGGAAGGGCAGGGTTACAATTCAATAACCAACCCAGGATTCATTTTGTACCTATTCACAAATGAAACTTCCCAGGGATCACAGCACGATGCAATGGATTTACTAAATTCTCAAGGAAAACTCGACAGATCCCCCAGAGTGCCCTGACTGCACACACCCCAACACCTCCTGTGCAGACCCTGCACTTGGGTGGCACCAAGGATGGCTTTCTCCTAAAACCTCCCCCCTCCAGAAGCTCAGCAGGAGCCAGTGGCAGCAGAATTACTGAGCCCTTCTCCTGGAGTTGGGATGGCTCTCCAGTGGCAGCAGAATTACTGAGCCCCTCTCCTGGAGCTGGGATGGCTCTCCAGTGGCAGCAGAATTACTGAGCCCCTCTCCTGGAGCTGGGATGGCTCTCCAGTGGCAGCAGAATTACTGAGCCCCTCTCCTGGAGCTGGGATGGCTCTCCAGTGGCAGCAGAATTACTGAGCTGGAGCTGGGATGGCTCTCCAGGGCTGGAGGTGCTTCCTGACAGTGTCTGTACCAACCCTGACTGTAAATTTGTTATTTCAATTTCCAATGAATGCTGTATTAACAACATGCAATTCCCATTTTGTCCCGGATGAAGCTGTTGCTACTCAGGCCAGAAATTCCTTGTATCACTCCACAAGACATGTCCTCAACATTTCTATTTTATGAGAGAACAAATATGAAGGCACCAGCTCCATTCCAGCAGCATTTATGGAAGAGTGGGTTCATACTGGTTCCGTCTTCACAGCATGAAACACTTCCATGGCAGAGTTTTTCCAATTTCTAATTGATATGGTTTAGCCAAACCAGTGCTGCTCTTTCATCTTGGTTCTCAAATAGACACAATTTTTTTGTGTGTGCATTTTTATTCTATCCATTTTACACTGAGGAATCTGTTTATCATTTCAATATTGATTTCAGTCATCTCTGCCAAATTACACCGTTGAAGAAAATGAAGGGAAAAGAGTTTAAAGGGACTGTACTTTTTCGGTCTGGAAAGCTTCTGACATCTGTTTTCCCAATAACCAGCCCGATTACATTCTGAAAAATAAAAAGATTATAGAGTACAAGATTAAACCCAGATGTAGATGATGAATTAGATTTCATGGAATTAAACTCTGCTGATGATAATAAACATATTTCTGACTGGTAATCATTTTAATCTATTTATTCCACAGTACCGTATGAGCTAAAGAATAAAACATAAACACACCAGTTTACTTTAGGAAAAAAATTGTGACTAATAAAAATATTAAAATAAATACATCTGTTTCTGTTTGTGAAGAAAATGGGAGGACAAAAGTTCACCCCAAACCTTCACAATTTTGGCTGTTCTACAGCAATCTCTCCTCAGGTAGGCAGCAATGTTGTTGTTTCATCCTCAAACGCTCCACGGAAAGTCTGGACAGGATTTATTTTACACTGAAGTGTCCAAGGTTTTCCTGGCTGTCAGCACCACGAGTCACAAGCGTGCACTCACAGGAGCTTATCCTGGCCTCAGCCAAACAACCTCAATTTCTACAGGTGCCTCTCTCTTGCTAGCTTTCAACTGACTCCAAGGGAGCTGAGGCAAGGAGCTTTTCTGTTGGTTCAGCCCAAAATCAGTTTTATTCTGCTTTGCTAAACTTGTGTTTATTATGGAAAAACGTCCTGTTCTCAATTGTCAAACACAACTACTGGGAGCAAACACACACATGTAGATATAGATATATTATCTATCTATAATATAATATAACATAACAGCTGTGTGGTGGGTGTTTGTTGGTTTTTAGGTGGTCCTTGGTGTCAGAGAAGAGTTTTGCAGTGCTTGTTTGGGATTGAAGAGGTCAGCAAGGAAAGTCAGAGTGGGACAAGAGCTGGAAGAACAGACTGACAGTGCAAAAAATACTGCCAGGATCCTTCAAACCGTGAAGCATCCCTCATCAACTCCACAGAATCCTGGGATGGTTTGGGTTGGAGGGATCTTAAAGCCCATCCAGTTCCACCCCCTGCCGTGGGCAGGGACACTTTCCACCATCCCAGGTTGCTCCAAGCTGTGTCCAGCCTGGTTGGACACTCCCAGGGATGTGGCAGCTCCTAAACACGGCCCCTTCTGGCAGTCCTGACTCTCCCGTTCCCGCAGAATTCCAGAGCCGGGTGGGAAGGGCAGGGTTACAATCAATAACCTGCCCAGGATCATTTTGTACCGATTCACAAAGCAGCGTGACCTGCCCGACTTCACTGCAGCGACATCGACACGTGCTCCCAAAATCAGCTCTCCGATTTCCTTGGAATCGCTAGAGGGAGCACGGGAACTGCCTTTTCCTGCAGGGATGGAAACACTCAGGAAGAGGCCGGTTGTGTACAGCAGTGTAATATCCCCCTGCCACACTAACTGCATGCAGTGAGTCTGATTGGGATTTTGTTTTTCTCTTTTGAGTTTTGTTTCTTAATTTAAAAACCCAAAAATCTATTAAATCAGAATGCAACATTCCCCGTATCTCACCACCAGCCAATAGAACTGACACTTAGGATGAGTGCCTGCAGAACTTAGGCTGATTGTGCCTAATTGCTGATGTAAATATCCAACTTCCCAAAGAAATCTGCTGTAAATGTGTTCACCTCTGTGTCTCCAACACCGAGCCTGCACGGGGAGCTGGCAGAAGGAAGTGATCTGGCTGGAAACTATTTTGGACTGAGGAAGGGAGAAAAACTTCCAAGAGATCATTTCCTTGATCAGCTCATTGTGCAACTGCCCAAGCACTCATTTCCCCAGAAGAGGAGGGCAACAACTCCCCCATGGTGCCTGTTTTGGCAGAGCACTGCTTGGGGCTGCTCGACCAACTCATGAACACACTGCAAGTGTTTACACTTGAATCTCTTTCACTTTTTAAAATAAACAGCAAACTCATAAACCGTGCCATTTTGATACTTCAAACTGTGTGTTCAGCTGTTTCTAACGTCCTAACACAACACACACTGATCATTCCATCATAAATTATTATTTTATAAAAATACCTCCATTGCCGTGTGTTGCTAACTGCAATACTCAAGATTAGTTTTGTTTGGAAAATAAAAGCTTTTAACTGGGTTAGTGGACCATTGTTTGGGAGGGACTGTGAATGACAGGTTAAATTAGCATTGCTGAAGATCAGTTTGGATCAATGTGGCTCTAAGGGGATAGAAAACTTCTCTTAGATCATCCCTTTCCTGTGACTCCTCTTTCATTTGTTTAAAGTAAATGAGAAAAAAAATTGTGCCATCCCGAATAAAAAGCAGTGGCAATGGGAAAACTTCATGTTTTCACTATTTTCAGGAGCATCAAGACTTTCCTGGAGCAAGGGAGGGGGGATTTCTGCTCAGGTGAGACCCCACCTGCAGAGCTGCCTCCAGCCCTGGAGTCCCAGCACAGGGAGGACGTGGAGCTGTTGGGGTGAGCCCAGAAGAGGCTCCAGGATGATTGGAAAGGCTGAAGGAATTGGGATTGCTCATCCTGGAAGAGAGAACCTTTGGGGTGACCTAATTGTGGCCTTCCAGTGGCTGAAGGAGCTGACAAGAAACATGGAGAGAGACTCTTTACAAGGGATGGAGTGACAGGATAAGGGGCAATGGCTTCAAACTGAAAGAGAGTGGGTTTAGGATATTTATGAGGGGAGATATCCTTCCCTATGAGGGTGGGGAGGCCCTGGCACAGGGTGCCCAGAGAAGCTGTGGCTGCTCCATCCCTGGGAGTGTCCAAGGCCAGGTTGGATGAGGCTTGGAGCAACCTGGGATGGTGGAAGATGTCCCTGCTCAAGCCCACTGAAGGGGCTTTTAGCTCCCTTCCAACCCAAACCAGTCTGGGATTCTGTGCAAACCCTTTTTTTATCCCAAAGAAACAGAACCAACCCTGCCATGGAACAGTGAGATTTCTACCCTGCCTTCCTAGTGTGCCGTGGGAGCCTGCTGAGGTCACAGATTATTGTGGCTGCATAATGCTGACTCTGTAATGTCTTTAATAATGTCCTCACTAATTCAGCATCCATTTCAAGGGCTACAAAGGAGCCTCTGAGACATTGAATTGTCTGGTCAATATCTCTGCCTTTGGTACCCACAGGCTGTGGACAACAACAGCATCCATTTTCATTTTGCTGCTTTGCACACAAAGAAGGGAAGGTCCTTTCTACCCAACAATTGCACTAATGCTATCAGTGCCTAAATACACATCAATTACATAATTTTGCAGTAATATGAGACAGTCAGGTACAATTTCATCTGGGAACAAGAGGACCATGGCTGTGAGACTTACAGGACGAGCAAGGTTTGGATGCAGATCTGAAAGTGCAACAAAGTCCCGTGCTGGACGAGAATGAGCCATTCTTTATCTGAAACTTGAGGAAACTGACTTAGATTTTGTAAAAATCCAAACAAATCACTTAAGACCATTCACAGTGAGAATAACAAGTTATTTTTTAACATAAATGTTTTGACCTAATAGCATCTGTTTTCAATAAGAGGCATTTCAAGCCATCTGAAGTAGACAATTCTTTATTGTTTGGATCTGGCGATGGAAGTTATGAATTTTACTGTGACAGCTCTACCTAAGCTTCTCAAATAAAGGCCTGTAATTTTTATTTATTATTCATCATTAAATGACTCCATTAGCACCAGGCTCTGAAAAATATTTACCCTCCTTCTCTCTGGGAAGCCCAACTGAATTTAATGAGGCAGCTCATATATAAAAGGCAATTTATATGTGAGGAAAGAGAAGTGTTGGGTTGCAAAGCACCTTTAATTGAGGTTTTGGACTAAATATTAAACTACTTTAAAATGTGAGTCTATTCCTTCCTCAAAATAGGAAAGTTCTGAACTTATTAAAATAAAATTTGTGAAAACCAATTCTTTTCAGGCTGCCAACGTGGCATTTACTGCCCAGCCCTGAGAGCACCCAGGTTCTCTCTAGAGATGCCAAAGTGGGGCCATGGGTGCTTTGTTAGACCTTCTGAATGCCTCTTATTATTTCATGGGTTCCTCAGAGACATTTAGATACTTAACAAATACTTGTCAGATTCAATTTTTCGTTGTAAAAGGAACACCGCATTGTCCAAATCTTAATAACCTTTAATAGGACAGAGCTGCTGACATTTTTCAGAGGATGCCTGTTCAATCTTTAGAACAAAATTCTGAATGGCTTTCACAGTCTTTATACCTGGAACCTCGTGTGAGAATTGTTAACCATTTCATCAGGCATTGGGATAAAGGTCTGTTGAACTAGAGAACAAATAAGCCTACATTTTAAAGAAAAATAAGCAGTTATCTGAGAACCAAGGGATTTTTCTAAAAGAGCATTTCAAACTACACTCTCAGAGAGAGACAGCCCAAATTTGCCTTACAGAAACCACTGAACAATGGGGCCCTCAAACCTGTCCCCATCCCATTAGATGGAAGAATTTATGTTTCCTTCTGTAGGAAAGTCACCTCAGCATCCCTCCAAGGCAGGGTAATATTCTCACCTCAGAAGAAGTTAAATATTGTTACCTGCCGTACCTCACACCAGCTGGGTTGTGTAAAAAGAAACAGCTCTGGAACACCTGTATCAGAGGAAGATTAAAATGGCAATTTAGGATTTTATATGCTCCAGGTTCTGATAGCTGGAGCAGAGCTGCCCCACTCGGGGACCCCTGAGGATCCCCTTAACCTCCTCAGGGGCTCCTCAACTACCCCTGAGCCCATCACGGACCCCTCACCCTCCTCACACACCCAGCATTCCCCTCAGGTGCCGCCTCACATACCCTTCAACCTCCTCCTGGTCTTTTCAGCCTCTCAGGTGCCCACTCACCTACCCTTTAACCTCCTCCTGGGCTCTTCAGC
>VXBB01015719.1:141060-176066 GCA_013399915.1 Illadopsis cleaveri | reverse complement strand
AGGTTTAGATGGGATATTGGGCAGGAATTGTTCCCTGTGAGGGTGGGGAGGCCCTGGAATAGAATTCCCAGAGAAGCTGTGGCTGCCCTTGGATCCCTGGAGGTGTCCAAGGCCAGCTTGGAGCACCCTGGGATAGTGGAAGGTGTCCCTGCCCATGGATCTGGGTGGTTTTTAAGGTCCCTCCCAACCCAAACAATCCTGTGATTTTGTTACTTACCAGATCGGGAATTTAAAGTCAGGTTCATTCTACAACTATAAATGCACAATGCACCAGCAAGACAAAGCAAATTACAGAAATCTCTGGAGAAACCATTCCCTACTTCCTTTTTTTTTTTTTTAATGGGAAAAAAAGTTGCAGCCTGTATTTTATAAATTAATCAAAATTTCTGGTTTAAAGATATTATTTGTATTGATTCACCCCCAATAGTCCTATATTTTCAGGCTCAGCAGAAGGCTGGCTTGAGTTGTTTTCTCCATTTATACTGAATATAAAATTATATTTTATAAAATCAATACCCTTCACTTCTGCATCATAAAAAACTTTACTCCTGATGAGTTATTTTATAACCCCAAGGTCAAGGCTATTGGAAGTTTTTAGCGTAGCCTGACAAATTCTCTGGGTTGACTCTGTGCTACAGGATCTTTCATTTCTTCAATTAAACAGCTGAAAATGGATCCCACCTGTGCTGTCCTATTTATTGTGTCACAAAAATTCACGATAATTATCCCGTGCTGATGACAAATGGGATGCCAAGGAACTGACAGGCTGGGTGGTTTTTTTTCTTTCTGGGTCACCTTTTATACAGCATGATCCATGGACCTAACTTTGTTTTGTAGGTTTGATGTCTAAACAGAATATGGCATTTTTTCTCTGATGGTTCTGTTTTCATTATCTCAAGCTAATGAACAAGCAGAAGATAATGTGCCTGGTGATAGGATCCTGATCAAATGGGAAGGAGAACCTGGGCACTGGCTGGGAAATGCTGGCCAAGGTACAAGTCTCATTCTTACAGCCATGACTGCAATGCAAAATGAGGAAAAATAATCCCAGAAATGAGATCTACTGCTGCAGAAGGTGACAAATCAGGAGCATAGCCCAGGGGCTTGCAGGAGTTGAGCTGGTCCAGTATCTCAGCAAGGTTTTGGTGGGACACAAGCACCTGCTGCAGTGGGGCCATGCAGAACCCACCGGGATCTTGTGCATGGGTAGGTCCCCACTTTCAGTGGGCTTTGCTCCAGGTGGAGCTGCTTTTCTCCCACCGGCACAAAGGGCAGGTGAAACCCGACTCTGCCATGTCCCCTCCAGGCCTTTGTTCCATTTCAAAGCCACCAGAACAAGGGTGCTGTTGTGTCTCTCCTCGGCTCCCCGTAATCACCGGCAGGGTTTGCTTTGTGGCCTGCTTCCACTCCTATTTTCAATGTACATTTGGGAGGGTAAAAAAAAAAAGCTGCTTTTTACTTTCCCAGGATAGCTCCTGCTGGGAAGACGTTATCAGGGCCATCGTGACAGGATGCACAAAGGCAGGGGACAAAGGGAGACCGCGGTTCTTTCCCTCTGAGATGTCTGATTAGATACCGAATTTCTGACTTGCGGGTACTGAGCCAAGGACTCGTTTGATGGGTACCTGTCTCAGGTGACACTGTGAATTCTGCCATTCATACAGCACATGGCACCTCAGGGACAGCCAGGGACTTCTGTGCTTATTGCAAACAAATAACACCTTTTTTGGTGTTTATAACCTACAAATGTCTAACCTGCCTTTATCCCACTGATTTACGATGGCAGCTGATTCTCCTGGTCAGGAAATTTTAATACAAACAATGGAGAGCATCTGCAAAAACAAATGTTACTCAATTTGTATCCCCTTTTACTCAAGCTTTCCTCCTCAGCTGGCCTCAAAAAGAAAATCAGCATCGTTATCTCCCTTTGACAACTGGGAAACCAGAGGCGAAAGAAAGGCCAGAAGGGGTTTCCTAAAATCCATGTGCCACACAGAACCAGCCCCCGCGGGAGAGCAACAGTGTTAATTCAGTGTTTTTCTGATCCAGTGCTTGATCTCTGAAAGCTCCAAGTGATTTTAACTCCCCGGCACTTCAGCGGCACTCAGCCTGTGATCGGCAGAGCCTTCCCATACACGGCTGCAAATTGCCCAGTCCCTGCTAATTAGGCCTTGGTGAATAGATTTATTTAAATTACACTCATCGGCATGGTCAAGGAGTGCAAATGTCATCTCGTAATTCACTTTAGCAATTTGTTACGCGGCCATCAGTGCACTTCGCGTTCAGGGGAAGAAAGTCCAGCGCTAGCAGGGACACTTCAGAAATCATTTCCAAAACCAGAGCAATAGAAAAATATTTGCTCTGTGCGTTTTCCACTGCCCGCAGCGTTTACTGAGAGGGCTCATTGAATATTTATACATCCTTAGGACCCAAAGAACTGGTAAAATGGAGAGGGCAGACATGTAATTTTATGTAATTGGCCTGACTGAATGCATTAAAAGCAACAAATTATTGCAGGTACTCAGGGGTTTTGGCTGATACCTGAACTGGCAGAGCCTCGGGAGCACTGACGGAGTAATGATGGACTTCTTCAGCAGCAGAAATGCAGGTGCTGATGCAGCCAACAGGTGCTCAGTGTGTGTTCAGGGATATTTAATCTAAATTTCTCCGAGTCTTTGTTCAGCTCTCACTCCAGCCTGGCTCTCCCCCATGCTGGTCCCCAGCACTGGAACCATCCCAGTGCCCTTTCAGTGGGATTTCCTCGCTCTGAGCTCCATCACCCCCAGCAGCATGGAAAAACACAACAACCCAGAGACTTGTTGTAAAATTACCATGACCCGTGGCTGGTTCCCACCTCATCTGGGCTAATTCTGCCTTCTTGGGGCCAGGGAAGATGCCAAGACCTGAGGCTGGTGGTGCACGTGGCAGCAGCACGAGCCTGCAGGGAGCTCAGACCCCAGTATGGGTGTGAGCAGACAGAATCACGTGCCAAGGGCTCTGCTGGGAATGCCAACAGCTCTCTCTGTGCAAAAAAAGCTCAATTTCTGGAAAAGACCTAAAAAAAAAAATAAAGCTTTTTTTTTAAGGTGTAAATCTCTGTGGGCCATGTAGCTGCTCTTCTCATGGACAGGGAGGGAATGGCATTCCCAGGGCTGGAGCCTGGCATGGCGTTGCTCCTCTCCCTCCCAGACAGTGCCTGCTCATCAGCCAGCTCAGTTCCTCATCATTCCAGCACTAATTAATCCCTCCTGCAGCAGTGGCGGAGCAGGAATGTCACGAAAAGGATGTGGCACAGCCTGGAGAGGAACAGGAGCCATCAGCACCAGCCCCTGCACCAAAATCAGCTCCCCTCAGGTGCCAGGCCAGTGACAGCCCAATAGAAACAACACAGCTGAAACCTCAGACCTTCTGGATCATCACTAAGCAGTCAGTTTCTTTTCAGTGAATAATTAGCAAATACACTTATCCCAGAACTAACCTGTGTTGTTTTCCTAACAAAAAAGCAGAATAAGATAGCCATATAGGAACTCAGTGCTTGAAAGCATTGGCACAAGGCTTTTTTCTTCAAATTTCTCACTTTTTTGAAGCTCAGGCTTTGATTGGCCAAGATTTAAAGCCTTCAGTCTGCTGTTTAAGTTGACTGAGACTACAGAAATTTAAAATTCTTCTTTTTAGAGCCTTCAGGCTATAGAGAATAACTTTTCCTGCACATAATTCCAAAATAATGTGAGCTCAGTGAAATGACTTGGATTTTCATCACTTTCCCCAAGACCAGAATTTCCTCCTCCCTCTCTGAGCGAACAAGTGATGAATATTTTCCAACAAAACATCATGAATTAAACACACAACAATTAAAAATAGTTTTAGTGACAGCTCCCTGACACAGAGGAAGAATGCATTGAGGGGGGAAGAAAAGAAGATATTTAGCATTGTTGGCTGCTATTCTGACACTTCCAGCCATTCAAATCCATGAAACCAAACCCAAATTATATCTGGATTTCAGCTGGAGACACATGAGACTGAGCAATACCAGTTAGGACACACGGGATGAGTATCTCCCAGTGACAATACTGGGAAAAACCCTTCCAACCTCCAGTTGCTCCAGTTTCCAACCAAGGCTAAAACATGAGCACTTCACAAGGAGGAAAACTTAGGATATAATTCCCAAAGACATATAGGGGTGGCTGTAAAAGAAAATTGGGATCTTAGTGTAAATCAAATTTTTCCCTCACCGCAGAATTCAGTGAAGGGAGCACCAGAGAAATCCAAAGGGCCCATCCAAGCTAAACTTTCCAGCACAAATCCACCTTTGATCTCCTGGCTGAGCGTTTGGCCCCGGCCTGGTGGTGGCAGAGCTCCCACTGCCTCCGAGAGCCAGCACTGCATCCAGCCCTTCCGAGGGAATCGTGTGTCAACATTTCCACAGCCCTCCTGGCTGCCTGTCAGGCAGCTCGTTAGAAAACTCCTGCAGACCCACACTGACATTTGGAGGGTTTATCCATTAGAAAAACAAAACCTCCCCTCAAAAGCCTGTTCAAAGTGCAAAGGTACGAGGCTTGATGAAAACAGCACCAGATCACGAAATTCTCCCTTAAGAAAATGAACACTAGAGGTCAATCTAACAACTTGTCCCGGAAATATATATCCCTGGAATAAAATATTACAGACTGCTGCGTGCTGTACAGCTCTAACTACCTCCAGACCCACTGGCTCAGCCCTGAGCTGACAAGGGTTTCCTCTGTTCCTTTGGATTTGCTCTTGTCTCGCTCTCCATTAGCGTTTCCTCTCTGGAGCTCTCCCATACAGTTGCTGTCCCCAGTCACGGGGCTCCCTGATGCACTGAACTCCCTGTTTATGGAAGGGAAAGGGGAACTGGCCTTGTGTGAGGAGGCTGGAGTGTCCCTGATGGAGCTCCACTGCAGCTCGAGTTCGATTAAGGATCAGGGCAGGAGCAGAGGAGTAGCCAGCGCCTTGCAGGTGAAAACCCATCCGGCTCAGGATCCCATCTCATGGATAAATCCTGCAATGGTTTGGGTTGGAAGGGATCTTAAAGCTCACAAATTTCCATCCCTCCTGCCATGGGCAGGGACACCTTCCACTGTCCCAGGTTGCTCCAAGCCCTGTCCAGCCTGGCCTTGGACACTTCCAGAGATGGGCAGCCACAACCCCATGGTTTGGAAGAGGCAGAAGGGAACAGGGCTGGGATGCAAGGGATGGGTTTGGGACTTCCAGACTTCATGTCTGATTCCCTTCCAATGCATCTCCCATCTAACAGCAGCAGAGCCACTTCATTCCTGCACCTCATGCTTTCCTCCTCTCATCTCCAATGCTCAGATTCTAGAGGACCTTGAGACTACAAAAACTCCCACATGCTTAAAATCAGTTTTAGTTGGGCTTTTTTTACTTTACCATTCTGAAATGGCCAATATTCCAATTCCAGTGATTTTCTTCCTCCCCCTTTCCTGCTCTTATCACCAGAAATAAGACACAGCCCTGCCAGCCTGTTTCAGCCTCCCCATTGCCACCTTCCTCAGCAAATCCCAAACTCCCCTCCACAAACCTCAGACAGACCCGATGGAGTACAGGAAGCTGCCTCCACTGGGAAAGCCAAGGGTGATCCAAGGCACAAAAGCCAAGCCAGATGAAAGCTCAGACCCAGCACAGAGCGATTTAACCACAAGATTTCCGGGGAGTCACTGGTGTGCTGCTCATATGTGAGCTCTCTGCTGAAGCAGGGCCAAATTGTGGCTCTTTCTGCCCACAACCAGATCCTGCAACCCCGAGGAGCAACATTTATTCACACACAGGGGCTCTGTGCAGTGGGGCTGCCAAGGCCTGGCCCTGGCTGAGCTTTTCGTGAGCGAGCAGCTCCATATGGCAGCGCCGGCTCCTCACTCAGCAGCTCGCCTGCTGCCAGCTCCTCTCGGTGCAAACCGGCCCCAGCGCAGCAGAAATGTTCCAGCTCCACCTTCTCATCACAATTACCTTTCCAAACCTGCCAGATGAAGCCCTTAAAATTCTTCCAGGGAGTTTTCTTGCTGCCTGGATGAGCGCAGCGGTTCTGGCTGCAGCCAGAGATGCTTCCCCTGGGCAGCAGCCAAGTCGTTCCCAGGTGGGAGAGTCTGCCAGGCCAAATCCAGAGGGTGCCCAGTCTTAGTGCCCAGCTCCTCAGAGCCCAGGAACACCCAGAGGCTGCCACAGAGGTGATGGAAATGCCTCGTTTTAAAGCAAGCTGGCCCTAACACAGAGCTGAAGCTTCTGCAGACACATCTCTGAGCCTTCCCAGATAATTCAGGCACAGGAGAGATTTGGGAGGGGTATGAGCATGGCTGGGACAGCAATGGATGCCTTGTGCCACTGGTGTGCATTAACACCTTCTCTTCAAGGCATAACAACTGGGCAGAACTGAACAAGAATCCTCCAGTTCTGGGGCACTCAGTGCCTCACCAAGCAGTTTTTCATCTCTTTAAATGCACAAGATGCAATCCCTTGGCCACAGGAGCTGCCCTTCCCAGTACCCCTATTCATCCCCATCCCCTGGGAGGTGGTTCCCCCAAAAGCTGACTGCCCAGAGGCCCTTCCCAAGGACCAGGAGCAGCATACAGCCCTCAGTGCCACCACCCAATGGCTCTGGGCATATGGCAAGGCCAGCAGTGACACCAGAGGGGCAAAAGCCCCAGAAGACCCTCAGATGATGTGGCCTTAGCCCAGGCAGGGTCACACTCAGCCCCAGGTTAGCAGGGAGCCCAGAAGTTTATGGATCCATTCAGCCCTGCCATGGCACGTGCAGTTCCTGCCAAATCAATATCTGCGTCTTCCTGGTGAATAATTGTGTCAGTGGGACGTTAATGGGGCACAGTGCTCGTGGTGTCGAGGCTTTTTCTTTTTTTTGTCAACCAAGCAAAGTCATTCGTTTTCCTCCCCCTTCCCCCCTCCGCCAGCCTTCCCAAATGCACAAAATGGGCTCCAGACCCACCTCCTACAAGGAAATGAGAACCAGCCCCAGAGGATCACCCAGCAAGAAGCCTCTGCTCGGAGATCTGACGCCTCTTCAAAGCCAGGGGAGCAAATGTGCTCCTACCTCCGCTGATTTATGAGGAACGGCTGCGTCACCCATGCGGGGGAAACGCTTAAACGCTACCAGAGGGAAGGGAAGGCAGCCCTGGCTGCCTGCTCTGAATAACCCCGCTCTTCAGGAGAGTTTGTTTTCATCTAATTAGATTTCTATTGCATGTGAAAGGAAAACAAACAACCTGGAGAGTGCAGCACATGCTGCTGGATGTTTCCCTGGCTAGAGAAATAAACACCGGGGGTGGCAGCGCCGATGGCAGGCGGGACGTGCCAAGGGGGGGCTCTGGGATGGCACGTGGCACCAGCCAGCCTGGGACCGTGTCCCCACACACAAGGGGATGTGGGCAAAGCAGGTGGCTTCCCAGAAACAGCCACTGTCCCCTCAGCTGGAGGCAGGAGCAAAGCCAGAGGCACCTGCACCCCAGCAAAGGCAGGAGCAAGGTTGGAGTGAGGGGCACAGCCCAGGGGTGGTTTTTCTCCTTCCTCTCTGTGTTGAAAAATTCTGGGTGTAAATCGTTCTGCATGTTTGGTTTTAATTTCTGCTGCTGCCCCGCTGTTATTTATGCTCTTGAAATATAACAGCAGGCACATGGGGAGTGTGGTGATCATGAAATACAGCCCAGTGCCCAGAGTGTTTATCGACCACTGCAGTAAATAATTCCAACAAGCACAACTCATCCAAGAGAGCAGGGCTGTGGTGAAGGCTGCCCATCTGCCAGGGCCCTTCCAGGGCTGCCAGATCTGCTCCAGAAATGTTCTTTTCCATCTAAAATGAAGCCAAGTGCAGCTCCCAGATGGGTCCTGGTGGCAGCTGTGCCCTGGGCTGGCAGGATGGCCAGTGCTGCAGGGACATCCCTGCATACACCTGTGACCACCATGGGATGCTCCCAGTTCATGCCAGGAGGACTTTAACAGAAAGCAACTGCTCAGCTGCATCCAAGCTGGAGCAGAGGCACCCAAGGGACACAGCCACAGCAGGAGCTGGGCCTCCACAGCACCCTGAGCACTCCAGGACATCCAGGAGGTCACTGCTTGAAATCAAAGCTCTCTGCAAGGACCTGATTTGGTTTGATGGTTGAGGAGAAGGCAGCAGTAACAGCCCTGTGTCAGTCAATCAGCATAGGTAATGTCTGTGGAATTTATTTAACATCTGAATTCTTGCTTTTTTTCCAGGGGAAAGGCCAGAGGGAGCTCTACATGATGCTTTTATACAGAGCTGGGTCTCTCAGCCATCCCAAGGATTTCCCTGGATGCTTTCCCTGTCCTGCAGCACAGAGAGCCCTGGAAAGCCCAGCACAACGCTGAACAGATTTAGTGCTGCTACACTGGGACTCATTTATCTTCCCTCCGAGGTGAACCCACACCATCCTCAAGGACAGCAGCTTAACAAGCAGAGAGGAAGATCTGAACCAGATCTTGACCTGATCTCAATCATGCAGCTGCACTGAAGCAAAGGGAGCTGATTTATGCCAATGTCCTGGCTCATTCCCAGCTCCCTCTGCCCCCAGCAGTGCTGGAGCTGCCTGCCCACCCCAGGCAGAGCTCATCCCACCAGCACCAGCTCTCCCAGCAGCCCAGAGCAGAGCCACAAAGGGACGTCAACACACAGAGTCTATCCTGGGACACTCACACCAGGCACTGCACCACTGACAGCAGCAGCATGGAGACCCTCAGGGTAAAATAAAACCCCTCAGACAAGGCTGTGCTGCAGCAAACCCTGCCCTGGGTGTCCCAGAGCTGCCCATCCTTGCAGGGCACCAGTGCCTGGGTTTAGGGGAGACCTCAGCACCACAGAGTACCTGTGGGACTGACTGGAACCCACAGACAGCTCCTCTGGTGTTTGCTGCCAAAATATCACTGCCCAGTGAGGATAACCTTGCATCAAGCTCCCACAAAGCCAGGCTGGGAGAAGGCCCCTGATCAGGGATCCCCACAGATGCTGCAGTAACACCCCCAGTGCTGCTGCGAGCTCTGGTCCTGCTAGTGCCAGTTCATCCCTGGCCCTGCTGGTGGCAGTTCATTCCAGGGCAGCATTTCCAAGCAGCATGGTGCCCAGCACAGCACAAGGGACATTTTCAGCACTTTTGCCCATGGGCAATGATGATATCCCAACAACCTCTCAGCAGGGAACAGCTCCTTCAGATTAGCAGGAGTCTGAGACACCCTGGAAACCCAGAATCCCCAATCTGGGATCCCCGACTCCAGGCAGGATGAGGCTCTGCCTCCAGCCAAGCCCCTCACTTTGNGAGTCTGAGACACCCTGGAAACCCGGAATCCCCAATCTGGGATCCTTGATTCCAGGCAGGATGAGGCTCTTCCTCCAGCACTGCCTGCACACACCAGGGCTTTTTACCTTCCTTTAGCCTTCCCAGACTCCTCTTGCTCCACAGGGAGACAGCAGCAGACACCCACTGACCCCATTTCCAGCTCAGCACCTGCTCCTTCCCACCACCCAGGAGGCTCTCCCAGCCCCAAAGAGTTGCAACACCTTCCACTCCCTGCAAAACATCCCAGCTCACCCCCAGGGCTGGGAGCACAAATCACCCCCACACACCTGGGACTGGCAGGATGGGGGGGAGCAGCCCTGCAGCACTCTCCAGCACCCCAAACCCCACAGATCCCGAGCACAGCCACTCCACCTTGGCTCATTCCCCACGCAGGAGCCGCTTGCCAAGTCCAGGCTTGGATCTAGCAACAGACTTTTGTGCTTTGGCTCATGGATCCTGCAAACAAGAGCTTTAATCACTGCTTGCTTTTATGCGCCGAGAGCCAAAATTGTCTTGTTAAGTACAGTAAGTGATCGGTACTCGCAGCACAGAACATTTCAATGGCTGCCTGTGTGGGTAATTATTCCACGCTTGCCTCTCTTCCCCTCTTGAGAAAAATTACGGAATGTGGAAATTATTGCAAAGCCTCTCCGGACTGGGAATGTTTTCCACCAGTTATTTCAGCCTGTGCCTGGATTTTGCTGCCTGCTTGTGCCCCTTGCTGAGGGGTGCCCATCCCTGGGCAGGCTGCTCCAGGATCACACCTTCCACAGGCAGGCTCACAGCTGGGCTTTCCTCAGACAGAATAATCCCAATACCTGTCCTAAAGGTAACAGGAGGCTCAGCCTTGGCTCCCCCTCCCTGAGCACAGCACACATCAGCCAAGCCTAGCAAACATTGATTTAGTTTGGTTTTCCTCCCATTTTCCCTGTGCATCCCTAAATGGAAGCGTGGATCCATGCTTGGGACCCCAGCTGTGCCATGGCCCCAGGCAGGAGCCTTTCCCTCCCAGCCCTCTCTAATATTACACTATTAAAGTTGCCTTTTGGCTTTTATTAGGATTTTTTTTTTTTCCAGAGATAAAAGCAGGCTGTGGGAGCAGAGGGAGCCCCAGCAATACCCATGTCCTTGGAGCTGACACAGTGGGGAACCTCAAGCTAGGAATGCTGTGGTGAGGCTGGGACATGCAGAGGAGGAGGAGGAGGATGGTGCTCAGCTGTGCATCCCTCAGCCCCAACTTGGATGAAGGGAGCAGGAGAGCAACCTGCAGGAATGCTCCCTGCTCCAGTGGTCAGGGGATGCTTTTCTGGAAAAGGGGGAGCAAAACACTCTCAGCAGAGTCAGAGCTGCCTTTGCATCACCTTCTCCTCTGCAAATGCAGCTGGAGGTTGAAACCTCAGCAGGAGGTTTCAGGCCCCAATAAACCTCCTGGTGAAACAGGGACAGGACCCCATAGGACCCATCCCATTCTCACAGCCCATGGGCAGCTCTGCTCTTGCCTCCAAGATTTTGTGCAGGGCATTTCCAGTGTGGGATGAAGGAAGGAGAGGCTCTGGGAGGATTGGGGTGAGCAGATAAATCCAAAAGGAATGGGATAAATCCCCAGGAAGTTTCAGCAGTAACACCTCAGTGCAGGTTTATGTGCACAGCAAAGCCTGTCCCCAGCTGGCAGCAGGGAAATGCTGTCACCCCAAAGCTCATTTCTGCAGGTTCATTCCAGCAGGACAAACAGGACAGAGGAGGTCTGGGTGCCCCATGGCACCCCCAGCACCCCGTCCCAGGACCCCACAGGAGTTCCTGCACTTGAAGTGGAGCTTTGTCCTCAGAGCTCCCCACAGCCTGAGCTGGTTCCTGTCACCAATACCCACCTCAGGGCTGGGTCAGGCATTCCCAATCCAACATTTGCCTGCTGGGTGACACATACCGTCTCCTCCAGCCACTGCTGGTGTCACTGGCACACACCCCCTCCTTAAAGACCTTTGGCTGCAGCAACCAGCATAGGAAAAAGTTCTTCTCCCCTGAGAGGGTGGAGAGCTCTCCTTGTCCTCTGCACAAGGCATGGACCCACATTTCTCTGCCCCATTTTTGCAAAGGGGTGAGGGACCAGGATCCATCACACAGGCACAGGGCTGACAGGAAGGGAGTCACTCCCTCTAAACCACTCCAATATGGCAAGGCAATGTTAACCAGCTGGGAAAGCTCTTTAAAGATCCTTAATTAAAGGCTGGCTGTTGCACAGGCCCCTTTCCCATCCCCACCAGGAGTTTTTCCCAGTTTCTCGGCCTCTCTCCCGCTGCCCTCCATCCCTCACACTTTCCTTCCCTCTGGCATCTGCCAGCAGCATGCTGTGGCTGCCAGGGGGGGTCTTCAGCAATCAGCCATCAGATGGAAGTTTAAACTCAGAGTAAAAGGAAAAAAAAAAGTGGGGAAAATTCCCTCGCTGATGATTTCCAGGCGTGGCTGCCAGCGTGGATGGCAGAGCTGGCTGTGCCAGCCTGATCCTTCTCAGCAGTGGCTTAGTGACCTGCAGCAGCACTCCAAGCCACATAAACTGGGAAAAATGGAGCTGGATCAGCCCTTACAGCTCCATTCTCTCCTCCAATACCAGCTGTGGCATCACCATGAGCCTCAAAGGCTCCGGCCATCCCCCTTCTCCTGCCCATTCCATGTGTGCCCATTCCCTGGGGAAGGAGCAGTGGTGGCAGTGCCCCATCCCATGTGCCCACTCTGCCCCACACCCATGAGGGGCTCACAGGTAGAGCCTGGGGCTCACCTCCTGCCAGGGGAACCCTCCCAGAAAATCATCAATTTATTCGTTTGCGTGATATAAATTAATTAGGCGAGGCAAGGCCTTGCTGTTTCACATCAGAGCATAAAATTTGACATTTGCACGTGATGGCTGCACACAACCACGCTGCTGCAGCCCCCAAAACCAGCAGGAAGGATGCCCAACACCCCTGGCAGCAGCCCCCACTTACCAGGCAGTGCCAGCTCCTGCTCCCTGAGCTGGGACAACCCTGCAGAGCTGGGGGGAATGCTGCAGGGAAGTTCCAGTGCCTCCTCCCAGCTTTTATAACCCACAGCACCAGCCTCACCTGGGGAATGTGGTGTGGGACAGGTGTGGGCACACACATGGCAGCAGGGAATGGGGATGGGGATGGATGGGCATTGCCAGGGAAGAGCATGACTTTCCCTCTTACAGGTTATAAACATTCAAGATGAAATGTGGGATTGAAAATCAGCCCTGCTGCTCTCCTCATCTCCAGACCCACGCTAAAGCAGGGAAGTTTTAACTTCTTGCTTTTGGAGCATTTTTTTTTTTTCTTTCTTCCCTATTTTTGTTCTTTCCCTTCTGTCCTCCTAAATCTGGTATAACAGAAAAAGGAGTAAATAAAAAAATTTTGGAAAGCTCTTCCAGCCTTGCTCTTCCTGGCTTATGGAGTGGAATGGAGAGGGAGGCTCAGAGCACAGGAACCACAAAACTTTGGATAGTTGGATTTTCAAAACAAAATCGGGTCTAGAAATGGAAACTTTGGTTAACTGAGACGGGGATGAAAACTTCATTTCATACTTGGCTGCAAAGCTGGATCTTCATCATCCTCTTGCTCTGGCACTCCCCCAATTAACCTGGTGCTCCAGAGACATTTTTCCAGCTCCACGAGGACAGGGTTGTTTTGCCATCATCCCCTGAGCAAGCAGCTGCCCAAACTCCCTCTGTCCCAGAAAACACCAGCACAGCTCAGCATCCTCTCATTATAACTTTATTCCCAGAGGTTTTGAGCAGGAAGATCCAGCAGTGACACCTGTCCCTGAGCCTCTGGGAGGGTTTCAGAACAATTCCTCCCAGAGAAGCTGTGGCTGTCCCTGGATCCCTGGAAGTGTCCAAGGCCAGGCTGGACAGGGCTTGGAGCAGCCTGGGACAGGGGAAGGTGTCCCTGCCATGGCAGGGGTGGCACTGGATGGGCTTTAAGGTCACCATTCCAGGATTCCATGACCCTGGAGAATGAAATGTCCCAGCGGAGAAGTGCTCAGCGAGCATGCGGAATTCCAAGGAATCTCTGCTCAAGCCGAACCCTCCAGGACAGCACAAGCGGCACAGGGCTGCTGTCACCATCCCGCACTGAAACACTTTCTTTGGCAGCACATCGCTCCACTGGAGTCCTTGAAAGCCTCACAAACTCCGCCGAGGTGGACTGAAGCCTGTGCTTGGCTCAGAGCAAGGAGCCGGGAGATTTCATCCCCTTCCTAGCAAAGCTGCTTTTATTGTCTTGATCTAATGAAGTGCAGACTTCACCTGGACAGAGCCATAAGTGGCTCCTCTCGGAGGCAATGAATACAAATACTTGACCTCGTGAGCTGCGGGGCAGCAATTAGTTTAAGCAGGGGGTTTGTGTAACACTTCAAAAGTCTTAATCCGTGCGGTCAGCCCTGGCACGGTATTTGCCAGAACCCATTGAGTGGTCTTAATGAGTCTGCAAAGCGAGCTTTCAATACATTTTGGGTCGCTTCAGATGCTTTAAATGGCATAGTCTATATGGTATTGTGCGGCTTTAGAAAGGGCCGGGCTTTAAAAAAGTATGGTTCCCTTTCACAGGGCAGACAGAAACCATCTTTAGAGCCGGGACCCTTAACGTTTTGCATATCAATATGGCTGGGGCTGAATGCAGTCACTCAGCTGAGAAATAGGATCACTATCAGCGTTTCCAGGCTTTCACAGGCACTTGGGAAACTTTAAAGCCCTTCGCGGAGAATAATTTGGTCGAATGTCGTGGCTGGAAACAAAACCTAAACAAGCAGAGCGCAGTCCATCATGCGGAGCTGCCAGCGAGGCTGACAAGGGGCTCCAGCCGCTCCGACATCCCATCCCCGGTGGGGCGGTGGCCGAGGGGTCACAGGCCTGGGGGGATACAGCTGGGGGACCCCGAACTGGGCACGGGGTGCTGAATCCCCCCCCAATTCTGTTGGTTGATGGCCAGGGGGTCGCAGACCTGGGGGGACACAGCCAGGATGTTGTAATTCTAAAAACCTAGATTTTGTGATGTTAGTAAATAGTGATGTGTGTAAGCCAAGATAAAAGATTTTAAGTGTTGTCTGAGTCCTTTTGCTTCACCTTCTTCTTCACGAGTTTAAGTACTTTTCTGTAATTAAATAAAAAAAACCCAGGGGACCCCGCACTAGGCAGGGGTTGCTGAGCTCATCCCCACAAAAGCTGCACCACTCCCAGGATTTTGGGATTTCAGCCAGTCCCGGTTTCATCTCCTCTCACACTTCCTTGGCAATTTCCTGCTCTGTGCCGGTCACAAAGCTCCCGCGGCTGTCACCTCGATGCCCTCTCTCCACACAGAAACTGGCAGCTGTTTGCATTTCCCTCCAACATTACCTTAAGCCTGTCCCTGTCACCTGCCCCAGGAATGAACAGGAATATGTCCAACCTCACCTACAGCCTGGAGCATGGGGCAGGAAACAAACCTCAGCTCCAG
The DNA here is from genome assembly GCA_013399915.1 of Illadopsis cleaveri. Taxonomy (NCBI): domain Eukaryota; kingdom Metazoa; phylum Chordata; class Aves; order Passeriformes; family Timaliidae; genus Illadopsis; species Illadopsis cleaveri. Next base: position 161,248 of record VXBB01015719.1, on the reverse strand, counting down.
GAACACAAGGGAGGTGCCAGAACCCGAGAGCAGGAAGAGCTGTGCAGGATAAAACACCGGGTGTGGGTGTGAAACCACCCTGGAGCTGGGAGGAAAATGAATGAGGCTTTTTGAAGTTGTACCTACCAGGAGAGGAGGCACCTCAGCAGCATGGGCAGCTCTGGGATGCAGGTTTGGGATGCTGCATGTTGCAAGAAACCACAGCCAAAGCACATTTGCAAATAATGCACGGCCTGAGGGGCCCTCCAAAACTCATAATTAGTTCATTAAAGAGACAAATACAAGTCACTAATAAGATCTTAGAGGTTAATTAAATGTTTTCCCCGTCTTTAATTAAGGGAAAAGTAGTTAGTAGAGATTAGAGTAATTTCTGCAGCCTCCTGTGATGACCCTCGATGGCTGCAGATTTGAAAAACTATTGAGATTATTGAAGTGAAAGAGCAGAGCTTGGGTAAATTGTGGAGAAGCTGGAATTTTCCTCCTAAGGGTTAGGAAGGCCCTGTTCTGTCAGCTGGGCCACTCAAGGAACATGGGAAGGTGATCCTGGACTCCCAATAAGCCAGGACCCGGCATTTATTCAGAACTGCTGCTGTTCATTGTTCTGCTCAGTTGGGAAATTCCTACGGACTCTTTTCCGTGAACAAAACACTTCCAGGGTTGGGATTTGCTGCCCAGCCGTCCCCTGGCCACCAGAGACTGTGTCACCCCCAGAGCTTGGTTCAGCAAAGCCCCACTGGCTGCCTGCCCCAGAGGTTTCCAGAGGTTTTATTCTGGATGGTGGATCCACGATCCCTCAACACTCCCACCCAGAACAGTCAGTTAAAGGAGATCAGCAAGGTTTATATGGAAGAATATTTAATCTGCTCAGGGAGGGGACAGGGCTCATCTGTGGTTTTATTTCTTAAATATTTCTCTCTACTCCAGAAAAGTCCATTTCTTGCCAGAAAAGTTCCGATATAAATTAGAACAAAGGGAGGAGGGTGCTGGTGGGGTGGCCACGGGCATCCTTGGACCATGATGACCACGAGTGTCCCTGGATCATGATGTCCACAGGCATCCCTGGACCATGACGACCACGAGCATCCCTGGACAACAGTGACCATGAGCGTCCCTGGATCACAATGACCATGAGCATCCTTGGACCATGATGACCACGAGCATCTCTGGACCATGATGACCATGGGCATCCCTGGCCTATGATGACCAGGAGCATCCCTAGATCATGATGACCATGAGCATCTGTGGACCATGATGACTGTGAGTGTCCCTGGACCATGATGACCATGAGCATCCCTGGACGGCAGTCCTGGCAGCCCAGGTGCCAGCCCAGCAGCGTGCCCTGGGGATGGGCTCAGTCCCACCCAAAATCCTGCCCTGTCATCTGATAAAACTTCATGTTGAAGGGTCTGTAGAACTCCCGCAGGCGCTGCACCACCTGCCCATCGATTCTGGGGTGCGGCCGCCCCTTGGATTTCCCCAGGCAGCGAGGTTTGCTCCCTCCCTCGGGCTTCTTCAGGCAGGGAAAGCCCTTGGTCTCATTAAAATAGAAATGTTTATCTGTCACCACCCTCTGGAGCCCCAGGAAGTCCTGGACACGGCCCATCTCCCCCGCAGGGTCGCTGACCAGCCTCTCCCCGCTGACAAAGAGGAATTTGGAGAGGGGGAAGTACTGCAGCCAATTCTCCAGGTGCTTGGCGTAGATCCCGATCCTCACTGCGCTCCAGCTCGTGTCGATCAGTCCCGTGCTGAGGTTTTTGAAGGCCAGGGCCTGGAAGCTGGGGATGGAGGGGTTTTTGGAGAGGGTCTGTGTGTAGTCCGAGATGGCTCTGGTGACGGGGTTCCGCACCACCACGATCAGCTTCGTGTCCCGGGACATGTTGGGGATGCGCCNGGGCCTGGAAGCTGGGGATGGAGGGGTTTTTGGAGAGGGTCTGTGTGTAGTCCGAGATGGCTCTGGTGACGGGGTTCCGCACCACCACGATCAGCTTCGTGTCCCGGGACATGTTGTGGATGCGCCGCGGGGCCTCCTTGGTGACAAAGTAGCTGGGGGTCTTCTCCATGGTGATCTGTCCCTCCAGGGTCCGTGGCATCAGGCTCCTGAGGAGAGAGGGACATGGTCAGGGCTGATGTCACAACGGGCGGGAACAAGCTCCCAAACCCGGCCAGAAATGCGCAGGGGCTTCCCCAACAACAGCCACATCTCCCCTTTCCCTCCTGCCCCGCCTTGTCACACCTCCCTGGTCATCTCCTCATCCTCAAAACCCTTCCGGGAGCCCCCATGCTCCAGCCTCTCTGCCCATCTCAGCATTCTCTTTGTTCCCTTTGGGTTGAAATCCCGAAGTCCTCGGAGTCTGTCCCTGGGAAGGAGCTCCCCGTTACTCTGCCGCACCAGCAGCATCCACAGGGCACCTGCAGGCTGCTGTTCCCCCTTGGAATTCCTTCCCAGCCCTGGAAATCCCTCCTGCCCTTCTCCTCCCCCCAGTTTGAGTGGGTGATGAGCATCTCAACACAAATATTTTGGGATGTGGCTGGTTTTCATGTCCTGGGGGTTTCACCTCGCCCCGTGGGACTGCAGAAGAAAATCCCATCACGGGGGTGATGCCCAAGCACCAGCTGGGAATGGAGATGCCCACCAAGGTCCCTCCTCCTCTGCCTCCAGACAGGGAGCAGTTAAAGCCAGAAAAAGACTGTTTCCTTTTCAAAAGAAAGGCAGAAAAAACCCTGAGGGCCCAGCCATTGTGCCGGCTAAAATTCACTGCTCTGATTGTTCCCTCGTGCACTTTAATGAGGCATTAATTACCGCAGAAATTACCCAGCCATGTCACCCCTCAGGAGCGGGTCCTCCCTGCCACCAGCACAGGCACCTGCCCCGCTGCCCTGCACATCCTCCTCTCCCACCGCCAAAAATCACCAAATCCTGGAATGTTTGGGAAGGAACCTCAGGGATCATCCAGTGCCACCCGCTGCCACGGGCAGGGACATCTTCCACCACCCCAGGGTGCTCCAAGCCTCAATGTCCAACCTGGCCTGGGACATTTCCAGCCGTGGATTCTCTGGGAATTCCATCCCACTGCTCTCGAGACTTTGCCTGGCAGAGTCCCTACGGCAGCTGGGGACAGGGACAAGGACAGGGGGGAGCCACGGCTCTGCCCAGCAGCAGCTGCTCCTTATGTAATGGGAAAAGCTTGAGGTTTTCTGGGATTTTTCCCCTGGACTCAGGAAAGAACACTTTATTAAAAGCATTTGTGAGCGACGCTGGGCCCCCACAGTTCCCTCCCCCAAACGAGAGGCAGAAGCCATTTGTGCCTTTCCCCCCTCCACCACCACTTTTATTTTAATTTTTGCGCAGTGCCAGCGTTTTTAGAGCCACCTCCTGTCCCTGGTGACCTCACCTGGCAGCACAGCCCCTCTGTTTGGCACCACTGGGATGCCCTTCAAGGATCCACGAATCCCAGGGCAGCCACGAGTGCTTTTCCCATCCTTTCCAGCACTTTTCCCCCAAAATAACTGCATTTACCAAACTGACAGAGCTCCTGCTGGGGAGGACCTTCCAAAACAGGGATCAGACCCATCCCTGAGCTGGTCCAGAGCCAAGGAAAAGCCAAGGGATTGGGATTCACTGGGAGCACAGCAGAGCTCCACCCTCCTGCTGGGCCTTCCCGGCCAGCCCAAGCGTCCTTGACTTTCATTCCACTCAGGAAATGCCGCAGGGTTTTCCAGGCTGCTTCTGCAGCTCCTCCTGGCAGCTTCCTGAGGCATCCCTGCAGTGTTTCCCTGGATGCCTCCGGGATTTCTGAACGGCTCCTTCCTCATCCTCATCCTCACCCCACCCCAACCCTCTCAGCAAACCTGGGCTGGGGGCTTGAACCAGTTCTGCTCCTCTGTGGGCAAGAAATTGTTTATTACCAATAATTGTTTATTATTACTGGGGATGGGAGACCCTGGAGAGCCCACGTTAAACCACAACCTGGCCCTGGACACCTCCAGGGATGGGGCAGGCACAGTTTCTCCTCTGGAAAACCTCTTTTATCCCTCCCTTCCTCCTGCAGAGGGACATCGGGGCCAGGCTGAGCCATCCAGGGCAACCACACCATCCACAGCTTAATTACAATATAATTAACAGGAGTTTTAATCAAAGCCCAGGTTGGGCAGGGCCTCCCGTGGCTGTGCTGGGGTGCAGGGACCTTCAGTCCCTGAACTGGCCCATCCCAGAAACATTCTGGGATCCCATTCCAAGCATTAATTGTGCAACAACTCCTCTTCCTCAGCAGCCCAAGCATTTCCAGCTCCTCACACGATAATTAAGCATTTCACATTTTCATTAACGCCTTAACACTTCCCCTAAATTACCCCAGTTAATTATTGATAACACCCGGCTCCCTCCAGATCTGGCTTCGACTGGCAAAGAGCAGAGCCAGAGCTTTGTTGTGCTTCACTTTAGCCCAAACATGAGGAACTTTAATTAATTTTACAGTTAATTCTTATTGACCTTAAGAGAGCACCGTGGGAATGCCAAGCAGTGCCTGCAGGTACAGGACACGGCATTGGGGAGCCTTGGAAGGAATTGGGATTTCCAGAGGAAGGATAAAACCCTTTTAACTCTCTATTAAGCTGATAAATTTTTGTTTTTAATTAATAAAACAACTGGCACTCGAGAGGCATCAGAGCAGGGGTTTCCTACGTGGAGACATTCAACACATGAAAATGCTTCCTCGGTTAAGGTGACACACAATAAATTACAGCAGATAAAACGATGATAAAAATGCAGAAAGCTGCATTAAATAGTGATTAACAGCCACAGCAGGCAGGGAATCAAAGCAGACTTCAAAAACTGGGCCAACATAACTTTCCAGAGTTAATTAGTTCACGATTCCTGATGATTTTTGGAGCAGAACTCCTCCCAGCACCGGGCTGAGAGATCAGGGGATGCACCCTCAGGAGATAAATAAGTCTCCAGCCCAAAGCATCCCTGAGTTATCACCCAGGCTAGTTCCAGGAAGAAAATTAACTCTATCCCAGCCCAAAGCAGGAGAGCAGACACAAAAATGTGTTGGGTGCTGTGGGGTCAGGGGGATGGGTGCTGTGGGTTCAGGGTGATGGGTGCTATGGGATCAGGGGGATGGGTGCCATGGGGTGAGGGCTTGCAGGTTTTTATGTTATCACCAAAATGATAAAAAAGGGTGGAGGAAACCCCCCTCCATCACTATTTTTGAAAAAACTGAGCCCTGACAAAAAAGCCCAGACAAAAGGAGTGAGAGGCAGGGATTCCTGTCCGAGGGGGGGACATGCTCGGGAGTTCTGCAGGGCAAAGAAAGTGACTCTTTAAAGGCATCGAGATGAGCCTGGGGACACTGGGGACAAAAACGAGCGCAGTGACAGCTCTGCCATCCCCGGGCCGGGCAGGGGACACCCCGCGGCCCCAGGGGACATCCCTCACCGCGGGCAGGGTGACAGGCAGCCGGGACAGGGCTCGGGGAAGGGACAGAACAGTTTTTGTGTAAATGTAAAAGAGTTTGGAACCGGGAGAGGGGCTCGGGGCCGGGACAGGTTTATCCTCCGGTGGGGGCAGACACCCGGTACCGCCTGGATCTGCATATGAATCGTCCCCGCGCTTATCGCAGGCGGGACAAGGCGGCCTTTGTGGCCCCACGGCGGCTCTCCAGTGTCAAACTCTGGAAAGTCGGAGATTTTCCGGCCTTATCCTTGCAGGCAGCTCAAATAGCAGCACCCAGAAAGGTGGGAGACGGCAGGGAGGGGCAGATCCAGCCCCATGTCCCTGTTTCCCGCTGCTAGGGGACGTGGCACAGCCCTGCTCCTCAAAAAAGGGGTGGGCAGCCGTGCTCAGCCCCATCCCGGCCTCTCCATCACCTCCTTCCCGCAGGAATCGGCGGCATCTGTTGGATCAGGGCAGGGCTGAGCTGGGAAGGGTGAACTGAAAGGGATGAACTGGGAAGGTTAAATTGGGAAGGCTGAACTGGGAGGGATGGACTGGGAAGGATGAACTGGGAAAGGATGAACTGGGAAGGCTGAACTGGAAGAGATGAACTGGGAGGGATGAACTGGGAAGGTTAAATTGGGAAGGCTGAACTGGAAGAGATGAACTGGGAAAGGCTGAACTGGAAGAGATGAACTGGGAGGGATGAACTCCCCAAGCCGCCCGGGACTAAATTAGCCCACGTTCCTTTTTACCCTAATTACTGAGCTGTTCCCCCTCGCCTTCCCCAGCAGGTCCGGCAGAGCCCCCGCAGCGCTCCCCAGCCCCCAGCCGCCTCCATTAGTTTTGATTCTTTCACCAATTCAAAAATGTGCAAATGAGGCCGCGGCTTCCCAATCAGGCCTGGCCGGGAGCTAATTGGCTTTAAGCAGGGAGCCCTGAATATGCTGATGAGGGCAGTAACAAGGCTGGGATGCGCCTGCAAGGGGAGCCAAGCCCTGGGCTCCACCACGGGCTGACTGAGACACGTCAATTAACAAGCGGGCAGATAATTTATTAATGCTCCTTTGCACCCCTCTGCCCTTTGCTCCTAATTACAGTTTGATACATGAAACAGCGAGGGGCATCCCCAGGGGCTCCTCCTGCCCCCCAGAAGCTCCAAATTCCCCCCTCACACCACGGCTGGGGGGTCTCCAGCCCACACAAAGGACCCCGGAGCTCTCCCACCACCCCACCACGGGGGACGGGGTCCCTGGGTTGGGATTCGGGGAGATAAAGAGCCGAGGAGGAGGAGGAAAATGGACTGGATTGTGCCAGGGCTGGTCCCTGGAGGGTCTGAGCCCCCCCAACCCTCCCCGAGGGGCTGCAGAGCAGGGGGGAGACAGCGCTGGGGTCTGCGGGGGGCTCTGGGACCCGCTGAGGTTTGGGTTGGACATCCAGGTCTGCAGATGTGGAGTGAAGGCAAAGGGAGAAACTGGAGCCAACATTTGCATTTCTAATGGCGCGGCCGCTTTCGGCAGTCACCCGACACCCGGTTATTAACCCCCACAAAAACCGGGGCTGGCAAACACCGCGGCCGGCAAACACCGCGGCCGCTTTTCCCATCCAGAAACTCTCCCCGAGCCCTCGGGATCCCAGATGGAAAGGTGTGGAAAAGGCCCTTGGTGTTCCAGGTTTTCCTGGTGGGAAGGTGAGGAAAAGCCCGTGTCCCCTCACAGCCACTTCAGTTCCCACAACCCAGAATTTCCATGGCATTTCCGTGCCCATCCTGCCCCTGTGGATGGCCAGAGGCTGCAATTATGGGCAGCTCCAGGCCCTGGAGGATTATGGAGAGCAGGAATCAGCCTCTGCACAGGAGAAGAGGTTTTTTGGTCTCTTAATGGGGTTTGGGATGACCCCTCCTCACCCTTCTCCACTCTGGAGCAGCTGCAATATATGGGATGATCCCAAAAATGCCACCTGAATCCCCCAGGGACACTGCCAGGAACCCCTCACAGCCAAAAATGCCACCTGAATCCCCCAGGGACACTGCCAGGAACCCCTCACAGCCAGCACTGCTGGGCCTGTCCCTGATGGAGTCCAAAAAGAGCTCCAGGATTCCTCCTGGAGCACCCAGGGACTCCTTCTGCCTGATGGAGCCCAAAAAGGGCACCCAGGGACTCCTCCTCCCTGATGGAGCTTGAATAACTGTGAGTGAAAACACAGCTGAAGCCACTGCTTGGGTGAAAACAGGTGGGAAACAGAACAGCTCCATGAATCCCCAAAAACCCCTCAGAAAATGGGGGCTGGCACATGTCCAACCATGTTTAGGGCACTGAATCCCCAAAAACCCTTCAGAAAACGGGGGCTGGGAGGTGCCCAGCTGGGTGGAGCACTGAATTCCCAAAAACCTTTCAGAAAACGGGGGGCTGGCACATACCCAACCATGATGGGGCACTGATTCCCCAAAAAAACCCTCGGAAAATGGGGCCTGGCACATGCCATGGTCCCCAGAGCCACGAATAATTTTGGGCACTGAATCCCTAAAACCCCTTCAGAAAATGGGGGCTGGCACATGCTCAAGCATGATGGGGCACTCAATCCCCAAAACCCCCTCAGAAAACGGGTAGTGGAAGGTGCCCAGCTTGGTGGGGCACAGAATCCCCCAAAACCCCTCAGAACACGGGGGCTGGGGGCTGGCACGTGCCCAGCCTGGTGTGACCCAGGGCTGATGCCCAGGGAGGACAGGGCTGCACTCCCAGCTCTCCATCCCTGTGGAATGGATCCTCTCAGCGTTGGCAGCAATCAGGAATCTCCTGTCCCCAGTGTCCCTTTGATTCCCAGCCAGGGGACAGCGTGTGGCAGGTGTCCTGCCTGTGACCCGGGTCAATCGAGGGCTCTGATCTCCAAATGACCCTTCCCAGCAGTGCCCGTGTGTCCCCAGCTCAAACAGCTTGCAGATGAAGGAGCAACAGACTGGAGATGATTTATTCAGGAATTAAAGGTTCAGTACCCCTTTTAAAGGCTGCTCCTCGGCACTGTCAGCCTTCATTGCACACAATTAAAGGGCTTGGCTGCCCCAGCCCCCGCTCCTGCCTTCCAGGGGAAGGAAATCAAACAAAACCAACCCCACCCCCGGCCCCGGGGGGGCTCTGCTGAAGGATTCGGGAGCTCGGGGCAGGAGCAGCCCTGAGCTCCAGCCTGGGAAGCTGCTCCAGCTCCGGTCTCTGCTCGGGATGGGGGATGGAGCACTTGGTTTGGTCCCCGTTCACAGGAGGGGTTGGAGTCCTCGTGGCTGCCGGTGCAAAGGCTGTTCTTGCAGCTGGAGCTGCACTGGGGAGGATTTATCCCTCCTGGTTATCCTTCTTCCTCTTTATTCCTCCTCCTGGTTATTCCTTCTCGTTATCCCTCCTCCTGGTTATCCCTCCTCCTGGTTATCCCTCCTCTTCTTTATTCCTCCTCCTGGTTATCCCGTCCCTTTATTCCTCCTCCTGGTTATCCTTTCTCCTCTTTACCCTTCCTCCTGGTTATCCTTTCTCTTTACCCCTTCTCCTGATTATCCCCCATCCTGGTTATCCTGGATAACCTCTCCTGGTCATCCCCTCTCCTCTTTATCCCTCCTCCTGGTTATTCCTTCTCTTGGTTATCCCTTTCCTCTTTATTCCTTCTCCTGGTTATCCCTCCTCCTCTTTATCCTTCCTCCTGGTTATCCCTCATGCTGGTTATCCCATCTCCTCTTTATTCCTCCTCCTGTTTTATCCCTCTGGAGCAAACTCTAACCCCTGCAGCAGCTCAGCACTTTGTGTGCACTGACGGCGCTGCAAACTCCACCCGAATTCCCAGCCAGGCTCCAGTTCCCCTCTCCCACCCGAGCAGGGAGATGAGGATAAACCCCGGCACGGTGAGGATCCATCCTTCCCTTCCCAGCCGTGAGAGCTGCGGTGCCTGCGGGGAGCAGCTCCCGCGGGCTGGAGCAGCAGGAATTCAATGAAAAGCTTCCTTCCCTCTTAGGAAAGAAAAGGAAGAAATCCTCTGGCGGCAGCAGCAGCGCTGGGATAATCCCTTTCCAAGGCAGTAAATTTCCCTGCAGCTCCCCCGGAAAGTAATCCGGCGGATTATTGCACCTTTCAGCACAGGCAGCCTTTAAACAGCCTCTCCCCTCGCCCTGGGTCTGGTGCTTTATGACCTGACCTGCTGTCTGAGCAGGGGGAAACACAAATTACCCTTCTCTGAACCCGCAACACAGACACTGGTGACAGATTTTATCCCCCTGGTAACTGGGATCATTGGGAGCACCAATAAATAAGGAAAAATTTGCTCTTGGAGCTGCTGGGGAGGGAAGGGGACCCCACCAACCCTGACTGTCCCAAGGTTTCTTTTAAAAAAATCAGAATAAAAAAATCCCCAAGACCACTCTGTCTAAAGCCCTTGTTTTCAATTAGAAATAATAAAAAAAGACAATTAGTTCTCACTGAATTATCCCCTCACAGCAACAGGCTGGTCCTGCCTGATTTCCCACCTTGATGGAGGAGAGCACAGGAAAGGCATAAAGAAGCCACAAAAATCCTTGAGGTTTTCAGGTTTACAGTTACATCGAGAGCAGAAATAGGAATTTTTCCATTTCCTGATGCTTGTCTGAGCACAAGGAGAAGGAAGAGACCCTTTCCACTATCCCAGGTTCCTCCAAGCTGGCCTTGGGCACTTCCAGGGATCCAGGGGCAGCCACAGCTTCTCTGGGAATCTGTGCCAGGGCCTGCCCAGCCTCGTAGGGAAGGATTTATTCCCAATATCCCATCCCTGTCCCAGTGAAGCCATTCCCCCTTGTCCTGTCACCCCCATCCCCTCGCTGCCACCTCCCAGGGGACACTGGCTGGGGACACTCCCAGCCCACGGGCAGCGCTCCCTGAGCCACAAGCTCTCAGCTAATTAGCCCAGCCTAATTAAGCAGGGCACGGCGCAGGTGGCAAGACCCGCATCTCCCCGTGCGGCTGAGATCCCTCCTTGTCCCAATCCCGGGGGATTCATTCTGGAGATTGAATTTTGGAATAAATCTGGGGGATTTATTCTAATTCTGGAGAATTTCATCCCGCGCATCCCGGCCCAGCCCCGCCGCAGGTGCGGGAGCAGCGGGAGGGAGGGAGGAAGGACGGAAAGAAGGAAAAAAGGATGGAAAGAGGGAGGAATCCACACATGTCTGGCAGAGCCAGCCCCTCCCGCCGCCCGCCAATTGACAGCTGCTCTGATTTGATCAGCAGCTGCTGACGAGGCATCAGACAAGTCCCCGGAGCCATGAATAATTTCAGGGTATTTGTGTTTATTTGATCTCAGTATGGGGCAGCCCCGGGCAGCCGCGGAGCCGCGGGGAAGGGAAGGGGCAGCCGGGCTCTCCAGATGGTGGCTCCGAGGCCACCTTGGGCAGGGCTGGCTGTCCCCTGGCTGTCCCCTGGTCCTGCTCCTCACCCTCCTCCTACCCAGCCAGGACGAGGAGGAAGGGACTCCCCAAAAACTTTTGGGGAACAGAAAAGATCCTCCCAGCCTCACCATTCCCAACATCACCCATTCCAATATTTTCAAATCGTTTATGTAGTTTCTCCTCTTTCAAAAGGACAAAAAGGAGCACTTGGAGCTTTCTGGGCTCGGGTGCCACGTGCCAGGGCCACCAGGTCCCGCTGGTGTCACCAAAGGTTCAGATGTTGGGGGGGAATTAATCAGGGTTGGATCTGATCAGAAGAAATCAAAGATGTGGGAGCTGATCCATGCCCACATCTCATGGAAGCTTCTGCAAAAACCATTTCCCAGTCTGGCTCTGCCCTGCTGAACAAGCACCAGGACCTGCTTGAAACTGTTATAAATACACATTATATTGTTGGCTTTTGACAAGTATTAAGATAAATGTTGTATCTATAATGTTAAAACGGTTTTGCTGTATAAATACAGGTTTTATTTCTGCTATTAGCAAATATTAAGCATAGTAGTAATAGTTAATATAGGTAATATAATATTATATGTAATATAATAATATTATATATAATCTAATAATTAATATATATATATAAAAATATAATAGTTAATATAATATGTTTAAACTGTCTGCTTAACTGGAATAACATCCAGTGAGCATATAATAAAGACCCTACTACTGACAGGCCAACTCTGAACACCTGCCATCTATAGAAAGTATAGATCAAAGCTCAAACTAGAAGTGATAATGAAGATTAATTAAAACCACAACTAAAAAACTCTCTGCATGCTCNTTTCTCCTCTTTCAAAAGGACAAAAAGGAGCACTTGGAGCTTTCTGGGCTCGGGTGCCACGTGCCAGGGCCACCAGGTCCCGCTGGTGTCACCAAAGGTTCAGATGTTGGGAGGGAATTAATCAGGGTTGGATCTGATCAGAAGAAATCAAAGATGTGGGAGCTGATCCATGCCCACATCTCATGGAAGCTTCTGCAAAAACCATTTCCCAGTCTGGCTCTGCCCTGCTGAACAAGCACCAGGACCTGCTTGAAACTGTTATAAATACACATTATATTGTTGGCTTTTGACAAGTATTAAGATAAATGTTGTATCTATAATGTTAAAACGGTTTTGCTGTATAAATACAGGTTTTATTTCTGCTATTAGCAAATATTAAGCATAGTAGTAATAGTTAATATAGGTAATATAATATTATATGTAATATAATAATATTATATATAATCTAATAATTAATATATATATATAAAAATATAATAGTTAATATAATATGTTTAAACTGTCTGCTTAACTGGAATAACATCCAGTGAGCATATAATAAAGACCCTACTACTGACAGGCCAACTCTGAACACCTGCCATCTATAGAAAGTATAGATAAAAGCTCAAACTAGAAGTGATAATGAAGATTAATTAAAACCACAACTAAAAAACTCTCTGCATGCTCTAAAAAAGTGAACTCAAAGAGAGGCTGTGTTTAACAGTTCCTAGAATATGGAAACTGGTTTATGGACAAGCTGAAATATGCATAAAGGTCTCTAAGTGCACAACAAGCTGATATAATAGAAAAAGTATTTAAGGAGCATCTCTAAAGATACTCAAGGTGTGCTCTTGGCTAAATGTTAGGCACTTAGCCATTAACTCTNATACACATTATATTGTTGGCTTTTGACAAGTATTAAGATAAATGTTGTATCTATAATGTTAAAACGGTTTTGCTGTATAAATACAGGTTTTATTTCTGCTATTAGCAAATATTAAGCATAGTAGTAATAGTTAATATAGGTAATATAATATTATATGTAATATAATAATATTATATATAATCTAATAATTAATATATATATATAAAAATATAATAGTTAATATAATATGTTTAAACTGTCTGCTTAACTGGAATAACATCCAGTGAGCATATAATAAAGACCCTACTACTGACAGGCCAACTCTGAACACCTGCCATCTATAGAAAGTATAGATAAAAGCTCAAACTAGAAGTGATAATGAAGATTAATTAAAACCACAACTAAAAAACTCTCTGCATGCTCTAAAAAAGTGAACTCAAAGAGAGTTTAACAGTTCCTAGAATATGGAAACTGGTTTATGGACAAGCTGAAATATGCATAAAGGTCTCTAAGTGCACAACAAGCTGATATAATAGAAAAAGTATTTAAGGAGCATCTCTAAAGATACTCAAGGTGTGCTCTTGGCTAAATGTTAGGCACTTAGCCATTAACTCTTGGCTTTATTTTTGTCTCCTATTGTCTTTAATTAAACTTTTTAAATTTTACCAAATTGGGGACACCATGTGACCCCCAGCACCAAACCCCTGTTTGGGGACACCCAGCAACAGGGTCTGGTGCCCTGTGGGGACAGGAGAGGGGACACAGCCAGCAGTGCCCGGCTCTGTGTGGCCATCAGAGCTCCAGGAACATCCCAAAAGGATTCCAGAGCTGTGGGGTCTGGCCTGAGGGAGGGAAAATCTCCATCTCAGGGCAATTACCCGAGTTCAGACAAATCCCTGAGGGTGCCTGGGCCGGGTTCCAGGGCTGGCAGATCAGTGGCATCATCTGCAGCCCTGCTCTTGGCTGGGCACAGGGACCCTCGGGGGTCTGTGGGGTCCAGGGGAAGGAGCAGATGTCCCACAGAGCCCACGGGGCACTCAGGTGTGGGACAGGAGGGAGGTGGGGACAGCGATGTCACAGCTGCAGAAGGGGCTGAAATGGTCTGAGGCAGCAGTGGCAGAGCGAGCCCCAGGTGCCCAGGGAGGGAGGATCCAGGAATTCCCATTTTCCCAGGGTTGCTGTAATGCCTTTGACAGCTCGGGCAGGTGATGGAGGAGCTGCTGCAGCCTGGCCCTGGCAGGAACCTGATGGGCTGGAAGTGACAGCAGCTCTGCAGAGCCCCAGCGTGGCCCCAGGTTCATCCATCCAAAGGTGAGCAGAGCCCTGAGTGTCCCTGAGTGTCCCTGAGCCCTGGAGAGAGGACACAGACCCTCAGTGCCACCTTCCCAGGCTGAGCAGGGCAAGGAGCCACAACTGCATCTCAAAGGAGAGAAGTGTTGGGTCCCCAGAAATCTCCCAGGTGAGAACAAAGCGTCCCCTTGTCCCCTTCCCCAGCATCCCTCAGCCAAACTCCTGCATCCTGCAGCTCAGAGCCTCCTCAGAGCCTTTGGGGAAATGTCACCCTAAACCCCCTGTCCTGGGGCTCCCAGGGGAAATGTCATGCTAAACCTCCTGTCCTGGCCACCATCCCCACACTCAGCTGCTGTGTCCCCCCGGAGCAGGTTCTGGCTCTCCACAGGCACATCTCACACGTGTCCCAGCTGAGGATGGCTCCAGGCTGGAGGATGGCTCCTGTGTCCCCCCTCCTCCCAAACCCCAAAATTGGGGTTTTTTTGGTGTTTGTCTCGGGTCTGATGCTGTCACACTGCTCTGGTTGGGATGGAAAAGAAAATGCCTCCAGTTTTCCACAGAAACAACAAAGATTCCCCATCTGTGTCAAATTTGTAATCCAGCCTGAGGGAAGATGGGAAACCAATTTAGCTCTTTTTTTTTTTTTTTTTTTTCTTTACTATCAGAAAAAGCCTCATTTCCTGGTGAGGAGCTTTGCCCACAGCATGGCAGGGATGGGAGCCACCATTCCCGAACTTCCCTGTGCCATCCCATCCAGTGATAGGAGCCAGGAGAAGGGAACTGGGAGAGGAGCCCCAGCACGGAAAAAATAGTTCTGATCTCCACCAACCTGCTCAGCCACCCCCAGGTGTGTGCAGGCATCAGATTGTCCCCTTTTCTGACCCAGACATGGGGCAACTGAGAGGTGTTTTAAAAACTTTTATTCCATTTTCAGTCTCATGTGAAGGGTGAGACAGTACAGGTGTTATAATTCACGCCATCACAATCAGAAGCCAAACTATTTCCTAATTACAATCCATTATAAGTCTTTTTTGGCCTATCAGCTTTTGCCACACGATGCTGTTAATGCCTGAAAGCCAATTATCTAAAATTACCCCTCATGGGTCTTACTACAATGCACCTTTCATAGCACTATTTTCATATTTATATGTTCCATATATTCACCTTTCATACCTCTATTTCTCCAAAGTATCTGGTCTGTTTGCAAGGCCATCCTTTGAAACTTGTTTCCAGTTCCATTTCTCTCTCTCAGCAATGTCTGTGCTATCCCATGGCATTTCTAAGTCAGCATTTCTTATCTCAAAGTTTGCACACAGATGCACCGGGCTGTGTGAGCCTTCTGTCAGGCTTTGGGAATTCCCTACAAATCCCCTTCCCATATGCAGGGATCCCTGCAGCCCCTCCTCACACGGGACCCCACAACTGCTGCCCCCACAGATGAGGGAGAACCCCACAAATCCTGCACCACGAGGTTTGGGAATGCTGGGGATGCTGCTGGGAGCCTCCTCCCCCTCACACCGGGCTCAGCTGGTCCCCAGGCGAAGGAAATCCCACACCAAGGAGGGAGCCAGGGGTGGATTACGCACTTTGCTGGGAAAAAAAAAAAAAAAAAAAAAAAGGAAAGCTGGTCCTGCAGCTGTGGAAAAAGGGGCTGTGGAGATATTGGAAGGCTCAGGAATGTCCCAGGAGAGGCTGGAGGGGGCTTGGAGCAGCCTGGGATGGTGGAAGGTGTCCCTGTCCTTGTCAGGGGGTGGCACTGGCTGGGCTTTAAGGTCCCTCCAACCCAAACCACTCTGGAATTCCAGGATGTTTCTGCACCTTCCCCAGCCATGGCAGCTCTGGGTGAGCCCCAGGTGATGGAGATGGGGGTTCCATCCATCTTGTCAGTGCTCCCTCCCTCCAGCAGGAACAACTGGGAATTCTCTGACAAAACACTTTTTTTTTCACTGGAAAAGCTTCAGTTTGTGGCAACTGCAGCTGTTTGCGGGAAAGAACTGGATTTTGCTTATTTTTAGCCTGGTTTCCTAAGGAAGTGTGGCTTGAGCAGTCACACTCTTTCTCTGTCTGTCTGTCTGTCTGTGTGTCTGTCTGTCTGTCCAGCTGTCAGCCCATCTTCCCCAGCCCTGTTGGATCCCACCAGCCCATTCCAGATGGATCTGATGGAGGACAAGGATCAAAAATAGGAATTTTTGCACATTTCCGTGGAAAGAAAACACTTAGTGGTGGCCAGGACCCTGAGCACTGCCCCCGAGGCAGCTCCAGCCCAGCCCAGAGCCAGCAGCACCACCCACACCAGTCCAGTCCAGTCCAGACCAGTCCCACCAGCTGGCCTTTTAGGCTCCCCCCAGGGTTGGCACTGGATGAGCTTTGAGGTCCCTTCCACCCCAAACCTTTCCATGATACCACAGAATCCCAGAGCCAAGCCCACCCCAGGCAGGAGCAAGGCCATGATCCCACACTTCCTTGGGATTGCCCTGGGATCCCAGGCAGTGCCCAAACAGGACCCTGGTGTGCTCCCTGTCCCTGGGATGAGAGGGGGAGGGATCTTCCCAAGCTCAGAGCCCTGACAGGACCACAATTTCCCCTTTTTTCCCCCTTTTTGAATGGAAGGGAGGGGAAATCCGGGGCTGTTCGGAGCTCTGGGAGCGGCAGGGGGCCAGGAGGCGTTTCTGCCGCGGCGCCACCGGGACAGGCAGGCAGGACACTGGGAGCTTGTTTGCTGCTGGAGCCCTGCAGGGTGGGATGTTTGGGGCTGGCAGGAGCATTTCCCAAACCCTCCCTCCGCTGGTGACAGCCCCCAACCCATGGGACATCCGCCAGTGTCCCCTTCTGTGGGTTTCTTATCTTCTTTTCTTCGTGGCAGAGCCGGGATTAATGCTTGGGATGCAGTTTTCATGTTTGGACTCAGTGTTTATTAATTCTTATCTCTGTTACAGTCTCACAGGTTGTGAGTTTTAGTTAACAAGGTAGGAAATGGAGGTGCCTCGAACTCTTTCCAAGTGTTTTTTAAGTGCTAATTACCCAATAACGAGGTGACACCTGTATTATTTATCCTTTTGACCCAATAACTGACCACCCAAGGTCCACAATGGGGGCCTTTTTCACCCAATTAGAAAAAAAATACCCGAAACCAAAAAGAAGAAGGTGAAGAAGAAGGACTCAGACAATGCCCTAAATCCTCCATATTGCCCTGTGGGCAATATTAATAATTACTAATTGCTAATTACTAATTACTAATATATATTACTATATTCTAAACCCTTAAATCTAAGTTTTCCACCCTGTGGTATCACACACTTCTATTCAGATGCCACACCCACAATCCCAGTGCTGTCACTCAATTTTGGAAGCCTTTTCCACAGCCTCAGGTCAATGCAGAGTTTGCTTGGGGGTCAGTGCCTGTCAGCACAGAAAGGCTGAAATTCTCAGTGCCCAGGGCTCCAACACCCATCCTCATCCCTGGGGATGGGGACACAGCACCTGCTGGGATTTTCCCCCCAGTTCTCCCAGTTTTGGGCTCTGCTTTCCCCATTCCAGGGCTGGGAATGAGGGGCTGGAAGTTGGGAACTGCACTCGGGTGTCACATGACTCCAAATATCTCCCTAAAAATGATCCAGGAAATCCTCAGGACCAGAGGGGCTGGTGCAGGTGCACTGGAACACAGAATTGCTGAGGTTGGAAAAGCCCTCCCAGATTAATCCAACCCTTCCCCAGCACTGCCAAGGCCACTGTCCCATGTCCCCAAGTGCCACATCCCCAGGGCTTTAACTCCCTGCAGGGATGGTGACCCCAGCCCTGCCCTGGGCAGCATTTCCAGGAAGGAATTTTTTCCCTAAAATCCCACCTGAACCTCCCCTGGCACAGCTTGAGCCTTGTCACTCGGGACAAGAGACAAGTGACACAGTGGCACTGTGTGCTCCAGCATGGCAGGAAGGAATGGAGCCCCACACCCTTGGGGACATCCCTCTGTGCTTTAGGACGCAATTATCCCCTCAGATGGATGGACAGATGGACAGCAGGACAGCCCAGGAAGTGCTGCTGGCTTCTGTTTGAGGGAAAAGTGACCACAGGGATGGTCTGTGCTGGGATTTGGGGCTTCTCCCATGGGTGTTTTCCCAGCTGCCAGGATTTTCTGCAGGGATCCCCAGGATCCTGGGGACAATGACACCACAGCAGGCCTGGGACACACACACTGTGCCCGTGGGCACCGGGATCATCCTCCTCTGGATCCCCCACGGAATGCCAAGGACGCCACACAGGCAGCCAGGAGGAACTCTGCTCCAGGATTAAACTTAAACATTGGGAAATAAAAGTCCTTCTGAAAAGTGACCTTGCAGCAAATTGGTTTTTCCCCGCACAGCAGCAGCTTTGGAGTAAAACAACGCAACCCCAACCCTTCTTTAGGCATTCCCAAATAGGTGTTTTTTTTTTTTTTCCTCCCAGTTATTGTGAAAATTTAGATCAGAAAACGTGTTGGGTAAAAAATATTCAATTCCCCACAGCCTGCAGAGCCTCATCAAAAATCCATTTGAAGTATTACTCTCAAATCCCTCATGGCAATGGGATATTTTAAGGTCAGTTAAACTTATTATTCACTCAAGATTTGCTTTCAGGTCCCTGCATATTTCAAACAGATTTTCCCTCATCTCTAACCCGACTGTGTTACAAAAAGCCCTTTCCTCCTCCCCGCTCCTTTTTTTCTTTTTTCCTGAAAAGGAAAAAAAAAAAAAAAGTTGTCAAAAGAAAAGATCCTAATCAGAAACAGCTTCTGAAGGCTAAAAAGCTGCTACAGTTTGTACTTGTTACCCAAAAACACTGAGCTATCTGCAGATCCCTAAATCCCCTGACTCCCAAAACGCTGAATGGAGCCCTGCTTGGAAAAGAGGAATTAACTCGAATTTGTTTTTCTTATTTGCAATTCATTTCCTTGCAACAGGGTTTCTACACATGTTTAATTTTTTTTTTCCTCCCTCTCCTCGTACAAGGAAAGAAAGCAACTTCCAAGCCTGTGGCCTGGGTTAGTTTTGGATTATTTGGGATTTCCAGCTTGATGGAACTGCAGTTTCTGCTTCTACCATGCCTTTCCCCTCACAGGTAATTATGGTTGGGGTTTTTTTTACATAAAGATCACCTAAAATTTATAATTTTAAATTTCCCCTAAACCACAAATCTCCCTTTTCAGCCTGGAGAAGGGAAAGCTCCAGGGAGAGCTCAGAGCCCTTAAAGGGGCTCCGGGAGAGCTGGAGAGGGACTGGGGACAAGGGATGGAGGGACAGGACACAGGGAATGGCTTCAAATTGGGAAAGGGGGGATTTGGGTGGGATATTGGGAAGGAATTCCTGGCTGTGAGGGTGGGGAGGGACAGAGATGGATTTCCCAGAGAAACTGTGGCTGCCTCATCCCTGGAAGTGTCCAAGGCCAGGGCTTGGAGCAGCCTGGGACAGTGGAAGGTGCTGGGATTGGAACTGGATGATCTTTAAGGTCCCTTCCAACCCAAACCAGTCTGGAATTCCCTGATTTCAGCCTCCCCCAGGACCCACCTGAGCCCCTGTAACACACACAGGGTGGGGCCTCTCCCAAATCCTCCCTTCCCTGGGACTGAGGGGATTTGGGAGAATCATCCCTACAAACCACCCCCTGCTCCCTGCGTGCTGCTCAGCCTTTACACCCCGGAGAACAACTCCCCAAATCCCTGGAGGTCACAAGCAGCATTAAGAGCTCTGCCCGAAGCCACCACGGGAGGCAAATTGAGCCGAGGGGAGGAGATTGCAGAGAGGAGGAGATTGCAAGTGCCCTAATCTTGCTCGGGAGAGCAAAGACTTTGGAAATTACTCCCCACTCTCGGTGCCTGCAGCCATCTGGCCTGCATTTCTCCACTCCCTCAATCAGGCATATGCTGCTTTTATCCCCACTCCTGCCAGCTCTCCCCCTGTTCCCTGCAAATATGTGCACCCTCCATCCCTGCTCATTCCCAGCCCGGCTCCCAGCCAGCCAACCTGGCCCTCAGAGCTGCTCCCACCCGCGGATTTCTCCCTAAAAAATCCCTGTTTGCCCCAAACAAGGCGGGGTGAGATGTAATTCCAAGAGCAGCATCGCCGCACTGGAGCCAAGAGGATCCTGGAGAATCCTGCCAGGAAGGGCTGGGAGGGGAGAGCTCCTGCAGCAGGAGCAGAGCCCCCAAAATGAGCTTTTCCCTCAGATCCCACACTGCTCCCCAGCCTGGAACCACAGGCACTGCTGGGCACTGGCACACAGTGGGATAACATATGGGATAATGCACGAGATAATATGGGATAAAACATGGGATAATATGGGATAGCACACAGGATAACACATGGGATAACACATGGGATAACACACAGGATAACACACAGGATAACACACGAG
>VXBB01015719.1:113398-125371 GCA_013399915.1 Illadopsis cleaveri | reverse complement strand
CGGAGCTTTCCAGAGAGGGAGGGAACAACCCGGGCCCCCTCCCAGCCCCGAGGGGACAGCCGGGCGGGAGCGGTGACACCGAGGCAGCGCCGCTGTCACCAGAGCAGTCGGAGCCACACAAACACACCCAAACCTGGATCCCACACCGTGCCACCGCCAGCTCTGCTCGGGTTTCCGTCAGCGATTGGAAACAGGAGCTGCTCCACGCCGGGCGGGAGCGCCTCCAGCTCCCTGTTTGGGTTGGGAGGGGGAATGTTGCTGTTGGAAAACGCCGATTTGTCAAAATGGAAAGGTTTTGGCAAGGGCGGATCCATCCCGACAAATTTCTGTCCAAACGGAGCCAGGGAGACTCGAGGAAGGCGGGAAGGGGGAGGGCAGGGCGCTCACCCTCCTCATCCTCGGCGCGGGGGGCTGGCAGGGCTGGTGCCACGGGGGCTCTCGGCACCGCCAGCTCCCCGCGGTGCAGTCACAGGCTTCCTTTCTCACCTTCAAAATTTGGGGAAAAACATTGAAAACGCGAGTTTGAAGCCGGGGCCAGGCGCCGAGGGCTTGGGCTGTGCCCAAGGTCACCCCAGCCCTGCATCTGGAAGAGCTGGGGGGGGCCCTGCAGGACGGTCCCTGGATTCAGCCCAGACCCCACCGGACAGGCAGCTCAGGCAATTGAGGATGAGCAGCTCACGTGCAAGTTTTTAGCAAAATCAGGGCGTTTTGGTTGAAATAAATGAGTTCTGCAATATTCTCCCCGTGTTTGGTGTCCTTGGCTGGAAGTGGCCACCCTCACACCTCCGTGGTGGCTGTGCCAGGGCCTCACCACCCTCGATTGTCCCCACAGAAACACAGCAAGGGTTGTTTTTCCCTGCCTGGGTCCTGGCAGGAGTGAGCAGTCCTTGGGAAGCCCCAGGGCCGGGTTGGTGGCTCCAGCTGGGGAATTGTGGCCATGGGGAGGGAGATGCTCTGTGGAGGAGCGTGGTCAGAGCAGTGGGATCAGCTCTTCCCATAAATCCTGGTCAGAGCAGTGGGATCAGCTCTTCCCATAAGTCCTGGTCAGAGCAGGGGACAGTCCTGCCTGATCCAGGACAAGTGACAAGTGCCACCACTCGTGGGGGCCAAACCCAGCCACATCAACACAGCACCATGTGAGCTCCACCCTCTCCCTCACCCCAAAACCAGCAGAGTGGGACCCCTGCCACCCCACTGTCCCCCCAGCACTGTGACCCTCCTGCAGACCCCCCCTCTGCCCACCACCACAGGCAGCGGGGCTGCTCTGGGATTTCTGGGATTTCCCTGAGTTTGTTATTCCAAAGACAGAAAGGAAAGGGCTCGGGGGAGGTGGGGGGGATCAGCGGGGATGAAAAATGCTTTAGAAACACGGGGGATCATTTAGCAGGTCACCTCCACGGGCGCACTTGGCCGGGCTGATAAAGGCGAGCAAACTTATTAAAGGCGCGCACAGCTTGATTGGAAACGGCTGCTCCCAAACAGCCAATTACCGCGGGCATCCCAATCCAATTAGGGAGGCTGTTTTTCCCTGATTGCAGCCAGTGTTGGACAAATACAGCACAACTGCTCGGGTTCAAAGAGCAGCCCATAAAAGGCAGCTCGGGAGAGGCGAGGCAGGGAGGAAACCCCGTTCCCTGAGGGGTGAGGGATGTCCCGGCCTCAGGCACGGTGCCCCTAAAGCAGCACAGCCACACCAGGCCAAGGGACAGGGTCGCTCTCCACTGTCCCCACCACGAGCTCTCCATGGGGTCATCCAGGCAGGGATGTTACCAGGAGTTTTGGCAGTGCCACCACCCCAGAGTCTCAGCCAAGGCCTTTCCCCAAGGTTTGAGGTTTATCCGCTGGGTTTTGGGGGAAACCCATCATCAATGTCACGGTGCAGGGGGATGTCTCCTGATCCTGCAGTGGGGAAAGAGGGAGAAACCCAAGTGGAACCATCAGGGCTCTGCCAGAGCTCCCCAGAGCAGATCACAGAATCAGGATAGGAGCAAGGAGGAGGAATCGATCACGAGCTCAGCACACGGAGCTGATCCCTTCCCCGCACCTGGGGGATAGGAGCAAGGAGGAGGAATGGATCACATCTCCCAATTTGGATCACGAGCTCAGCACATGGAGCTGATCCCTTCCCCGTCACCTGGGGCAAAGGAGACACCAAAAACTCATCACCAAGGATTGAAAACCAAGCCACCAAGCGCAGCCTCACTCCAAGAGGCTGAGCTGGGCTTGGGGGGGCTGAGCCACAGCTCCAGCAGCACCGGAGCCATCCCAGGGCTCACCACAACCGCTCCAACGGGTTCGCTCCAGAATCCTGGCACGCGGCCACGGCTGGGGTGGAGCCCGGCCCCTGTTATTAAAATGTGTGACAGCAGCCTCGAGATGGAAAGTGAAGTTGTACATTCTCCATCTGAAACTCCGGGAGGAATTTCAAGCAGGGGGAATGCAATTTCCAGCCTGGAGGAGAGCCAGCAGCGCCGGGGCGAGATTTTTCTTAATATGGTTTTGCAAAACTCAAAGGCAGAAAATTCGCCCGTGGCTACAGCGATTCCGGGGAGCTGCAGACAGCCCCGTGCCGGGAGGGGGAGAGGGCTTTGAGCAACAAAAACAGCCCTCAAATCCAGCAAACTGCTGTCTCTGTCACCACCAGCACCTCTGGTCACCTCAGCTCCCTGCTCCAGCCCTGTCTCCACTGGGATTTGGGGGCTGAGCCTGCGTGGACAAACCCATTCTCCAGGCTCGGGAAGGCAGCAGCATCCCAGGAGGGAGGGGTTTGGCTGGAGGATCCTCCACCAGCCCAAGAAGGATGTGGGTGCACCAGCAGGCTGTTGTTGTCCTGATGGAATTTTGGGACGGTGACCTGCAGGACCCCCGGGCACCCCTCTGGCTCCAGCAGCCAGGGCTGGCTCCCATCCAGCTGGAGTTACAAAAAGGAGCCTCCCCCCAGTTCCTGCTTTTGATTTAAATAATCCCAATGAGGGGATAAAGCAGCCAAAACCCACTGGTTTGGGGTTTTTTTTAAAGCTTCAATTTAAAAAATAACATACATGAAATGTGCAGTTTTTATTGGGGCAGGCAGAGCCACAGAGCTGGGAGCGAACCCCATCCCTGGGACTCTGTCATTGTCCCAGCCCTGCCCTGAGCCCAGTCCCCTCCTCATTTCCCACCTTACACAAACTGGGAGCAGTTATTCCCTCAGTGGTGCCCTCCTGGGTGGGGACACAGGAGTGACACAGATATCTCATCATCCTGGGAGTGAAAAAATGACAGGGATGGGAGGAGGCACAAAAGTGACTTTTTTTGTGTGTTTAATGTGCTGTAACCCAGTGCCTGGGCATGCAGGTCTGTGGAATCAGAGGGATTTCTTTATCCTGGCTGGATGTGTGAAGCAGCAAGGGCATTTGCAGTGGAGAAAGTCCCTTTGGGGAGGATCCAGGGGATGCCACACTGTGGGATCAGTGTTTGCAGTGGGTGATGGATGATGACCATGGAGCCTGTCCAGCTGCAGGCCACAGCTGGATTGGGAATTCTAGAGTGTTTCTAACACCTCAGAGGATGTTACAGCCCCAAAAGCTCAGGGGTGAGGTAGCTTCAGTCCCTGAGGATTTCCTAGAGCCACCTCTGTCTTTCCTGGCCAAGGGCTCACCATCAGCAGCCTCTGTCATCCCCCAGTTGTTCCTGCCCCTCTGCTCCTCTCTGACCAGCAGGAGCCTCACTGAGCAGCCTGGGGTGTCCTGACAGCTCCTCACCTGCTCTTCACCAGCTCAGTGTCTCCTGGAACCACAGTGAAATTTGTGTTCATTGCTGAGCTCATTTAGAGTTAATTACATGGCAAACAGACATCCCCCTGATGAGCCTGGAAGCATCCCAGTGAGGGCTGGAGCAGCCCATCGATGGGGATGGGAGTGCAGGAATTCCTCCTGCTGCTGCTCCAACACCCCCTGCTCACTTGAAGGCCCAAATCAATAATGTCATGTGGGGCGGAGGAATTGTAGGATTATCCCTTTCTCTGACCCAGAGATGGGGCTCCTGAGAGGGGTTTTAAAGACTTTTATTCCATTTTCAGTCTCATGTGAAGGGTGGGACGGTGCAGATGTTACAATTCACACCAGCACAATCAGAAGCCAAATATTCCCATACAAATTTCCCAACAAATCCATTTCCCACAGGAATGAGGCCCCAACTCAGCTCTGAGGGAGGAGGGGAACATCAGGGAACCTCCCCTGGACACAGCAGGTGAGATCCAAGGCCAGGCTGGACAGGCTTGGAGCACCGTGGGACAGTGGGAGGTGTCCCTGCCCATGGCAGAAGTGACACTGGATGAGCTTTAAGGTCCCTTCCCACCCAAACCACTCTGAGACTTCCCAATTCTCTAATTTCTTGTTTAAAATACATCTACAACAGGCTACCAACAGTGCCACTGCATGGTTTAATCACATTTTTTTAGCCTAAAACCACGCCCCTGGGGCACTTTTCCCTGGTGCAGGGCTGGGGGCTGTGCCAAAGGCACTGAGACAGCCCCGGTGTGGGACTGGGGAGCCTGGAAGGTGCAGCAGCACCCCCTGAAGTGAGGATGGCAAAGGAGGGGTGGAACCCCGAGGATTAGGATGGCAAAGGAGGGAAGGCAGCCCTGAGGATGTGAGGATGGCAAAGGAAGGGTGGAATGTCGATGATGAGGATGGCAAAGGAGGGATGACAGCCCTGAGGATGTGAGGGTGGCAAAGGAAGGGTGGCAGGCCCGAGAATGAGGATGGCAAAGGAGGGCTGGCAGCCCCGAGGATCCTCTCCCCAGCACTGAGGTGGGGCAGCCAGGAGGAGAGGCAGGACTGGCTCTGTGCCCTAAAACAGGCCCANCCCCAAACTCAACCCATATAGGAGCAGGGGGTGTTTTCCTTGTTTTCCATTAAAAAATCCTGTTGCCAGGTGCAGATGGCCACATTTAGGAGTCCGTGGAGGTCTGGCATGCCCGCTGCTCATTCCATGCACAGGTGGGGGGTAACTTTAATTTGGCTCAGCTTCAGCCAAATATCCAGTGGCCAAAAGGAGAGAAAGGTGTGGGATTGAGGATTGGAACATCTGGAGCGGAGCCGAGCAACAGTGGGACACCAAGTGAGGTTTGAAGGAAAAGGAAAAGGTCTCAGATGGATGGAGAGGGAAAGAGGAGTTCCAGAGGCTCCCTGGAAGCAGCAAGGAGGCTCCCAGTGTCCTTCCTTCAGGTGTTGGTGGGGTTGGGAGACAGGAGAAAATGTGGTGTCAAAGAGGGACACAAAAGCCAGCGCTGGATCAAAGCCTGGCCAGCTGCACGCCCAGCCAAACCTCCCCCATGGGCAGGACAGATTCCAGAGTTTCATGTGTTAAAACCTGAATTTCAGAAGTAGCAGCAGAATCAGGCTCCCATTTTAGGGCAGAATCCTGAATTTTCAGCCCCACCAGACAGGGATGATCCCAATCCCTGGGCCAGCCTGGAGCTGTCATCCCTGGAAGTGTCCAAGGCCAGGCTGGACAGAGCTTGGAGCATTGCGGGACAGTGGAAAGTGTCCCTGCACAGCCAGGGGTGGCACTGGATAGGATTCAAGGTCCCTTCCAAACCAAACCACCCCAAGATCCTGTAACCCTCATTTCCCCAAGCCGTGGATGCCCCATGAGCTGCCAAACCAAGGCCCGGGGGGCAGCTAGAGCCACAACCCGGCATTTTGGGTGAAAACCAGCCACTTTTCAGCAAAACCTCGGGTGTTCCCTGGGAACCAGGAGCAGAACGGGAGCATGGCAGGGAGGGCAGGGCCGGGCCCAGCTGCAGAGCCCCGCCCAGCCCATCCCGCTCGTCTCTCATCATCTGGGATGCACATGCTGGAGCAACCAGCAGGGAAAGGCTGGAAAGGCTCCAGAGGGGGAGAAGGCGTGGGGAACTCAGGCTCCCCAGCCCCGAGGGCTGCAATTCCTCGTGTTCCAACAATCCGGGATTGCCCAAACACCTCCGGCAGCGGGATCTGCCTGCGGGCATCCCTCACACGGCTCTGGGTTGCTGATGGGGATCCCCTTCCCTGGGGGCTGTTTCCCGTAGGAGCAGCACGTGCTGTGTGACCCCCGGGCCCTGTCTCCTCCCCAGAAAGGCAGGGCCTTGTCCTCACCCCAAAAAGGCAGGGCCCTGTCCTCACCCCAAAAAGGCAGGGCCCTCTCCTCACCTCAAAAAGGCAGGGCCCTGTCCTCACCTCAAAAAGGCAGGGCCCTGTCCTCACCCCAAAAAGGCAGGTCCACACTCGCCGGGGCTGCGGGAAGGAGCCAGGGAGTGTCTGGAGCAGGGCTGATGCTAGAAGATTTCAGGAAACCTGAGGCTCCTCAGGGAGCACCAGGGACCCCAAAGCAGCGTCCCGTGGCCTCCTGGAACCCGCCAGCATCCCACCATCCAAATATTTGAGCGGCACAATTTCTCCTGGCACTCCCCACCAGAGGCAGCTGGAGCAGCAGGTCCTGTCCCCACACCCGGCTCATCCACCTGGGACCTGCTCCTCTTCCCAAACAAATCCCAGCAACTCCTGTCCCCATGGGATCCTCATAGATAAAGCCCTGGAGCCCCTGGAGCAGGGAAGAGCCAACAGCTCTCTGGAGAGAGCACAGGACCATGGAGATGGTTGTCCCCACCTCGGGTCTCAGCCACCACCAGACCCAGCTCCTGAGCACAGATGAAAACAGGAGAGCCTAGAGGCCCAAAATGTTTGGGACAGGTTTTAGGATCACGCCTTGGGGGTGAAAGCCTGGCAGACCCCGTGTCCCTCCTGCACCAGAGTCCTTGTGGCAGCGCTGAGGGGACGGGGACAGCGTGGCACAGGGGACCAGTGCCTGGCACAGGGGACCAGGATGTTCTCCAGGCACTTCCTCGGGATCCCCTGTGTTCACAGACAGGAATTGCATCCCAGTGCTGGAGAGCTTTGGAAACAACAACCCAAGGGCAGTCGGGCTTAAATGCCAAGCCCAGTGCCTGTCATCCCTGGAATTGGGACAAGCCTTTGGGGTCTGCCCTGATGTGCCTCCCAGAGCATCCCTGTCTCTCGTGTCACCCCCACCATCGCCTCTCATGGCTGTCAGAGCTCCTTGGAGCATCCTCTGCCTCCCCAGAGCATCCAGAGCTGCCTGGTGGGGTCTCAGGGGGCTTTTGATTGCTGGGAGTGCCCCACCCCACCCAGCACAGAGCCAGGACACGGGGCCAGCCCTCCCCAGCAGGCCCAGCCCTCAGGCCCCACATGAACACCCTGTGGTCATTCTGAACCTCAGATCTTGGGCGTTATTAACAACACACATGTGGGTCTGGCCTCCCCCGGGGGACAACATCTGGGGCAGCACATCTGGGGGACATTCATCACGGCCACCAGGGGCTGCAGCCCCCGCCCCCCTGGCCGGGGATGGGTCACATGTGAGCGCTTGATGTGGAGTCATTACCATCACAGACTTCCAGCCCAATTACTGCACAGATGAAATCAAGATCCGTCGGCCTCATTGTTCACATCTGGAGCGCCGCAAACACTCGGCCTCGTCCCCCAGCACTGCCAGCAGTGGCTTCATCTGGATGTGGTTTCCCTCAGCCTGGCACATGGGGATGCAGCAAACTCACCCTGAGGACGAGCCCTGGCCCTCAGCTCTGCCCACAGTGAGGAGGTGATGCCCATTTCTCACCCCAGCAGCTCCACAGGAGGTTTCCTCTCCCGGCCACCCCAAGCCCAGGTGGGTCCCACCCCAAACCTGTTTGCAGCTCCAGTTTTGCAACCAAACTGCTGCGGATTTCACACAAAGGAGCAATTATGCTTCTGTTTGTAGCCATTAACACATCGGAGTTTGCTTTGAGGGGAATAAAAGGAATTGCATCAGAAATATTTGAGGTGCTGAAGTCAGCATGCAGGTGTTGGGTGACTCTGCCAGCGCCAGCCCAAGCAGAAAACTCCTAATCCAGGTGATTAAGGAACATAAACACGAGGGTGGGGATGGGGCTAGGCAGCCCCCGGGGTCGGCCCAGCCCCAGAGCCTCACCAGGAGCTGCTGGTTGGAGGAGGAGAGGTTGATTTTCCTCAGTGTCCCTCCCTTTGCTCTGCTTGAGGAGCTGCTCCACTGCAGGGTGGGAACCAGGGATCTCCAGAGGAGCTCCAGGGCCATCAGGGTCAGCCTTGGGCAGAGCAGGGATGGCCCTGGGTGCTGCAGGAGCATCATCCCCTGGGCAGTTCTGGTGTCCCCATGGTGTTTGTATGGCCTGAAAGATGCCCATCCATCCATGGATTCATCCATGGATCCATCCATCCCTCCATCCATCCATCCATCCATCCATCCATCCATCCCTCCATCCATCTGTTATCCATCCATCCATCCCTCCATCCATTCGTCCCTTCATCCATCCATCCCTCCATCCCTTATCCATCCATCTCTCCATCCCTCCATCCATCCAACAATCCCTCACACCTCCCTCCCTCCATCCCCTCAGCACAGCCCCAGCAGGGACAGGCAGTGCCCTGGAGGCAGGCACCGAGCAGCAGAAGGAATTTGGGTTTCTTTTTTCTCCCCTCGAACCCATCTGTCCTTAATTTCTTTGGGGGTTTCACTCCAAATTCTTCAGATTCTGCAGCAAATGCTTTGCAGTCCTCGGCCCCTCCGTGGCTGCCCAGCTCAGCACTGCCTGCAACCAGAGCAGAGGGAAGGGAAAATCCCAACCCTGCACATTCCCAACCATAACCCATGTCCAGGGATTATTTGTTGATCCATGGGAATTTTTGTTTGGTTGTTTGTTTTTTCTTGGCTGGTTATTTGCTGGTCCATCCCTCTCCCTGCTCCCTGGGCTGTGCCAGCCCGTCCCTCCGTGCCGCAGCAGGGGACAATAGATTTGGTGGCAGGGGACACCAGACCCTGTTGCAGCCCACATCTCTGTGTGGCTGCATCCTGTGCCCCGCTGGATGGAATCCTGCCCGGAGGCACCGTTGTCCCTTCCCTCCTGGGGCAGATGTCGCCTTGCCAGAGCCCTGCTGGGAGGTGTTTCCATTTCCTCTTATCGTTTGTAGCAACAAATCCCTTATTTCGCCCTAATTTTGCGATTACGAGGCGGCGGCTCTGGACTACACGCAGATATCTGGGGCTGGGGGGCGCAGCCGGCCCCGCGGTGCGATGTGCTCTGCAGTCGCTGCTAATTAGCCGCTAATTTTACAGGCTGCTTTATGGTTTGCAGTCCTTGAAGGTTGCTCGTGGGCTGGAGCTCCCCCGGGGAGAGCCGGGCGGGTGCAGCAGGACCCCGGCACCGGCAGAGTGATTTCCCCAGGATGCTGGGAACAGCCTGGGAAGCACCGGGAGGAGCTGAGAGCCTGGCCCAGGCTGAGCTCAGGTGGTCACAGCTGGCTTTGGATGCTCTCACTTCGCCGGGATCCAAAATATCCCACCCCACCATCCTGCTGTCACAAAAAGCACAAACTCAGCCCTTGCACGACCCTGGGTGAAAACAATCCTGCCCTAACAGTGACAAACCCACACACAGGCTCAATTTGAGCCAAATTTTGAGGATTTAAATTGTGCCTTAGATTAACAGAGAGCACAATTCCTCCCCGGAGCTTTGGTCCAAGCCCTGGGTTTGATAAGCATCAGGACACGGGCGCTGGCCTCAAACGGAGAAATTAAACAAATACCTCACATATTTGGGCGACTCACACACGTGAGCAGCTGCGATTGAAGACAGGATCCGTCTCGCCCTGATCCCTCTCTCCCCTCGGCGGGTATTGGCAAATCCCACCCTCTCCTTGTTCCCGTTTAATCCCCGCCTGGCACCGCCCAGGCTCGCCTTGGAAGGCTCTGCCCGGTTTCCTCAGCCCCTGACCCCTCAGTGGCCTCACACCTCGTTCCTGCATCACAAACTCTGCCCCTTTCCATCCCGAATTCCTGGGAAAGGAGCACAGCCCCCCAGTTGTGTCCCACCACCCGGGGTGAGCTCATCAGGACCCAGCAGGGAGCTGTGTGTGCCAGCATCCCACACCTGGGTAGATGGATGGACAGACAGACACGGGATGTGTTGCCACAGGCAGCACCTCCTGGCTGGGTTACATCCCTGCCAGAGCCTTGATGCTTCACCCATCGGAGCCAGCAGCTCAAATTAATCCGAGATTAACTAATTTGGAGCCTGGCTTTGAATGGGATGCCTGTGAGATTGGGTTTAGGGCAGGGAAGTTGATTTCCAGCAGAGCTGTGGCGCTGCTGGCAGCAACAGCCCCGGCCGTAAAATCCCAAGACGTCAGAAGGGAACAAAGATAGACTGTGATGCAGAAAAGATGCTCAAATTTAAAATAATCTGGGAGGAATGAGCACAGCCCTGCAGACACACATGGCCCCAGCATCGTTGCCCAGCGCAGCTTTTCCTCTCTAAATAAACTGCGCCACTCATTCCCTCCCGGGGGCTTTCAGGGCTTTATTTTCCACCTAATAATGATGCAGTTTAAAACCCTTGCACCCTCCCAGGTGCGCTGGGAAGCTCCTTCCTCATCCCAAACATAACTCGGAGGTGACCTCTGAGCACCCAGAGCCAGAGCCCGCGGTGCTGGAGCAAACGTAGGAATTCTTGGCAGTCTTCCCACAGCTCCCCTGCTCCTGAAATTGAAGGATCCAGCCACAACAACCCCTGCATCTGAATTAAAACGAGCTCTATTTACTGGTCATGCTAATTGAATTAGGTGAACTCCAGGCTGGAGGATAAGCAGAGCCTGCCCTCACAGTTCCTGGGTTTACTCCCATTTTTACTGTTTTACAAACGCTCACCAGTGGGACTTTGGAGCAGAGGAATTTGGTCCTGGGCGGTTTTCATCCTGCCCTGACAAGGCTGGGTGGGAATTCGGTGGGAATCTGGGGATTGTGGTGTGGAAGGGGTGGTGGATCCAGTGCAAAGGCTGTGTTTCCTCCTCTGGAGCTGGGATGCAGAGCCCCATGGCAGTGCCAGGCTATGGTGGCAGTGCCCGGAGTGACACCAGTGTCAGAAAGTGTCACAGAGGGGTGGGAGCAGCTTCTGCCCCCAGCCCACACCCCACAGCTCTGTAGGGCAGGACCAGCCTCACCCTGTGGCTGCTGCAGGATCCCTTCCCCTGGTGCCATCCCCGCTATTCCCATCCCGGAGGGCACAGCACCCACCTGAAATCTGGGGCACCCAAGGGCTCCATGAAGGGCCAGGACAGAGGTGTGGGTGGGGAAGGAGAGCACACCACCCTCCCTAAAGTCGTCAAGACAAACTTAATTCGAAAAATCCGGGCAGGAGTGTTCAATAAGCCCAGAGGACCCTGACAGGAGTCACACTCCCCATATCCAAGTGCACAAAAGCTGGACATGTAAGACACGAAGAAAGCACAGTCGGGGCAGGCCAGTGCCAGCCAGCAAATCTGTAACAGTGAGAACATGAAATATTAATCACTGGTGCATAAAACAATAGGAAAAAGCTGCCTTTTGGGGCAGCCATCCATCCTCACTCAGCAGGGAACATCAAGAGACACTAATGCCATACAGGTTCTGCTTAAATATTTGCCTGCCCTAATGGTCACGCAAGAAGCATTTGCTTTGAAGTTGAAAATAGACTGTAAATGTCTTTTGTGTGAGATGAAACATGATAAGACATGAAACCAGGAGGCTAAACTGTAGTTAATCACGGCGGCTTTACAAGCAACAAATCATTACCGCAGACAGTCAAGTGGATCGTTTGAAAGGGCAGCCACGTGGGGAGAGAGCCTCTCCCTCCACCGCGGGGGTTTTGGGGTCCTGGCACATTGGGGTGGCCACGGGAGCAGCCACGGGGCTGGCTGGATGCTCACAGGGCTGGGATGAAGGGCTGGAGCAGGGCTGGGAGGGCTGGAATGCTGCTGGACTGATGCTCACAAGGCTGGGATGATGCTGACATGGGGCTGGACCAGTGCTGGGAAGGCTGAACTGGTGCTGGCAGGGCTGGGTTGGTGCTGGCAGGGCTGGATTGATGCTGGCAGGGGT
>VXBB01015719.1:81637-97023 GCA_013399915.1 Illadopsis cleaveri | reverse complement strand
CCTGGCACCGAGGGGTAAGGTGGGGCTGGGGGTCTGTGCCATGGGGGGCACAGGGAGGGGCTGGGGATGCACATCAGGACAGGGGCATGGGGATGGTGTCCCCAGCAGGACACACACAGCACATCGTGGCAGCTTTCAGAGGGGACTCTGTCCCTGTAGGGTGCTGTGGCAGAGGGTTGGAGGACCCTAAAACCCAGCAGGGCTGAGCTGGAGCTCCTCTTGCTTTAGCCACGTCAGCGGCAACAGCACAAGCCGGAAGATCCTGCGCTTCGTGGATAAGATCGCCAAGTCCAAGTACTTCCAGAAGGCCACGGAGAACGAGTTCATCAAGAAGAAGATGGAGGAGGTTTCCAACACGCCGCTGCTGCTGACGGTGGAGGTGCAGGAGCTGGCAGGAACCCTGGCCGTGAACATCCCCCCACCACCCACCGACCGTGTCTGGTACCAGCTCTCCTTCCCCCCCGCAGGCACATCCTGCTTCCAGCTCCCCTTGCTCCCTGCAAGGAGCCAGCTCCAGGGCTTTGGGCTCATCTTGGGCACCAGCAAGCCAAGGCTGTTCCCCAAATGGGATCCCAGACCTCAGGCTCATTTCTCTGAGTGTGCACCCAGGCCAAGACAGATCTGGGGAGCCTGAGCTGTCACCTCCTCCCTAAAACCCAGCAGTGGGGCTGCCTGGGCAGTGCCACATCTTTGGCAGGTGATGCTTTCTGCTTCTTTCCTTTCCCCTCACAGGTACAGCTTCCGAGTGCCCCCACAGCTGGAGCTGAAGGTGCGCCCCAAGCTGGGTGAGCGGGAGGTGACATTCCTGCATGTCACTGAGTGGATCGAGAAGAAGCTGAAGCACGAATTTCAGGTGCCTGGGCTGTTGTTCAGGGGCTCAGCAAACCCTGCTGAGGCATGGGCATTGCTGCCATTGGGGAGAGTCTTAGTTTGGGCCAGTTGTTTCTGCAAAAAGCCAACACCTGGTCTGGTCTGGTCTGGCCAGCTTAGAACAGTAAAGACACAGAACCCAAATAATGAGCTCAAGGGCTGAGAAAAAGTGATTTCCTCCCATTATTTGCAGCCCTGGCCCAAGCAGGGAGGGTTTGGGTGTCAGGCAGCCCCAGGCAGACACCCTCCAGAAGGGCTGAATCCACCTGTCCGTTCTGGTCTGGGGATGTTTGGGAGATTTCCCTTCCCAAGGGTTTGTGTTCAGCCTCTCACCTCTGCTCCAAGAGCAGAAACGTCCTCACAGGTATTTAGGACCCCTCAAAAGCCACCCATCTGAATGGCTTCAAAATGCTGCTCCCTCTCCTCTCTTGTGACCACCCCTGCAGCCACGGAGGTGGGCAGGGCAAAGGAAAACTGTTCCTGCTTGTCCCCACCCTGATATCCAGAGCTGGGACCCTCCTGGGGCTGCTGCTGTGGGGGTTGGAGCCCAGGACCTCCAGTTCACAGCCCTGGTCTCTGACCTGGGCGTGGCTCCTGCTGAGCCACCTCCAGGCAGTGTCCCTGTGGTGTTCAAACCCACTGATTTGTCATTCTGGATTCCTCTTTGCAGAAAATTTTGGTGATGCCGAACATGGACGATCTCATCATTCCCATCATGAGCTCTGGCCTGGATCCTTGGCCACCCAGCACGGGACTGCCCCGGGACCCACCAGCCAAGGGGGACAGGAGGCTCTGAAGCACAACCCCAGGGGCAGGGACACTGCCCAGAGCTCAGGGACCTCGCTGGGACATGGGGACAGCCGGGGCTTGGCCACTGACTGCACCCAGGGCTGTGCCTGGATTCATCCTCATCCTCTGCTTCTGCAGATGAGCCTCCTCAAATCCTGCAAGCACACGTTCAGGGCACAACCAGGCTGCTGGAGACCCAGGAATTCCATGGCCACGTTGCCAGGACTCCTGGTCAAAGAGGCAGCTCTGGACAGTGGAGGAGGGCTGGGCTTCCCACTGGCTGGTTCCCAAAGAGGGTGCAGGACACCTGGATCATGGCACCGAAGGAGTTGGGATCATCGCTGACCCAAAATTCCCAGCTCTGGGGCATCCCCCCGTTCCTGCAGGCAGCTGGGCTGCAAGGAAAGCACGGGTGGGAAAGGATCCCAAGTGAATAAATCCATCGCTGCCCAGCCCTGCCTAGCAGCCCTCTTGTTGTACACAAATCCCCGAGGATTCCAGCCAGGATCAGGGGGCTTTGAGCAGGGAGAAGCCCCCGGGTTGCACCTTCAGCTTGGCAAAAGCAGTGCTGGAGGAGTGTGGGAGAGGCACTGAGGGGACAGTCAGGGAGCCTGGGCACAGGCAGGTCATGGGGAGGCCCTGCATTCCCAGTGGAAGCTGGTGCAGGAGTGCTGGTATGTGCTTTGCTCTCTGCTGGATGAGAGGAACAGGAGTCTTCGTGGTGATTTGGGTGAGTGGGGAAAATTCACTGGGCAAAGGAAAGGGAGGATCCAGAGGATAGAGCAGGCACTTGGCTGTCCCAGTTAGTCCCTGTCTGTGTGGGCCAGTCCCAAATGCCACTTTTCCCATCCCCACCGGCTGAAAACAGGCAAGACACCCTTCCAGAAGGGGAGAGGGAGCAGGTGTGGCTTGGAGCCCCTTTATTGCTGGTGTCCAGTCAGGCAGCCTTGGATCTCCATCCTTAGAGCTCTTCCTGCACACCTGGCTTCTCCTTCACCAAATGTTTCTTCTGGGGGCCCTGGAAGAGAGCAGAGAGGAGAGTTTGGATTTAGAGGGACACAGACCTGGCCTGCATGGCTGTGTCTGAGCTATGGTGACCAGAAAGACAGCTCTGGCCAGCAGCTGAAAAGTGGGGTTATCCCACAGCAAATCAATCCTGTGGGAGCAGGTAGCAGGAATTACTTATGTCCCTCAACTTGCAGACAAATGTGGTGATTTAGCACAGAATCCATGGGGCAAAATGGCAAAGAGAAGAGCTGCACCTGGGTCAAATGTCCTCCTGTCACCGAGCTCCTCGTCACAGCAGCTCAGGGCTGGCGGTGACAAAACAGGCTCCTGACACTGAGCTGAAGGAAATCAGCTTAACCTCTAAAGAGCTCTGCAAAGGCAGTGCCTAACCAATCCCCCTGCCAGCACTAAGGAGGCTTAGCCAGCTTCACATGGCATTTCTGGCTGACAGGCCAGATCCAGACCCAGTTTACATCTGCGTGGGACTCAGGGAGTTGTTTCTTTCCCTTCTCCTTCTCCCTCTCCTGGTTTACTCAGTGCTTCCTCTACTTCAGACTCAGACTCACAGCAGTCTGGTGAAGGCTGCAAAACTATTCAGGAAACTGCTGTGTTTGGATTATATAATTATTTTTTTTTTTGCCCTGGATTTAAGAAAAATACATTGCTTGGCCTTCTTGAAAGCTTCTGACCAAAGCACCACAAATTTGCATCTGAATTCGACCCAAACTTTTTTTTCCTTTAAGAACATTAAAGCTATAAATCATTCCAAACAAATCAAAGCAGTGCACAATACCAAGTGAAAGGGACCATATGGCCAAGACAGTGCCTGCCAAGTTAACTGCTTGTTTAGAACTTCCCGTGGTGAATGGGAACTGGTTGCCCATATGGTCTTTTATTTGTGGGTTGAGTTGTCTTGGATCACTCACACAACCATCCTGCTCTTCCTTAGCATCATTTCTGCTGTGTGAACTGAATTCATGGCTGCCTTTAGGCAGGAGAGTCTCAAACATTCATTTGGCTGTGGTTGTATCAAGAAACAGATCACAGAATCATGCAATCATAGAATCCTGGAATGGTTTGGGTCGGAAGGGACATAAAACTCATCCAGTCCCACCTCCCTGCCCATGGATATCTGGAAGATGCTTGGCTGGAGTTAGTGAGCTGCTGTGGCCCCAAGATGAGCTGGAGGCAGCCCGAGGAACTCACCATGAAAGCTCTCTTTTCCTGAGCTGTCTGGAAGCGGCCATGGCCGAATTTGGAAGTGGTGTCAATGAATTTGAGCTCGATGGCTTCGTGGGCCCGGCGGCTCGTGTGCACCAGGAGGGACTGGGAAAGAACAGTCACAGCAAAAGGAGAATCGTCACAGAAAGTCAGGAGAGCTGGTCTCATGGATGCAGGGTTGGAATATCCTCTAAACAAGTATCTCCTCATAAATCTGTGTTCTTGGAGCAACACCCTGGTGCTCAGGTGGTGGAGAGCTCGCAGAGCTGCTCTTTGCTCAGCATTGCACACAATCACAGCAGAAATCAGCAAGGCTGGAAAACACCTCTGAGATCACCAAGTCCAACCTATGACCTGACACTCCCTTGTCACCCAGACCATGGCACTGAGTGCTACATCCACTCTGTCCTTAAACACCAGTGATTCCACCACCACATCCCTGTGCAGCCCATTCCAATGCCCAGTCACCTTTCTGTGACAATCCAAGATTTCATTTCTGAAATGAACCACAGCCCTCAGAGCTCTGAAGCTCTCCAGCTCCATCCACCTGCCAACGGCCTCAGCACTACACTCGTGTGACACAGCACCAAGGATCCACCCAGTGTCCCTGCCCAGCATTTGGAGGGTTCTCCACGTGGGGAATGTGTTCCTGGGGAGCTGCAGTCCATCCCAGCCTGGTGCTCTCACCTTGCGGAGGGTGAGCACGCGCTTCCTGGTGCCCACCACGCAGCCCTTCAGCATGAGGAAGTCATTGTTGACCTCCCCGTAGTGAGGGAAACCACCCTGTGGGGAGAGCAGAGAGGTTGGTGGGCAGGAGAGCCGTCTGGGAGAGTCAGGAGGGTCACAGCCCTGTCACTCCTCAGCCCTCACCAGAGGCGTGATGGTCTTCTCGGTGATATCGTAGTGCGTCGAGGCGTTGTTCCTCACCACTTTGCCATCCTCCACATGGATCCCATGGCCAATGCGGTAAATCTGGGAACAGACAGGCAGTGGAGATGGAGACTCTCCTGCCCCTTGCTGAGGAGCTTCACAGAATCAGGCAGTTTTCACCAAAGTGTGCCCTTGAGCAGCAAAAAAGCACCAGGAAAGACATGGAGATGTCCGGGGAAACATGCAGGAGGATGCAGGGAGCTGAGGGCACTGTGGGGAGGAGGGTGGTGACAGGATGGGAGGCCATGCCCTGGGCCATACCTTCTTGTTGATCTCGGTGCGGTGGTGGTAGCCCTTCTGGCCAGCCCGGGCGATGGAGTAGCCCACGCGGGCCGGGTGCCAGGCCCCGATGCAGGCCACCTTCCGCAGGCCCTTGTGTGTCTTCCTGGGCAGCTTCTTGGTGTGCCAGCGGCTGGTCACCCCTGGGAGTGTGGGAACAGCGGGCAGGCTCAGCAGGGAGGGGTTGGGGCTGGGGAAGGATGGTCCCATTGCTCCCCTGAGGGACAGTCCCATTGCTCTCCTAAGGAACAGTCCCATCGCTCTCCTAAAGGACAATCCCATTGTTCTCCTAAGGGACAGTCCCATTGCTCTCCTAAAGGACAGTCCCATTGGTCTCCTGAAGGACAGTCCCATTGCTCCCCTGAGGGACAGTTCCATTTCTCTCCTGGAGGACAGTCCCATCGTTCTCCTGCAGTTCTCAGAGGAGGCTGTGCTGGGAGGAGTTCAGGAGCTGTTCTCACTTCCCACAGCTCTGATCAGACCAGGAGGTGTTCCATGCCCACACCCCTGCACATTTTGTGAGACATTCACACCACCACAGAATGGTTTGGATTGGAAGAGACCATAAAGACCACCCAGTTCCAACCCCTGCCATGGGCAGGGACACCTCCCATTAGACCCGGTTGCTTTATGTACTGACAGTTCCTCTGAGCCTCCTGAGAGGTCTCTGGGCACAACAGTCAACACAGCTTTCACTGGCCTTAATCTCAGGGAAAATCTTTCCACCAGAGGTTATCTTGTCAGCTCCTTTGTATCTACATCAAAGATGACCCTGTCGAATTTTTCCCTTGCTGGAATCCCTGAGATTAAGGAAACCAAGCCCTGCCACAACAGAACTGGATGTCATGCTTAAGATCCTGAGGCTCTTTGCTACTCCCTCTGCAAGAAGTTGGGGGTTCTCAGAGTGGTTAACACTCTCCTGCCCCAAAACCACCTGATGGGCAGAGCCATGTGAGAAGGACAGCCCCAAACCCCTGCACCTTTCATCCCGTGCCCCTTGGTCACGCCGATGACATCAATCATCTCGTTCTGGCTGAAGACACTGTGCACAGAGATCTGCTTCTCCAGCCTCTCCCGGACCCAGTCGACCTTCTCAGCCACTGTGCCCCCATTCAGCTGGATCTCCATGATGTGGGCCTTCTTCTGCCTCAGTGGGAGCAGCCTCATCTGCAGCACACAGTGCTTTAGGGTGACATGTGGCCCCTCGCCCCACAGACAGGAGGGTGCAGCAGGGCTGGGTCACTCACAGTGAGGGTGCCACTGCTTCACCTTTCTGCTGCAATCACCCCCTTTCACAACAGCCCTGGGTCAGCAGCTCTTTATATCTGGGATTTTATGGAGCCAACTCCTTGTCCTCGAGGCCAGAGACCTTGTCTGGCCTTGAGCCAATTTAGCTCTCTCCCAGACTCCAAAGCAGCCCTTAACTCCAGGGATCAGCATTAAAATGGGCTCCTGTGTATCCAGCAATCGGCATCTGGCAAAACAGTGCCTGCCTGTGGGGTTATTTTTGCCCAAAACACTTGACACCAGTTGCTAATTTGAGGTGATCATGAGGCCCAAGGTCCCTTGCTGACACAGGACTCAGGACCTGCCCAGGCTCTGCCCTCCTCCTGCTCTTCTCCACGGGGTTTGTGGGCTCCCACCGGGATGTGGGGGCTCCCCAGTGTCCCCAAACCACAGCCCCATAGCACCTCTGGAGCAGAAAGCTCTGGGAGGGGACTGGGAGGTCAGGAGGCAGCTGGAAAAGCCAGCCAGCACCTCCCATCACCCATCTCACACCCTCTGCTCTCTCAGCCTCTGTGACCTCACCAAAACACCCCCTGATCCCATTTTCAGGGCCTTCAGAGCTGAGGAAACCCCTGAGCCCCCCTGCCCATGCCGGGGGAGGCTCTGACCTGTGTGTGCATAATGACACGGATGACCTTGCAGTACTTCTTCATGGCAGCAAAATCCTTCTCCAGCTGCCTTTTCCCAGCCTCATCCTGCCATTTCTTGCAGTACTTGGTGAACGCCTTCTTCTTGCTCTTGTGCCTACGGAGAGAAGTGGTTTAACATCCATCAGAGCTGATAAAGGGCTTGTGATAGTGCAGAGAGGGGACGGGTCACCTTGCCAGCCACCTCCTCGGAGGCATAAGGAACCTGCGGATACCTGAGCCTCACCTGGCTGTCAGGACCTTGAGGTGGGAAGAGGGAGGTGGATAATGAGCCGTGAAAAGGGCTTGTTCAAGGGTAATTCAAACCTTTCTGCATGAGGAATGCAGTTGTCTCTCACTGCCTGACTCAGCACCATCAAAACACAGGCACAAAATCAGAGGTAGGAGAAAGCAGGGATCAGAGGCTTGTGGTGGGTGGGTCTCCATGGCACCGTTACAGGAGATTCCTGCAGCCAGGAAATCACAGAGGCACTTCCCTGGTACCTTGTGGATACCTGAGCCTTACCTAACTGTCAAGGGCTTTGGGTGGGAAGAGGGAAGCGAATGAGCCGTGAAAAGGGCTGACAAGAGAAAACAGGGATCAGAGACATGTGGTGGGTGGGTCTCCATGGCACTGTTACAGGAGACACAATTCCTACAGCGAGGAAATTCGTGTTTTCACTTCCATCTCTGATGAGGGGTGTTGATATTTATGAGGACCAGGGGCCACATTCTGCAACAATCTTCCCCCTGGCAAATCTGGTTTCACTCCAGCTCAAGGATTCCAGTTAACTGGGGAGCCAACGAGCCTGAGCTACAGGAGGGAAAATTAACCTGCCATACGATATTGTGGAGAGAGCTAACTTGGTTCGGCTATTAGAATAAATTTACATATGCAAATGCTGCTCCCCCAGCATCAGGCCGTTTGCAGTATCCCTGTGCATGACTAAACAGGCAGCAGTTTCTCTCCATAGAAGCTGAGCTGTTTGGGCATCCTGGAGAGCCCGTGGAATTCCTGCCAGAGATCTCTCACAGGCAGCACCCCAGGACACCCCCACCGTGGGAATCCCAGAATCAATGATGTTGGAAAAGCCCTCCAAGATCATCGAGTCCAACCTGTGACCGATCCACACCTTGTCACCCAGCCCAGAGCACTGAATGCCACATCCAGTTGTCCCTTGGCCACCTCCAGGGTGGTGACTCCAAACCTCCCTGGGCAGTTGCAGTGTTTAGTGACCCTTTTTGGGAGCTCGTACCAGTTCTTGTAGAAGCGCCGCCGGCACTCATCGCTGATGTGCTCGGCAAAAACAGTCTTGAAATTCCTCAAGCCCTTGGGTGTCTCGATGTAGCCCACCACCCCCACCACCACCATCGGGGGGGTCTCGATGATGGTCACGGCCTCCACCTCCTCCCGCTTGGAGATCTCTGCAAGGCAGCAAAGGGAAGTGGTGCCCGGCATCCTCTGGGATCAGGTCATTCCCTAGAGGATTCCCACTGTCACAGAGAGTGCTGGGGGCAAGGTCACGTTCCAGCCCCAGCCTTCCCACCTCCCAAACCACCACTCACCATCCCAGTGTGGAGAGTTCAGGAACCCCCACACTCAGCCCCTGGTGAGGTGGCCTTTGACCATCCAAGATCTGGATAGCCAGGATTTAACCTAGAGCTGTGGGTTCCACCACCCCTTTCCATGAACAGCCTTTCCCAAGGAGCCTATTCCCTCCTTTCCCTCGTGGATGTGGCCCCTGCAGCCAAGCCTTACTGAGCCCGGGCCGGTGCACCTCCCGCACGGTGTGGGTCATTCCAGCCTTGTAGCCCAGGAAAGCTGTCAGGTGGACTGGTTTGCTGGGGTCATCCTTGGGCCAGGCCTTCACCTTCCCTCGGTGCCGGCGGCTCCGTTTGTGGGGCAGGAAGCCCAGGTGGCCGTGCCTGGGAGCGGAGAACTTGCGGTGGGACTGTGGAGAGCAACGACCAAGGCGGGCTTCACTCTCAGCTCCCCAGAAAATGGG
This sequence comes from Illadopsis cleaveri, assembly GCA_013399915.1. Lineage (NCBI taxonomy): Eukaryota > Metazoa > Chordata > Aves > Passeriformes > Timaliidae > Illadopsis > Illadopsis cleaveri. The sequence goes on along the minus strand of VXBB01015719.1, from coordinate 88,007 downwards.
GTCAAGGGAAATACAGCAAAAACACAACAAAAATTCCCCCGTCTCAGATGGGAATGCCACAGAGATTCTAGGCTCTTCCCTGAGTTGTAACAGGGCAAGATTTTGTTCAAGCTTCTGTCATGTATATGTAAAAATGGCACAGAATACTGGGATGGTTTGGGGTGGAAGGAACTTTAAAGTCCATCCAGTCCTACCTCTGCCATGGGGAGTGACACCTTCCACTGTCCCAGGTGGCTCCAAGCCCCATCCAACCCGGCCTAGGACACTGTCAGGGATCCAGGGGCAGCCACATCTTCTCTGGACACCTGTGCCAGAGCCTCCTCACCCTCCCAGGGAAAGGATTTCTTCCTAAAATCCATTTTAAATCTACCCTCTGTCAGTGTGAATTTACTAAATTTCTGGGCAAATGATGCCACTTAAATAAAAAACTTAACATGATCTTCCTTCTTCAGCTTCTTCTGAAGGACTTGGAAGGAGAAATACATTCTTTATTAGATCTGTCCTTCTGTGCTCTTAATTATAACTATTTTTTATCCTGTAGCACCAAAAAGGCCTGCTTGGAATTCCTGGGCTTCATGTCATCAAGACAAATGGCAGAAAAGAAACACAGCCAAGGATTGAGAAAACAGGGGAAGGGATGCCCAAAGGAATGGGTAAAAGGAACATGCACATCTTGAAAGCCAGATGAGAAGAGATAAATACATAAACCTCAAGCACAAGCAGCAAAGGGTTAGTTCTGCACCACTGCAGCTCCTTCCTAGCTCAGATCAGTCCCAGCGCCTGGCTGTGCTTTCCACCAAGCTCATTTTCCAGCCTGAGTGGAACTCTGAGGATTCTGACCCCATTCCAGTGGCACCACCAGGAGCACAACCCAGCCCTGCTCGCTGACCCTCGCACACAAGCGACTCCAGCAGAGCTGTACCAACCATGGGATGTCTTCAGCCCGGGGCAGCAGCAGAGAGAGGCTGTTGGGAAGTGCCTTCCCAGATTAATACTTAAGATGGGTATGGATCTGAAGACACAAATTTAGCCGCTCGCTTCACCCACTGTGATATTCATTTCATTCCTGGCAGGTTGGACACGACAGTTGTGATGTGATAAAGGTCAATTGCTGCTGGCTCAGTTTACGCTTCTCCCCCCTGAACAACTCTAATGTGAATGGCAGGAATTAGGGCAGTTTCCTGAATTAAGGCAGTTTTCAAAAGGGGTACCACGCACCCAGAGCTGTGAACACCTGCACCAGGTACCCCCAGCACAGACTGAAAATCTGTCAGCCCGGGCTTTGTGATTGTGACTGGAAAAGAGATGGAGATGATACATCTGGAAATGACAGGACAGTTTAGAGTGGAATGAACCTTAAAAATCATCTAGTCCCAACTCCTGCCATGGACAGGGACACCTTCCACAGCCCTGCGTGTCCCTGTGTGCAGGGAGGGCTCCAAGCAGGGACCAGGCTCTGCTTTGGAGACCCAGCAATGGCACCAGAGGAACGGGCAGGAATTGATCCCAGGAATTTCCACCCGGACGTGAGGCAGAACTTTATCCCTGTGCAGTGGCTGAGCGCAGATCCCACAGAGGGTGTGGAGTCTCCCTCACTGTGGATAACCCAAAGCCACCTGCTCACAGACCTGTGCCATGCGCTGCGTGATGGCCCTGCTGAGCAGGGAGGGGGGACAGATGGGACACACTGTGGGCTCTTCCAACCCGATCCATCCCGCGGTTCTGGGATCCCCTCACGGGTTTCTGGGATCCCCTCACGGAGGAGGGACATGCGGACTACAACTCCCGGCGTACCCCGGGGCTGCCGCCACATTCTCGCGCCCAGCCCCCTCAAGGGTCGCCGCCATATTGCCGCGCTCCCGCCCCCTCAGGGGTCACCGCCATCTTTCCCCGCCGCCGCCGCGATGCCGGAGGATCACGACTGGGAGGCGTACAAGGTACCGCCGACCCGCACCCCTGTCTCCGAGAGGACTACGTCGGTGCCCAACCCCGCCAACTACTTCCAGACCGCCGTCAACTATGTCTTCGACGCACCCGTCGCCTTCGTCCGAGGTATCGGCGGGACGAGACCCTCCCCCCGTACCCCCGTCCCCTCCCCGTGGGAGTTGACGCGGGGATGGCGACACTGGGATGGGCACACCGGGGCATGGGGCAAAGGCGTGAGGACAGGGGCACCTGGACAGGCAAAGGGCACACGCAAGGACACAGGTCCTGACAGTAACAGCGCACAGGACAGTGGGACATTGACAAGAACACAGCATGGACATAGGGACATGGGACAAATACACGGCGTGGACAGAGGAACAGACACAGGGACATGAGACAGAGCATGGACACTGGCACAGATACAGGGACATCAGGACACGGGACACAGCTCGGACACTGGGAGAGGTGCAGAGGATACAGGGACACAGTAACACAGAGGGACAGACACACAGCTAGGCATGAGCTGGACACAGTAATGGACCCACTGCTGCTGCCTGGGAAGGTGGCAGCGGGCAGTGCCAGCATGGGGGCCGTGCTGCCCCTCGGAGCTGGGGTGTGTGACAGGGCTGTCCCTGCAGAGTGGATCGAGCGGCTGCAAAACAGGAACAAGTTCTACTACTACCACCAGAAGTTCCGCCGTGTTCCTGACCTGAGCGAGTGCCTGGAGGGTGACTACCTGTGCTACTATGAGGCCGAGGCTCAGTGGAGGAGGGACAGGTATGGCTGCCCCTGGACTGTCCCCAGGCGAGGTCACAGCAGAGCACACAGCTCTGGGATCTGCAGTGTTTTGGTGGATACTGGGGGGCTGAGGCAGCACCTCCAGCCCACCCCATTACAGATGAGTGTCCTGCTGTCCCTGCAGCACATCTGGGCATGGTGGCATTAGGGACCAGGATGCTGAGAATCCCAGAGCTGACATTCCACAGGGTGCCCTCATCCCTTGATTCAGATTTTCTGCCATCTCATGGCTGCTGTTGCATTCCTCACCATCTTTCCCGCAGGATGGTTGATCAGGAAATCGTGGAGATAGTCCGGGAAAGGATGGCTGCATGCAAGCAGAGGGAAGGGCCCAACCAGTTCCAGAACTGTGCCAAGGAGATGGAGCTGCTGGCACAGGTCACCAAGGCCTACCAGGACAGATGTGAGTGTGGCAGCAGCACACAGGAAAAGGGCTCTAAACCCAGGGAAGGGGGGTCTGAAACCACGTCCCACACTCCTCATGGAACACAAGCTGGTGGGAGGCACTGCTCAGGCTTTTCCTTTTTTTTTTCAGACGGTGATCTGGGTTACCATGGGAATGCACGGACATGCCTGATGAAGCAGAAGCACAGGATGATGGAGGAGAGGAAAGCAGCACAGGAAGAGCAGTAGAGCTAAGAGTTCCTCCCTCCATGGTGCTGGTATCCAAGTGCATGTTGCTTCCTTGATCTCTGATGTCGTTGGCCTCCACAATAAACAGATATCTGTACAGTTGGGATCTGTATTTGTTCTTTGAAGAGCTCTGCAAGCCCTCAGCTTCAGGCACTTGGGGCTGCCAGTATTGAGGTTTGCCCTTGGGACCTCTTCCTCTCTTCCATGAGCCACCAGAACACTGTGTGCTGCTCTGCCCTGGCTCAGAATTCCCTCAGTCTGAGTAAAGATCCAATACAACCCATCCCATGGTTTAACCCACCTGCCCCAGCACCAACCCCCAATCACACCAAGCACCAATTCCTGGTTCTCTGATCACTTTATTCCCGTACAAAACCCGCTCAGGTGGTGGCCACAGCGGCTGCCTGGGTCCTCTGCACCGACACTCTCGTGTGGGTCTTGGCCAGATGATCAGTGAACTCCTGCAAGAAACACCAACACTGGGTTATTCCCTCAAACCCTCCACACGGGTTCCTCAGCACCACCTCCAACCCATCCCTGGTGTGCCCTGGGGCTGGGGTAGCTCAACTTTATAGCTACCAAATCTTTGGGCACAGAAATCTAAATTTTAGGGGCAAGCTTTGAGCTGCAAGTTACCAAAATGCTCTTACCTGGTAAGGAGACTTGGTGAAGACAGTCTCTTTCCAGAGGTCAGGAGTCAGGTAGCTGTAGGTTTTGGAGATGGCATCGAAGGTGGCTTTGGCTGCAGAGAGATGTCACACCCTGCCTGTCAACTGCTGCAGAAGCAGCACACACACAGCCCACAGATCCAACCCACAGCTCCAAAACATCCCCTAGTTATGAAAATGTGGAATTTTGAAAGGATCAGGGAGACCATGGGAGGGCCTCTCTGATGAACCCACAAAACTCAGGTTTCTCTCTCTCTCCAGTTACGACAATTACACTACGGCATACAAGTGCAATCGCGCAGATTGGGAGATTCAGGAGTGTGGACAGGTGATTAACAGAAATTAACCATTTCTGTGATTAACTTGGACAGAACCTGCAGCAGGACTGACCTGCGCTGCCAGCACAAATGGCTTCTGCCTCACTGCTGGAGGCACAAACCGCTATAAAAATGAAGGTGCTGCGCCCCATCAGTGACAGCCCCAGACTCACCGAAGTTGCCGAGCGTGGCCGTGCAGCCCCGCGCTGACGTGTAGCAGTCATCGATGCCAGCCATCATCAGCAGCTTCTTGGGCACGGGGGCCGACACGATCCCGGTGCCGCGGGGAGCCGGGATCAGGCGCACCAGCACGGAGCCGCAGCGCCCCGTCACCTGCAGGGACACGGCGGGTCACACAGCCCCGGAACACAGCCCTGAGCAGCCCCAGGGCCAGCCCAGCGGGGGACACTCACCTTGCAGGGCACCGTGTGCGGCTTCCCGATCTTGTTGCCCCAGTAGCCGCGGCGCACGGGCACGATGGACAGCTTGGCCAGGATGATGGCACCGCGGATGGCCGTGGCCACCTCCTTGGAGCACTTCACCCCCAGCCCCACGTGGCCGTTGTAGTCCCCGATGGCGACAAACGCCTGCAGGAAAGAGGAGTTTTCATGGCTCCCTCCAGGGTGGTGTGTGCTCAGCAGAACCCACAGCTCACCCCCCAACCTTACACACAGATCATGAAACCCATTTTCCCCCTCAGAGTTTATCCTTCAGTCAGAATCAGCCAAGGTTAAAGCACTGAGATTCAATTCCTTGCTGCAGACCCACATTGGTCAGAACTCCCCATAATTTCCCAACAGCGTTCCCTCTTCATACCCAAACTTCTCCCTGAAAACCCAATGTTGCTGTGCAAGAACAACTGAATTTTGCAGTGTCAGAAGAGTTTGCTTAAAAGAAAGTTTAAAAGTCTTGCAGTCCAACTCTTGGCCCAGTGGTGCTTCAAGAAACATCTGCACACATCCCTGACATTTTAAAATTGATACATTTAACAAACTACTAATAGTCCTCAGTGACATATTTATTTACTAGATGTGACATTAAATGGGATTTGGAGTGATTAAAATGACACTAAACATACAGGAGGGAAGTTGTGAAGAGGAGGATCCAGAAAAACGGGATTACCTTGAACCTGGTGCGCTGCCCAGCCCGGGTCTGTTTCTGCACAGGCATAATCTTCAGCACCTCATCCTTCAGCGAGGAGCCCAGGAAGAAATCGATGATCTCTGACTCCTGCAAGAGTCAGGCACTGAGCACACTGGAATCAGGGAATCCTGCAGTAGTTTGGGTTGACAGGGACCTCACAGGTCAGCTAATCCAACCCCCTCCCAAGGACAGGGACATCTTCCACTGTCCCAGGCTGCTCCAAGCCTCATCCAACCTGGCCTTGAGCATTTCCAGGGATCCAGGGGCAACTACAGCTTCTCTAGGAATCAGTGCCAGGGCCTCCCCACTCTTACAGAGAACAATTCCTCCCCACTATCCCATCTGACCCTATGCCAGCTCTCCTGGAGCCCCTTTAGGCTCTGAGGTCTCCCCGGAGCCTTCCCTTCCCCTGCTCTCCCTGCCTGGCTCCACCCCTTGGAGCATCCCCCTGACCCATCACTTCCAGGTCCACAACAACTCACCTTGATGGGAAGCGAGAAGAGATAAATCTCCTCAAGAGACTTGATCTTCATATCCTTGACCAGGCGGCCGAGTTTGGTGACAGGAATCCACTGGCAGAGAAATCCACGGGCAAGAGTCACCAGGTGCCAGCACCCGCCGGGCCCAGCTCTGCTGCCCCATCCTGGGGGCTGGCAGCACCCCCGTCCCCGGGTCTCCGCTCACCTCCTTATCCTCGGCTTTCCCTCCGCGGGCTCCGCGGCCTCTCCCGCGGCCCCTCCCGCGGCCGCGGCCGCGGCCCCGCAGCCCGGTCCCGAATCCACCGCGGAAGCCTCCGCGGGCCGCTCCCGCTCCTCCCGCCGCACCGGCGTCGTCCGCCATTTGCTGGAACAAAGCGGGACATCAGGCGGGCCGCGCTGGGCGCGG
>VXBB01015719.1:56284-81585 GCA_013399915.1 Illadopsis cleaveri | reverse complement strand
GGTGCCGCCGCCATCGCTCCCGCCGTACTTACGTGATCCCTCAGCGTAGAAGGCCGCGCTGTGGCACCGCCCGCTATTTATAGTGCGCGGGCATCTCGCGAGAGCAGTGCCAGCCCCGCGAGCTGAATGAGGAATACAGCTCGGATTGGGATGAGCGATTTATGGTAAATTATACAGAGTGCGGGGCGGGCGCGGCTCACGCTATTAACGGGCGGGCACGGCCGGAGCCCTCAGAGCGCGGCGGGGCGGCGGCTGGTGAGGAGCTGTGGGTGCTCGTGAGCGGGAGGGCACTGCCGCATCTCCCTCCTTCCGCGCGCCTTTAGCCTTTATAAGGCTCTCCTGGGAAGTGGTTATGGCGCTGGACGGGTGGGGTGTGCAGGGAGCGTTCCGGAAAGGCGCTCCGGGAGCGGCGGTAGCGCCTGGCGCGGTCTGAAAATCATTCGGGGTCTGCTGGTGGCCCCGGGTGAGATAACGGCGCCCATAGCATCGGGAACATTAAGCTTATTGCCCACGGCTGTGTGTGGGGAATGAAACCCATGTTCCCATAAGCCCCGTGACCGGCGGGTCCCGGGAGTGAGGGGCTGTGGGGGCTGTTCCTCAGAGCTTTGTTCTCCTGCTGTACCAGGTGCCATTCCCAGCCGCCGAGAGCCGCGGCCCCGCCGTGCGCTGTGCTGATGCTTCCCCGGAGGAGCTGTGAAGAGCATGGGGATGCTGTGATGGACAGCGACACGGGAGTCACTGCTGAAACTGAGTCCGTTTTGTATTTTGATGTGCAATAAAAAATGAAATGCTTAAACGATTAAGTGTCTCTCTTCTTTCTAAGCGTGAAAAGTCCTGCTTTACGCTGTGACCGGACCCGGCAGGTCGCTTCCTTGGGGCGGGGAGGGGCGGTTTTGCTGGAGATCACTCTGGATCGCGGAGAAGATGCCGCGCAGGAGCTGCTCCGGGCGGGGCTGTCGCGGTGTCCCGGAGGAACCGGGAGTTTTTATCCCGCTCTCCGGAGCCGCTCCGCGCCCCGCGTGGCGCTGATGGCGCCCTCTCGTTACGTCACTGGAGGGGCCGGAAGTGTTTCCCCCACTTCCCGGAAGTGCTGCCGGAAGCACGTGGGCCGCGGCCATGGCGGACACGGACCCGGCCGCCGTTGCTGCCGTCCCCGTGCGCTTCAAGAGCAAGTGAGGGACTGGTGGGACCGGGCTGGGGCTGCGAGGGCGAGCGAGGGGCCGAGCCGGGCTGAGCCGCGCGACCGGAGCCCCCGGACCGCCGCCGTTCCGCTTTAACGGGATCTCTCCGCGCGTCTCTTTCCCTTCCAGCTACGCCGCGACGCGGAAGATCGAACCGTTCTACAAAGGAGGGCGAATCCAGGTAATCCCGGCTCCGGAGGGACGTCTGGGAATGTCGCGCCTCCTGGCTCTAACGTTCCTGTTCCCTTTTCTCCAGATAAGCCGGGATGGGAAATTCATGTTCTGCCCCTGTGGGAGCAAAGTCAACGTCATCGATGTGGAAACGGGAGCTCTCCTGCACAGCCTGCAGCAGGTGACGGGGATCGGCTTCTCCTGAGTGTTTTCCGCAGCTCCTGGAGGGTTTTCTCACTGCGAATATAAAGCTCCCAGGAGTGAGGAGCGCAGGGAGGGCGGGAACGGACCCAGACACAGTTTTTGGGTGGTCCCCGAGCTGTGCTCGGTGTCAGCAGAGCCGCGTGGAGAAGGGAGCTCCGACATCTCTCCAGGGATGGTTTAACTGTGGGATTTCCCTCCTGTTTTCCCAGGATGAGGAAGAGGATGTCACAGCATTCGTGCTCAGCCCTGATGATGAGGTGGGTTTGTGCTGGGGACCGTGAGCAGCCTGGGACAGGCTGAGCCAGGAGTGGGGGGAATTTCGGGGTGTCTGTGCAGGGCCAGGGCTGGGACTCGATGATCCTTGTGCATCTTTTCCATCTGGAGATACTCTGTGGTTCTGTTCCACGCCCTGGGAGATCCCCCTGGAGCCTTCTCAGGCCCTTCCCTATAGGTCAGACTCAGAGCCTGAGCTCCACCAGCAGCTCCCTGTGCTGTGTGGGACTGACAAACCCAAACCATGTCAGTATCAAGGATTGAGAGAGACAGGAAGACTGATTCACTGATCAGAATTTGTTTTTGCTGAGATTTCCAAATGCTTATATACTATTCTAGAAAAGCTAGTAATTTTTTACTACCATGATTAAATTAAACATTGCACAGACAAAACTCATACATTTTACAACATATCTTGCTTGCAGAAGTTGATTCAATCTTCTTTTCCTGTCACCAGACTTAATCCAGCGTTTATGTAACCTTCAAAGCTCTGTTTGTTCTTGCCAAGGCATCTTGGTTATCAAACTGGCTTTGGTAGTTAAATCTGGGTAACTGTGCTCTCTGTGCTGTGAACCCCAATAAGTGAGTGTGTGGTTAATGCTGTTCCCTTGTGTAGCCCTGGTTCCGTGCCTGAGGTGTTTTGGTTTTCTGAAATTCTTTTCCTAGGAAATCTTCTGTAAACAGGAGAAATGTTTTTGTAACATTTTGTACCTGTGTTTTTCATTCCTTTTCCTAGGAGGGACTACTTGATGTCCCTCTGGTCTGACCAGTGTGAGTGAAGAGGTTTGGCTTTGTGTCACCAATCAAGTTGGTCTGTGTAAATGTCACGATCCGCTAACGCAAGCGGGGTTTGTGACGGTTCGTTAACTGATCTCAGAGTGCAAAAACAACACAGAGGGGATTTCAGTATTCATCAAAACAAATGCACTTTTACTAGTGCCATCAGCAAATGCGATAGAGGGATTTGAAGGGAAATAAAGGATAGAGAGAAAAGAGAAAGAGAGGGTGGGTAATAGCTACCAACGGAGAGATGAAATCCTCATGTCTGGCCCATAGATCCATCTGCTTCCGNATTTTCAGCCTTTCTGAATCTCCGAGTCTGTGTGGTTGTGGTGTAAAACAGTGTCCCCCTTTCCCTGCTGTCCCCAGGTGGTGGTGACAGGGAGCCGGGCGCTGCTGCTGCGGCGCTGGCACTGGAGGGAGCCCCGGTGTGAGCGCACCTGGCGAGCCGTGCACAGCGCGCCCGTGGCCACCATGGCCCTCGACCCCACGGCCACCCTGCTGGCCACAGGTAGGTGTCCCTTTGATTTGTTACCCTTCTGACGTTTTCATTCTTAAACTGGAGCTTTCTCACGCGTCGTAACGTAAACAAAGTGGATTGTTTTCGCGTTCCTCTCTGTGGTAAACTCNGTGGCCAAAAGGTGGGGGGGATCATCATGGTGTGTTCATTTTGAGACAGCTGAGAACAGGTACTGCCATCAGCAAGTGCAGTGTTAACAAGAACAGGTACAGCCGTCAGCAAGTGCAGTCAATGCAGCAAGTGCAGTCAGTTCACCGTGACTTGCCCATTGTTTCTGCTCAGGTTCTGATGTTCCAATGGGAATGTGNTTCTTTCATGTCCTCTAGTGACAGGTAGGAGCCACCTCTGGAGTGGGATTTCCTGCTCCTGGGTGACCTCCCGAGGGCAGCATCAGGGCTGTGTCTAGTCTGGGGATCTGCTGGCTGGATCTGCCACGGCTCTCTCTCCTCCAGAGTTCATTCCCTGCTGTCCTTCTCTCCCCAGGTGGCTGCGACAGCACCATTAAGGTCTGGGATATGATCAAACACTACTGCACACACAACCTGAAAGGATCCTCTGGAGTGGTACAGTAAGGGAGAGTCCTGTCTGTCAGTCCCTGGCTGTGCTGGAGTACTGGGATTGATGGGGAATTCTTGAGTTAATGGAACATGAAGGTCCATTCAAAGCAGGTTCTGGGCTCCTCCTGGCTTTTGAGAGCAGGGTTATGGCTGATTCTGCCCAGAGAGGAAACAGTTTGGTCAAGAATTTTCATGGACTCACAGAACTGTTCAGCAGAGACACCTCCCACTAGCCCAGGATGCTCCGAGCCCATCCAACCTGTCCTGCTGTGGGATGTGCATTATTTAAAGGTTGGGTGGTTTATTCCTGTCCTCTCCCTCTCCTCCTGCCCAGCCTGGTCGAGTTCCACCCTGACATCTCCCGCCTGCAGCTCCTCTCCTCCTCCATCGATTACAAGATCCGCATCTGGGACCTGAGGTCCAGCAAATGTGTGGCCCTGCTGGATGGGCACTTCAGTGCTGTCACCTCGCTGGCCTTTGCAGATGGGAACACCCTCCTGAGGTACCTCCTGGCAGGGCTTTCACCTCCCTCCTTCACCTCCTGCAGGACTGGGGGATCCTGGAGGCTCCGGGCAGGTTCTGCTCTGAGGGGAAGGGGTGGTGCAAGTGCTCAGTGGGTGTCAGCACCTGTACATTGGAATCATGGAGTGGTTTGGTTTGGAAAGGACCATAAAGCCCATCCAGTCCCACCCCTGCCATGGGCAGGGACACCTCCCACAGTCCCAGGGTGCTCCAAGCCCCATCCAGCCTGCCTGTGTTTCCAGGATATCCTGTGCTGGCACAGGGAATGCTGCTGCTCTCGCTCCCATGGGCTCTCCAGAGAGGTGTTGAGCTCCCACAGTGCCATATTTGCACCCAAACCCACGCTGAACAGGTTTAGCACTAAAACCAAGCTTTTCATTTGCAGCTCTGGTCGTGACAAGATCTGCATGGTCTGGGACCTGGAGACCAGGCAGAGCAAAAGGACTGTCCCTGTCTATGAGGTGAAACTGCTTTTTGTTTCATCCTTTGAGGTCCTCTGTAGTTTCTGGGCCGTGGTTTCCCTCTTTAGGGTCTGTATGTTGTGAAATCAGGTTTCTCTCCCTTCCCAGGTGCTTTCAGCTCTGCTTCTGTGCCTCTCTGACTCTTGCAGACCGTGGAAGCCGCTGTGTTGTTGCCTGAAGAGGGAGATTTCTCTCAGCTGGGTGTGAAGAAACAAGGGCTGCACTTTGTCACCGCTGGCAGCAAAGGTGAGTGTCACTTTGGGAGCCTGAAAGGTGGCACTGCAGTCACTTCACTGCTGTTATTCCTGGGCTGTGTGTTCTCCTTGTGGCAGAAGCCTTGGGTGGAGAGCAGAGCCTGCTCCTGAGTTCCTTGGGCAGGAGTGGGTGAGCAGGATGGAACAGGCACAGTCTGATCCATTTAACACTCAAACACATTTATCTCTGTTTTCAAACTCAATGAGTCTGATTTGCACTGAAAAAGCCAAACTTTGAGGCTTTTCCAGCTGCTGGATCCTGCCCAGCCTTGCCTTGGTGCTGTGTGGCTTTTCTCAGCATGGTTTGGATGACATTCTTTGGACATGCACTGTGTAAAGCAGTGGCTCTGCCATGATTTCTCCTGCTTTTTCAGGCATCCTGAGGGTGTGGGACGTGGCCACAGCTGCCTGTGTGCACACCCAGCCCGTGCCCTTCACGCTGCAGGAGGAGCCCAGCGAGCGCAGCCTCTCCCAGTGCCAGTTTGTTCCCGCCAGGAATGAGATCCTCACCGTGTCTGTGGAGCACAACATCGTCTTCTATGATGCTCAAACCCTCCAGCTCAGGAAGCAGGTTACAACCCTCAGCCTCCCTTTCCCTTTATTCAGGAGCAGCTCTGCTTCTGGAAGAGCTTCACCCAGGGGCGCCCTTGGCTCCAGCCTGTCCTGGAATTGTTCCATGGTGCCAGAGAATTCCACCGGTCCGGGGGAATGTTGCCCAGAGACCAACACAGGCACGAGAAAGCAGAACAGACTTAGCCAGAGATGCCTCCTGTGTATGGAAATGACACCCAGTGTGAAATGAAAACAGGGTGCTCTCACCTTATCCTTCAGCTGCCTTTTCCCTCTTGGACTGTTTCCACTGCAGCTCGCAGGATACAACGAGGAGGTTCTGGATGTGAAGTTCCTGGGCCCTGGTGACTCTCACATTGTTGTGGCCACCAACAGCCCCCAGCTGAAAGTGTTTGAGCTGGCAACGTCCCACTGCCAGATCCTCTATGGCCACACAGGTGTGTGACATTGCTGGCCTGGGGGGACATGGGCAGCTCTTCCTTTATCCAGCTTCTCCTGGAACTCTGGTGGGGAGGAGTCCTTGAGTTCTTGGTGCAGCAGCATTGCAGCAGGTTTGGGAGTTGTGTGGGGAGAGGATGTGTCCCACTGTCCCTGTCCCTGGCAGTGAGATCAGTTTAAATTGCAGCTGAAGGTGCAGGAGTGTGACAGGCTCAGTCGTGTCCCAGACCTGTCCCCTGTCTCATTAACTGGGCTCATTAATCACTGGGCTCATTAACTGACCTCTTTCTGTTGTCCCATCTCAGCACTGCTCTGCACCCGCTAGCTTTTATTTCTTCTGTTTAGAAACAATCCTGGCTTTGGATGTCTTCAGGAAGGGCCTGATGTTTGTCACCAGTGCCAAGGTGTGTCACTGTTCTCCATTTAATGAAACTCTTCCTTCCTAGTGATCCCTGTGGGCAAAATTAGATTATTTTTGGAACTCCAGAAAGGGCTTTTTGTTCATACAATCCCTGTCTGCTGCATGCTCCAAATACAAGGTGCTCCCACTATCCCTTTTTAATATTATCCCTGAGAAAATTGGTTGTATTTTGTTGGCCTGAAGGAGATGTTTCCTTCTCTGTCATCCTGGTCTGGTGCTAAAGTTCAGAAAAGTTGTTAGTGTGAGATTGATGGGGGAAAAGGTGCCAAGAGCCCTGATAGACACAAAAACAAAGCTCTGATACAGCCAGAAATAAACCTCCATGCTGGAACCCCAGAGTGGGAGCTGATCTTGTCGTCTGCTGTGACAAAGATGAAAGTTCAAGCAGGAACATCAGGGACCAGTAGGGCTCAGGGATGTGATGAAAGCACAGGGAACTGCTGAATTCCCAGAAAACTCAGGCATTTCTGTCCTTTTTCCCCCCCCAGGACAGAAGCATCCGTGTGTGGCGGATGGGCAGGGCTGGCAGGGTGACCTGTGTGGCCCAGGGCCTTGGCCATGCCCACGGCGTGGGAGCTGTGGCCTGCTCCAGGTAACACACACTGGGAGAGGGAGTGAGGGCAATGTCCTGCTGGGTGCTGTCCCCCCTCCTAGCTGTGCTACTTCTCAACCCTGCTCCCAGCTTCTCGTGGTGCCCGAGTGTGAAGGGATCATGGAATGGTTTGTGTTGGAAGGGACCTTAAATCTCATCCAGTGCCACCTCTTGCCATGGGCAGGGACACCATCCACTGTCCAGCCTGGCCTTGGATACCCCCAGGGATGGGGGAGTCACTCTGAAATGAAAGAGCTTGGAAAGCCATGAAACCACTTTGCCACATGCCAGCAGTGGCTGAGTGTGGAGATGCCAGTCAGGGAGGAGAAACCCCCTGAACCGTTCCCTTGCACTTGATGGTTTCACTCCTTTCAGGCTGAAGGAAAGCTTTGTAGTGACCAGCAGCCAGGACTGCACCATCAAGATCTGGAACATCCCAGAATCCCTCACTTCCAAGGCAAAAGCAGCCTTGATCTCCAGTCCCGAGCCCCTGCATGCCAGGGTGACTGAGAGGGGCCATGACAAGGTACAGCTCCATCTGATCTTTTAGTGCTTCAGTCTGTCTCATGTGCTGCAGCCTCTCTTCCATGTCTCACACCCAGGGCTGAGGCCTGACCCTCTTTCTCCTCCTCTTGTGGCTTCCCCAGGACATCAACAGCGTGGCAGTGTCCCCCAATGACAAACTGCTGGCCACGGGCTCGCAGGACCGGCTGGCCAAGCTCTGGTCCTGCTCTGACTGCTCCCTCCTGGGGGTTTTCTCTGGGCATAAACGTGGCATCTGGTGTGTGCAGTTCTCCCCTGTGGATCAGGTCTTGGCCACCTCCTCAGCTGATGGGACCCTGAAGCTTTGGGGACTTCGAGACTTCAGCTGTCTGAAGGTGATGAGAACTTTGCCTCTTGGCCTGGGCAAAACCTTGGGGTTCGTTAAGGATCCTTCCAAAAACTTGGAGCCTATTTCTTTGGGCTTTATGAATAAATCAGATCCTTTGGGGTCTCTCCAAAGGCCTGGCTGAGGCTTTGGCACTGCTGAGCTGCCTTTCTCTTTTACAGACCTTTGAAGGCCACGATGCCTCAGTGCTGAAGATCATCTTTGTGAGCCGAGGGGCTCAGCTGCTCAGCAGGTTTGTGCCTGCCCAGAGATCTGGGCAGATTCAAGAATTAAGGGAATATCTGAGCTCATCATCAGCACCAAGAGGGAACAGTCTTGTGTCCAAAAAATATTTAGAAAGATTTATGGGAAGATGCCATGTTTAGGCCAGGCTTTCTGTAGAGGTTATTTTAATCTTCCTCTTCTCCAGTATTTCCATGGATTCCATGTGGCTGCTGTGCTGGGTTAGGACAAACAGTAGACAGAGCTAAGGGTGCATCTTGCCCTCCACATTTTTGGTTAACTCTGCTCCTGTTTGGAAGGAATTGGGATGGGACAATTTCATCTGATATTCAAGGTAGGACAGAGCAAGAACAGATCTGTCCAGTGATTCTTTCTGTTGTGTTTCTCTTCCAAAAGTGGATCTGACGGTCTCTTAAAACTCTGGACAATTAAAACAAACGAGTGTGTGAAAACATTGGATGGTCATGAAGATAAAATCTGGGGCCTTCACTCCAACAAGAAAGATGACATGGTTGTGACAGCCTCCAGTGACTCCTGCATCACCCTGTGGCAGGTACAGCACAGGGGTTGGCTCCTCCCTGGGTTAATAATTGGGGTCATTGGAGAGCTCAGGGTCTCAGTGGTTTGTTTTTCATGTTCTTCTCCTTTTCTGCCATTGGGAATTGGTTCAACAAGGCTGATCTTGGTGTTTGGGGTTATTTTTTGTCCATCCTGTATTTCTTTGGAGGGAAGTTGGAAATTGCTGGATTTAACATTTAAATTACTTGACCCTGAGATTTTGCTGCAGAAACTGGTCTCCACATCATTTGATGGCTAAATCAAAACCCTTCTGTATTAAAGCAGGATTTGATAATGTTTTGTTGTTGTTGTTTTTTTTTTTTAAATAGGATGTGACTGAAATTGAGGAGAAAGAAGCACAGGCTAAACAGGAGGAGCAGATTATGAAGTGAGTTGATCTTGTGTCATAAAGAGCTGTGAAAGGCAAACTGTGCAGTGAAATGTCCACACCTGGAATGAGGAAATTGAGGCATTTATTGACAGGCACCACGGACTTCTTAACTCTTATTGCCAAATCTGCTGCTTTGTGTAGTTTTGCTTTTTTCCACCACTCAAAGATTGTCTCACTCTTGCCCCTGATTTGTTTTCCAGAGAGCAAGAGCTTTCTAACCTTCTCCATGAGAAAAGGTACCTCAAAGCTCTGGGCCTGGCCATTTCCCTGGACCGGCCTCACACGGTGTTGACAGTGGTCAAGGGTGAGTCCAGAGTGTGCTCTGAAGGCATTTCCTGCCCTCTCTCCTTTTCTGGACACCTTTTCCAGCTGATTCAAGGCTACAAAGTCCAATAATTAGTCTGAAAGCCTCAGTTTTCCCTAAGGGACATCACCCACTGCTCTCATTTCTCTCTCCAGCCATCCTCAAGGAGCCTGAGGGGAGGAGGCACCTGGAAGAGAACATTGTTCGGCTCCGTAAGGATCAGAAAGGTTTGTTGCAGGATTAAAGTGCTGAAAGCTTTCAGGTCAGAGGCTTTTTTTGTCACCTGAAATTAGAATCCTACAATCCTGGAATGGTTTGGGTTGGGAGGTTGTCCAGTCCCATGGGCAGGGACACCTTCCACTAGGCCAGGACCTGGCCTTGGATACTTCCAGGGGTGGGGAGCCTTAGTCACTGTGTGGGAACTGAGGGATTCTCACTCTGTGAGAACCCAGGGGTGTTTTCCATTGTGGGCTCTGCTGTGTGCCAGCCTGGCCAGGCTTCCTTCCCCCACAGAGGCAGTGCTGGCCTTCCTGGTGACGTGGAACACCAACTCCCGAAACTGCCACGAGGCCCAGGCTGTCATGGAAACTCTCCTGAAGCACGAGGCACCCGACAACCTCCTGCAGTTCTCAGGAATTAAATCTGCTGTGGAGTCCCTGCTGCCCTATACGGGTGAGGCCCTGTGGGGACAGGTGGGGGCTGGAAGTGCTGACTTGGATCAGGGATCATGGAATGGTTTGGGGTGGAGGGGGCAGGTCAGTTAATGCACCCCTGCCATGGGTACGGACAGCTTCCACTATCCCAGGCTGCTCCAAGCCCCATCCAGCCTGGCCTTGGACACTTCCAGGGCTCCAAGGGATCCTCACAGGGAACAATTCCTTCCTAATATCCCATCTATCCCTGCCCTCTGGCAATGGGGAGCCATTCCCTGTGTCCTGGCCCTCCATCCCTTGTCCCAAGCCCCTCTCCAGCTCTCCTGGAGCCCCTTTAGGCCCTGGAAGTCTCCCTGGAGTGTTCCCTTCTCCAGGCTGGACATTCCCAGCTCTCCCAGCCTGGCTGCACAATCCAAGGAGCTGAATTGTTGTGCTGCCTCCCCTGTGCCTCTCACCCCTTCCCTCCTTGCAGAGCGCCACTTCCAGAGGCTGAGCCGGCTGCTCCAGGCTTCCACCTTCATCGAGTTCATGTGGCACAACATGAGGCTGGCAGATGTGGCCCAGCAGGACCAGGGCACCCTGTGACCCCCCTCCCACCAATTTCTCTTTCCAAAGAACCCTTTCCCACCAGGATGGCAGTTGGATTTTTAGTTCCTGTATTTTATAATAAATGTTTTAATTTCTAAACCAAGTCCAGCGTCCAATCTCCTCAGAGATGAATGAAAGGAAAAGGTAATTTATTTGGCCAAGCTGAGGTGTGTGTTTTCACACCCTGAATTTTCAGACTCACAAACAGCAGTTAGTTTGAGATAAAACAGCAGAATCCCAACAAGCAGTTGGGATTTAAAGGATTCATGGAGCTGGGATCCTGCTTGGGCAAAGCAGTCTGGTCCAGGGCAGAGGTCTCACCTGTGCCCACCCAAAATTTAGCACCTGAGAGGGAGAGAAGCACAATTTAAATTTAAATTCCCCAAATGTCAAAATTTTAAAGCATAAAACACAAGCAGGCATCAGAGATATTTACAGGTATTTTATTTCATAGACAAAAATGTATAAAATTCAAACAACACACACACCTCACAAGTTCTTTATAAAAACATTAACAGATACCTAGGAGAACAAGTACAATTAAAGCCATCAGTGAAAAGAAAAGTCTTAATTTTCCTGTAACTCTTTTTCTAACTCATTTCTAGTGAATGAGTTTAGGATTAGAATTGTTGTGAGGTTCAGTAACTACCCAGTCCCCTGGAAAGAGGAATGTTTTGTCCATAAAAGTGACCTCTCTTCCCAATCCCCAGGTGGGACACAAGCTGTGACTCCCCTGGCTGTGTTCCTGTGCCTGCACAGACATGGCTGGAAGGAACAGGAATGAGGTTCCTCCCCAACAGGTTTTTCATTCTCACAGCCATTCAGGAGACCCAGTCCATCCCTATATTATATGGCCTCTGCACTAACCTACCAAAAAAATCCCCAAACAGAAGCCAAAAGTAAAAAAGATTAAAAAAAAAAAAGCATAAAAAAGGGGGTTCAATAACTGCCATCACACAGGTGCATCATCCCATCCTTCCTCATTCCCACAACCAGCTCAGGCTGCCAGGGGTGACTCAGGCACTCTGGTGCCACTCCTTTGCCCTCGGTGGCTGTGCCAGCTCATGCTGGTGTGGGGAATAACCCAGGCACAGCTGTGAAACGCTCACGTTCTGCAGGGCAGGGCAACACCTGCCCCGGGGAGAACTCACTTGAGCTCCGAGCCACTACCTCCAGCTCTGCAGCAGCCAGATCCTAAAGGGACCCCACCGAGTCCTCTCCCAGTAACTCCCTGTGGAAGCAGGGAGGTGATGGATGTGTGTGTGCTCCTCGGGAAGGGGCAGCCCCAAGCCCTGACACTCCGGTGTTGCTCAGGGAGGTGATGGATGTGTGTGTGCTCCTCGGGAAGGGGCAGCCCCATGCCCTGACACTCCGGAGCCGCTGCCCACGGCTGCCAGGGGACTCCAGCGAGCGGGGTGCCAGGGCTGTCCCCGTGTCCCCTCCCCAGGGACACTAATGCCGGCTGGGGATGGGGAGAGCCGGCCGCAGAGCCGATTGCTGCACGGCGCGCTTGGTGACGGTGCTGCAGCGCTGCAGGATCTCGTGGGGTGAGGGACGGGCTGGCACCTTGGGGACACCAGCGGCCAGCTCCGGGTCAGCCAGGGAGGAGCTCAGCTCGGCTGACTCCACAAAGCCGGAGTCGTTCCTGTTCCTGAGGGATGGGGATTTGCTGCCGTGGCTCGGGGCAGGAGAGCTCCTGGCCTGCTCCACCTCGGGCAGCGATCGCGACAAGTCGGGTTTCCAGGCCAGCCGGGCGTCCCCGTCACTGCTGCTGCCCGAACTCAGGGAGGAGCTGTCCAAATCCAGCTCCGGGGTGGAGCTGGCCCTGGGCAGAGAGCGGGATCTGTTCCTCGGAGAGCTGCCATGCTCCTGCCGGGCCGGGCCGGGCTGAGGCACGGCCTCCCCCCGGGGCTGCGGGGAGCACAGGTTCGGGCTGGAGGCGTTGAGGCCGCAGCTCAGCATGGTCTGGAGCTTGTGGTGAGGGTTCTGGTAGGGCCGGAGGCACAGCGAGGGGATGTAGCCAGTGCAGCCGTTGTACCTGAGGGCAGGGATGGAAAGAACACTGAGAAAACCCTTCCAGCACCTCGGGCCAAGGGGAGGGAGCACTTGGGGAAGCAGGTCCATGCTGCACAGAGGTTGTGAGGACAGGGAAACCATCAGGTTTCAGGGAAACCATCACAGCTCAGGGGGCTCCTGTGCATCCCACACAGGAGGGGAGGAACAGCCATCAGCTCCCTCAGAGAGCTAGGACTTTGGGAAAGGCTCCTCACCGGATCAGCCACCAGCCATTGTGGGATCTCCTGAGCACCTCCACGACCACCCCCTGGTTCAGTGAGAGCTCATCTGCCTTCTGAGCCTCGTAGGCCTGCACCACAAAGTACAGGCTGCCTGTGGAGAGAGGGAGAGGTTGGATTTGCCTTGTGGAGAAATGCTCTGATCCTTGTGAGAGACCAGCCCAGCTGCAGGGCAACTGTCCCTGAGAGTGACTGGTTTGCTCAGGGACCCCAATCTGATCCATTTAAGTTGGATATAAAGAAGTTTTTTACAAAAAGGGTGTGGAAGAGGTTGCCCAGAGAAGCTGTGGCTTCCCCTGGATCCCTGGAAGTGTCCAAGGCAAGGTTGGACAGGGCTTGGAGCAACCTGGGACAGTGGAAGGTGTTGGGGCAGGAACTGGATGGGCTTTAAGCTCTCTTCCAACCCAAACACTCCATGATTCCATGACCCACAGGTGGTGGCAGAGCCAATCAGAAGAGTCAGAGGTCCAGGCAGGGACACCAGGCAGTGGGTAAAGTGGTGGGGTTCTGCAGAACTCATGTTTTGAAGGAGGAACAGACTTACCCTCCTCATCTGAGCTGAAGGCATTCTGGATGTCCTCACAGGCATCAAGCTCTTCCAGGTACGAGGCTGGGAACCAAGCTATCTGTTTGTCTGCATTTTCCACCAGCCACCAGCCTACAAAGAGGAAAAATACCCAGATTTCAACAGCCTGCAAGTCAAGACATGACAATAATCCCTGGGCAGGGGACACAAGAGACAGCAGGGACATTCACTGTCCCCCCAGGTAAGCACACAAGTCCAAACACCTGAACCCCTGACACTACCTCAGCATTTGTCTAGCTATGAATCCATCTGCCCATCCACCCCTGACAGTGGATCCTCTCAGACCTACCAGTCATGTCCTTGATTAGCACTTCCACAATCTCCTTTGGAGCCACAGTGAAGGGTTTGTTCTTTGTGTCTTTGGTTTCAAAGGCCTCGAGGCAGCGGTAGCTCTGCGACGCCTGAGGGAGGGTGATGGAGAGGGGCTGGGGGTTCTTCTCCCTTCTGAACACTGATGGCATGATCACAACACTGAAAAGTAAAGGTGCATGTCAAAAAACTCGTGTGAAAGGTTGAGGTTCGTATTGATTTTGGTAAAATCATTTCTGCAGTAGGCTGAGAAAAGCTTTAGGCATCAGAAACAAAATTAAGCTGCGTTGAAGCTGAACTGCCCTGGAGTGTAACTGGTGTTTCCCTTCTATCCATACCCCATAACATTTCTGTTTCACAAACAAGCAAAAAAATACAACTCATGTTTCATACCTGTTTTCAGGGAAGGAGGGATCGAGGTCTTGTGTCTGTGCCTTGAAAAACTGATTCACTTCTTCACCCCTGGAGATTTTCACATCTGTTTTCAGCAGCTCCTGGGAATATGTTTCCAGCAGTTTCAGGATCTCCAGGCACCTGTTCAGCTTCCCACCCTTCCTCTGCTGCATAGTTATACCTTCAAAATAACAAGGGCACACTTGGGATAGGACAGCAATGGATCTGGATCCCTGGGAGCAGAATCTTTTCCCTGAACACTGGAGTGCCCTCACCCACCACCCTTCCTGCCCAAACTGTACAAAGTCACTGTCCCTGCCTCTCTGTCATTTTTAACAGCTTCTGATACAATTTTTTAACATCCAAAATTTCTCTAATTTTCACATGTAAAGTTTCAAGAAGCCCTAGGTCAATGTTTGAAGTGTAGCATTAATTTGTCAAGTGCAGCTATCTATTAAAAAAGCCTTTCTGAGTAATTTTAAGTCTGTACTAGACCCAAACATGCTGATGTGACCCAGTGGTGCCACAGCAGGAGCAGGAGTGAGCCCCTGATATGTTCCAGAGGAAGGTCAGACTCAGAGGCTTCAGTCTCTGTCATGGATTATGACTGTCCCCAGCCACTCTCATGTTTGTTGGTCCATCAGAGATTTGTTCTTACCTTTGAACCTGGGTAAACTCCTCAGTGACCCACTCTCAGTAGGGAATTTTCTTTTTAGCTCTTTCTAAAAGCAAGGAGAAGGAGAGAACAGTGATTCCTCAAAGCTGATGCATGGCTGGGCTCCTTCCCCTCCCCAGGACAGGAATCTTGAAATTTGAGGAATTGAAAATTCACTTACATGGAATTTCTTAAAGTCTTCAAACGTCCTGTAGATGAGAATGTTGTTCTGATCTGACCAAGACACAAACATCATATAGTTCTGTGAAAAAAAAGGGAAAAAACCCCCAGTTGAATCATAATGTTCAATTTTGAATGCTTCCAGGCAATCAGCATTTGCTGTGGTTTAGTTGAGGCTTTTAATGTCACATTAAAAAATTAAACGAAACCTTAAACCTACAAAAACATTTCCTTAATTTCATAACCCCAAATGGATAATCATTGCTGAAACCAGGAGAATTTTATGTTGCTGTGGCAGAAAGAAAGCAAAACACAAGACATTAAGCCCATTAGAAAACAAGTCTCCTTGTCCTAGACCCCTAGGCTCCAACCCCAATTCTATGGGGAATAAGCAAGCATATCCCTGGAAGAGTAACTCAAAATCCTCTAGTCTCCAAATCTGTAAATTATATTTAAGGAGAAAAACAGAGACAAAAAAAAAGGAATAGAAAATCAAGTACCTTCTGTTTTCTGCACTGCATGAAGCCAACAGCCTTCACATGCACGGGGTACCTGTTGCAGCTCATCTTCCCTACGGCTGCTGCTCCTCCTTCGCAGGGAGCCAGAGGGATGTGTGAGGGAAGGATGAAAGCTGGAGGGATGAGAGCTGGAGAAATGAGAGCTGGAGGAAGCAGAGATGCGGCTCCAGCCCCGATTGCCGAGGTTAAATACCCTGCAGCAGGAGGCAGGGCAGAGGTGTTCCCGAGCTTCCTCCTCCGCCCAGCCACCGGGCAGAAATTCCGTGATTTGGCAAACTATCGCGTGCCTTTTACCTTTCCCCCGCTTTTAACATGCAAATGCTGCCGGGTGCAGGCGGGATATAGTTCAGAGAGCCGCGGAGGAGAAATGCATTCTTTTATCACATCTTAACCAGTGCCGGGAAGGGAGCCGGGGCTGTTTGCCAGCGCTGAGTTAGAGGAGGTCACAGGGCCAGCAGCACCTGCCCCGAGATGTTTCCGGGACACATGTGAGGTTTTTATGGCTGTATCGCACAGTCACCTGCAGCTCGGGCTGAGCTCAGTAAATCAGCCCCAAAAAGTGATTTAGAACATGGGTTGTAAAACGCAGATCAGGCACTATTTAACGTGAGTAATATTTGTAGCAAATATTTTTTCCTTGCTTTGTGCCACCTGCTGAGTTACTTTAAATAGATTTCTGACAGTTTTATCAATATCTCCATGGAGATGCCAATATTATGAACAGACACATCCTCAGATGTAATTAAAAGACTGAAAGCTCCTCAGCTGAAAATATGTGGTGGAAATTCAGTTCTGAGTGTTCTGCCCTGCATCTCCAGCCAGGTGTCCACACCCTCCCAGGGCAGCCACCAGCTCTTCCTAAGGAGCAGCTCCACTGCCCAGAGGCAAAGCAGGAGAGATAATTGCAGCCTCGGACAGCCTGTCCTCTCCCTGAACCTCAGGGCTGATGGGCACCGTGTGATCAAAGCACCTCTTCTTTGATAAAGCCTCAATTGAACCATTATCACTATCACTATCATTATCATTATCATTATCCTTATCATTATCATTATCATTATCATTATCATTATCATTATCATTATTGAAACCCAAACTGAGAGGCTTAGCCGTGCCTCCCTTTCATATCCCAGCAACACCTGGTGTCTCAAACCCTCAGCAAGGGCTGCATCATTTTTCATCTACCAAAATCTCCCCCAGAACTGGAACAGGGAGCCAAAACAGATTCCATCTGGAAAACACATTCAGGAGGGTCTTGGTTTGTGTTCCATGAGCACAGGAGGCTGCTCCCACACAGCACAGAGGCAGTTTCTGGGGACAAAGAAAGCAGGTTTATTGCAGTTGGATTTACAGCTGCTGGGTATCTGTCCTGCATTAAAAGAGAGTTATCCAAAGAGCACTTTGGTTCGGTGTGGATTTTGGAGAGAAAATCTCTCCAACAGCATCTCCAAGGCATTTCCTGGCTCAGAAAGCTGCAGAGGAGCTGCCCTGTGGGAAAGGGATGTGAAGCAGCTCCCTGCCCTCCACAGCCCTGGAATCAGACCCTCCATCCCTCTGTTACAAAGGCTCCAGCCAAAGCCTGTGCTGGTAAATCTCCCCAGATCAAAGACTGAGGATTTTATGGAGTGAGAGGAAATCACTTCATCCAGCAGATTTATTTAGAAACTCCCAGTTTCTGAAGTGCCAAAACCCTTTGCTAACTCCGTGTCCTCAAACCTGCACTCCTTGGCTTCTGCACTCCTGTTTCTCCTTGGCAGCCAAGCCAGGGCCAAGCTCACCCTCACGTGGCTCTCTTAAGTGGCTCTTGGAAATATCTGGGACCAAGACTCCCAATGAAGCACCTTGGCTTGGTTTCCTGTCTCAGAGCAAACACAAACTACATCGTATTTCCACAAACATAAAGGTTTAAACATGTTCATCCTGACTGGGAAATGCCTTGGAGGAGCTGCAGGACAAGGAGATGGCTGGGGAGGCTCGGAGAGCACCTTGATCTGCAGATGCCATAAAAACCAGAAGAGTAGGAAACAGCCTTGGTCAAAGGCTTTTTCTTCATTCTCAGGGAATTCAAGCAGAAAGGGGAATGTGGAAAAACATCTAAGGAATGTTAAACAGGAAGGTAAAGCTACACATGGGTTCACAAGTCACCTGAGGCAGAAGGACCAGCCATGCAGCTTGGAGAGCAGATCTTCTGGAAAAGATTGGACTGACTGGGAGATTGCTGGTGACAGCAGTGTTGTATAAAACCAAATATAAGCAAAACTGTTCAAAACTCAATAATTGGTTATTGAGTAAACGTTTTGTGGAAGTGAAGGTCACTGTGACACAGAACTGAGGTGCAGGGAGGGAAGGGAAAAGCCTGGCACTCCTCTGGGACACCAACACCTCTGGAGTCACCTGGAAGGCTCAGTTCCAGCTCTGCAGCTGTCACAGCAGTATCGGTGCCCTGGAGATATCAGGTGTGATGTCACGAAACTTTCTGCTGCAGAATGACCTCACGAACCACATCATGTCTGCAGTGACACCACCTACGAAACAGGAAGGAGGCTGGGCCAGATGGTCCTTGGATGGGCACAATGCCCCTCCAAAGCTCTCCACAACTCTGCGCCATGCCAGGGCCACTCCTGTCAGGAGGGATGGGTAACCCACTAGCAGAGGCCATAATTTCACTTCTCTGCTGGATGCATTTGAACTCACTTAGAAAAAACAAGACAAACGTTTTTCTGACATTATCAAGTTTACTTTGTGTCTTCTACAGCTTCCGTGTCATCCTGCCATAAATCAGTGTCTCTTCGTGGGTAATAATTAATGGCAGGGGAAGAGGGGTCTGCCCAGAAAAAGTGAGACTCAGCAAGAATTGCTGGACACTGCTGTTTCATCATCGATATTTATTTACAGAGCTGTGAGGGCAGCAGTTAATTTTCCTGTAGTTGTTTTACAAGGTACCAAAGAGATCATAAATTAACAGGCACTATGTAGGAGGGCACTGCCCAGCTTTGCCAAGATGCAGGAAACACGGGATTTTTCCGTAATGACTCCCATAATTTTGCAGTCTGTTCCAAAAAAGCCTCCTGCACCCCAGCAAGGTGGAGCTCTGCTACTCAAGAAGCATCACTCCAGCCATAAACAGCTGCTCTGGGGACAGAAACATGTTTGTGTCTAAGGTGACTAAGGCCTTGTCACAGGCAGTCACATCAGACTGCCTGCCCCACACTGCCCACAGCTGGGAAGACAAAGGAAGTCACCCAGAGACTGCAGGAAGACCCCAGAGTCACCAGGGCTGTCCCATTGAGTATCTCCATTCCAAGCTCAGCCTCCTTTCCATGACAAATAAACACTGATGCTCTGCTTTTCTTTTCATTTCAGTGTGGATCAGGAGTAACTTCAGTAGAAGCAGAATCTGAGTGCACAGATGCTCAGGGGCAGCCAAAGGCAGCTCCTCTCCAGCTCCTCCTGAGCCATTTTCCAGGTCCAATAAGAAACAGCTTTGTCCCAAATGCTTGGAGAAGAGCAGCTGTGTTATGAACATCTTTCCCACACATAGAAGTCATGTCTGGGTTGGTGAGTGACCTGTACCCCTCATGGCTGGCGATGTGTGGGACTCTGCATCAGGGATTTCTCCTTCTACGGCCAGAAGAGGAAAGACAAAGAGAGGAAAAGTCCTCAAACCCTAAGGACACTGCAGCTGTGAGGAAGAGATACAGAAAGGAGCTGTGGGCACAGCCAGGGCGGGCCTGGAACAAAGCTGGTGGAAAAGCTTCATCTTTCCCTCGCTCACCTTCAGGATCAAAACCTGCCCTTTACTGTTCTTGAAGGTCACCAGCGATGACACATGACCCATCAGCACCTTTAATGAAAAGCCCAGATGCTAAAAGCCGATTTTAAAAGTACAAAGAGGTTTTAGATTTTTAATAAATAGAGAAACAGACCTTTATTTGAAAAGAATAATGAAAACCCAGACACTGGAGTTGACAAAAGTCTCCTTCACCTCATGAACAAAGGAAGCGGTTGAACTTTCACACAGGCTGGGATGAGAGATTTTGCAGTAACTAATCCAGAAGAAAGTATTTCATTTCATCCTAATTTCAGCAGCTGCTGCAAGCATTAAAGCATTTCTCTGTGGCAGACCCAATTCAGCAACCCTTTGAGCCCAGGCAGCAGCTCAGCCCTTTCCCACTCCATCACGGGAGCTTCCCCTCTTCAGTGCAGGGGGTCACTCACTTCTCACAGGCAGCTTTATTTCAGCATCCAAAATCACAGCATCGCATCAAACTCCCTCAAACCTCACCCCTGAGGTGTCATTGTCTTTGGAAAGCCCTTGGGATGGCCCCACCCAGCCCAGGGAGAGCTCTGCCCCTCTCAGATTTGCTCGCTGCCCGGGGCACACACATTGGACAGTCGTGTTTACCAAGCATTGCTGCAATGATTTCATAGTTCTTTTATAAAAGTGACATGTTTTCCTAAGGTTATGCAGAGGACAAAAGTGTGATTCAAGAGGGAATCTTCCAGAAAGGGTGAGAATGTAACTTAGGCTGCTTCAAGAAGAGGAGGTTCCCTGAATTATTTTCTTACGAAAAAGTGGTGTTTGATGAGTTCCTGGCACGAGGCCAGCGCTGTGTGGACGTGCTGGGACCCAAGAACGGGCTGTGAAGGGAGAAGAAAAGCAGGGTGGAGTTTCCAGAGGGGTTTGATGCTCAGCCTGCCCTACACATTCCCAAATCCAGCAGGGGGAAAATCCCAGCAACATTGGTACAGCCAACAGCAAGTACCAGTGAACATGGAGGAATGTTGTTTTCACTCAGGGAAAATCTGTTCTTACATCATGCTAAATATTGTAAATTGATTGAAGATAAGACTGTTTTGTTCCTTCCAAATTAGTCAGAGATGCTCATCACACTCTTTCCCTTTCCTCATTCCCGGCCATCGAGGAGCAGAGTATGCAAAGCCTTATCTCTCCTGGGGATTCCACCAGCACCAGGAGCTCTGGGTAAGGTTCACCCGTATTTCAGAGCAAAGACAACAACTTGTGTTTCTTGGCCCCTTCAGAAACCAGGGAAAACCAGATCCAATCTTCACTCAAAAGCCTGGTGGGAGAAAAGCAATGCGGAAGGAATTATTCTTTCATTTATGTTTCATTTTTAAGGAGTCCAAACATAGCAACTGTTGCCTGAGGAAAATATCTTCCACAGAAGCAGACTTCCTGTTGAATTCCTTTGACTTCCTTCTGGAAAAAAGGAATCACCCCAAATCAGGGGCCACTCTCCTTTTGCAAAGCCAAGAGTAACGGGCTGCTCACTAAAGACTTTGTGCTTCATTTTCCAAGAGCACAAAAGGAACCCCCAATTTTGCTGTGTTTATCCTCAGAATGGATGAACTGACTCCAGGGATGCTCGGAGTGGGTCTGGGAAGGAGGAGATAAATTGGAGCATGACACAGGCAGGACCATCTGAACCAACCTGCAGAAATATAATTTGGTTTTCTCCCTGTCATCACCATTACTCATGGATTCTCATTTTTATGAGCAAGAGGATCCACACATAAAAATGGCATCAACTTTAAAAGAACAAACTCAGTGTCTATGGTAGATGCCCAGATTTAAGCAAGGCAGAGTCTTGTGCTCAGTCTTACACTTCAGACTGCTCTGAACACATTTCAGCAGTTCTGGATGGATCTGGACTGAGGTCAACATCTCAGCCATTTCCTGGCAGGGGGGCTGTAGGCTTCTGCCTGATATCTGGGGGATTAATTCATGCCTTCAGGAAATTTTGCAGGTGCTAAAGTTCTTGTACGCAAGCAGAGAGGATCAATGGGATTTACTTACCTAGAAATAAATGTCTTTTTTGTTGTTGTTGCTATTTCCTAGTTGTAATTTCTCAAACAAGTCTATGACTAATTCCTGGTGCTGGCTTATCACTGGTCAGACTTCAGGCTCACATTTGTACGTGTAAATACAAGATAGCTTCCTGCTATATTCCCCTGCAGAGGGAAACAGTTACATTCAGCTGGAACTACCAACAAAACCATCACAAAAACACTTGGTAAGGATCCTGAGAGGCACAGGGTACATGTCCCCCCCCAAAAAATCAAAGAATCATGGAATGGTTTGGGTTGGAAGGACCTTAAAGTCGATCCAGTGCCACTCCCTGCCACGTGCAGGGACACCTTCCACCGTCCCAGGGTGCTCCAAGCCCTGTCCAACCTGGCCTTGGGCGCTGCCAGGGATGGGGCAACCAGGACCTCTCTGGACAACCTATTCCAGTTGCCTCATTTGAAACTTTAAATAAATTACTGGATATTCAGTGGTGTTTAGATTCCCAAATGAAGAAGGCTCCAAGAATATTATTCCTTGTCCTAGTCCATAATGACCAACCTGCAGGAACCTGGGGTCACACTGCCGGGACAGAGTTGTGTGAAACCTCCTTGAGCTCATCCCTCCTCGGAATCATTTCCCCTTGTGTCTGCTCTCCTCGGAGCCAACCCTCATTGTGATCACCCTGCTTTGCACAGGGGCTGTATTTAAGCCAAGACCTTTGTCCTTGCCCAAGCCCACTGTGAGGATCTCTGTGCCATGGATTTTGCAGGGCTCAGAGGGGCGGGGAGGGCGTCCAGCCCCATTTCTTCTTCCTTCCCCAAGCCCTTCTGTGAGCTGTCCATTCCCAGCTCTCGTCTACCAGGCGCAAAGGTAAGGGCAGAAGATCAAACAGCTCTGAGAAAGGCAAATACAGCCTTTCATTCTCTCTAGCATGGGTTTTACTGCTGCTTCCTGGTGACTGCTGTCATCACCCCCTGAGCTGCCCCATTCCAGGCATGGCTCTGAGGAAGAGGGACATACTTGGTGACATTTGTGACTTCAGTGGGCTCAGCCTCACAGACATGGGTAGCTGAAAAACAGGAGCTTTGCTGGCAGCACCTGCGCCCAGAAGTCCTGGGCAGGGACATGTTCCACCATCCCAGGCTGCTCCAAGCCCCATCTAACCTGGCCTTGGACACTCCCAGGAATCCAGGGGCAGCCACAGCTTCTCTGGGCACCCTGTGCCAGGGCCTGCCCACCCTCACAGGGAACAACTCCTCACCAAAATCTAACTTGTGTGAGGAGTTTGTTTGGTAACAGGCTCTAGTACACTCCAGCTCCTAAATCAGTGTTGGGAGCAGAGGGTTGGGTGGGTTAGGCTGTCCAAGGGGGAACAGGAGGGAATGTTCCTTCATCCTTCCTCAGCTCTGCACCACATTTCTTCCTTTGGATGGAACTAATTTGGCTCTACACTTGGATTCATTTAGAGACAGTAAAGTGGATTTCCTTGCTCTGACTGGAATTGCAGCATTTCTCCATTTTTTCAACTTTGAAATCCAAGCTGATGCTGGACCTAAAAGCAAGTGGAGAAAATTGTGAGGACCTTTTCCTAAAGAGCCAGCTCTGCTCCTAGAGCTGAGCAAGAAAAGGGCGAGGGGAGCAACGTGGAGCACAAATCTCTGTAACCAACAGCCTCCTTCGAGGCTGTGAGCTTCTTCCTTTTCAATAAAGATGCTGGTATTTTAAGTGATAAATTGAGTCACTATCAAGGAAGCAAAGTCTGCTAACGGCCAAACCAGGAGATTGCTGTGACTTGGAAACATCTCTGCAACTATTTAATTGCTTGAAGACCAAACAATGAAGCTCTAGAGGAAATTCCCTGAGCATCAGTTAAAACATTTATTGGTGGGCAAGGACAACAGACATAAAAATATCACTGTCCCTACTTGGTCTTTCCTTTGCGTGTGATATGTATCTTTATGGTTGTCTACAACTTTACACAAAGCCATTTCAGCAGTTCCTACCAGTTACTCACGTGTCTTCTCCCTCCCTCACAAAAATCAGCAAATAAAGATTCCCAAGAAACTGCAAGTAAATAAAAATAAATGAGGCACTGGTAAATAGAGACCCCAGGATGGAGATCCAGACCATCAGCTCAGTGCTCCACAGAGCAGGAACAGGTCAGCCATGTCCACATGAAACACACCAAGTATTGAAGTATTCTGAAGGCAAGTTCTTGAGGTATTTCTCTAAAATAATGCTTTTTCTAATACACATTTTACACCACACTGTGTTGAATAAATCACATATATATATTTTTATATAAGGTGACATTTTGGTCCAGCTCCATCCTGGCAATACATTTGTTTGCATTAAACAAAATCATCATATTTTTCACTTGACCTACAGGTGATGAACAGGAGAAAAGTTGAAGTGGACACAAAATTCACATTGTTCACCGTAGGAGACTTGTGGCTCTCAAACCTTTAAGAACATGCCAGAATCAAGCCGAAAAGAAGGATAAAAGCAAGTCTATGCTGCTCTCCAAGTTTCCACCCTGTGACCTCTATTAAGAATTTCTTAGGGCCACAGCTAATTAATGTTTCCAAGGGGTGAAAGAGCAAGCTCCAAAGTTTGATGCCAGGCTAGGCCATTGCCCAGGTCACTCCCCTCATGCGCTCACAAGCCTGTGGCTCTCTGGGAATGAAAGAAGAAATGCCAAATGTCCACTCAAGACCAAGGCACTGGGGTCAGTTCTGGCTCTCCTTCACCTCGAAGAGCCCAGCCAGTCCCAGGCAGCACCTGCCCTGGTGTGACACGTGCCAATACTCTCAGGAAAATCCTCCCTCAATATGGATTTACAAGCACATGACAGGTGTTAAAAACATGCAGAACTTCATATGGGTGTGTTGCTATAGAGGAGCATGAGTTGAACGGAGTAATCCACTTGTTTGTCCATAAAATTGCCCTGTTGATTGTATGACTCTGCTGGAGATAACGCTGAGGTGCCCATCAGCACCACTGGCATGAAGAGCTGTTGTGTGCCATGGGCTCTGCCACACGCAGTATCTACACATCCTGGAATTCCAGAATAGTTGAGTTTGGAAGAGATCATCCATTCCAGCCCCCTGCCCAGGCAGGGTCACCTGGAGCAGGTGACACAGGAACGTGTCCAGGTGGGTTTGGGATATCTCCTGAGGGAGATCCACACCCTCCCTGGGCACCTGTTCCAGTGCTCTGCTCTTTCCTCTGTCATGGAAAGAGGTTCTTCCTCATGTCAGGGTGGAACTTGTGTTTTAGTTTCTGGGCATTGCTCCTTGTCCTGTCACTGAACAGAGTCTGGCACCATCCTGTGACACCCCTGGGAGGGATTTGTGTGGATTGATGGGATCCTCTCTCAGCCTTCCCTTCTCCAGACTGACCAGGCCCAGCTCCTGCAGTCTCTCCTCCTCACGGAGATGCTCCAGACCCCATATGAACATATATTTCTACGTAGGGTTTTTTGTGCTCATTTGTGAGGGCCATATGAGGGGAACTGCTGTTTGGCATCCACTGAGGGGACATGGCCGAGCCCCCTCACACCCTCAGGGGGGACATGGCAGACCCCCTCAAACCCTCAGGGGGGAAGCAGAGGGAGTGCCCCTTCAGCCTCCCGCTGAGGGGACCTGTGTGCCCACCCTGAGGGTGAGTACAGCCCCACCACACCCGACGGGCGATGTGAAGCGAAAATCGAGGAAGCACAGGCGGGAGCGTCGTGTTCTCTTCACACACGATATTTAAACACAAGAGTTTTCTGCTGGTTTTTGGTGAAAATACACCAGAAATGGCACTTGGGTGTGTGCCGGGTCCCAGCCCCCTCACGGCGCCCGGGCGGGAATGGCGCCGCCCCGGCCCGTCCTGCACCGCGGCGCCGAAATGGCGGCGCCCAGTGAGGGCCGTGGGGGTCGGGGAGGTGCGCCCTTCCCGGGCACCGACAACGGCTCCTTCCCTTTCCCCTTCGCCGTCCCGCACGGCACGGCGGGGGGGCAGCCC
>VXBB01015719.1:40545-56258 GCA_013399915.1 Illadopsis cleaveri | reverse complement strand
GAGCCTGCACGGATTTCAAGAGTTGGCTCCGCGAGCAGAGGAAGCAGGCGACCCCGGGCAGCGCGGTGAGGCCCGGCGGGAGCCTCCCCCTGGAAATCCTGGCGATCCCCAGTCCCTGCAGAGATCCGTCAGTCTTCCATCCTGCCCCCTCAAGTGGGATGAGGCTGCGTATTCCCTTCAGGGTGTAAAGGAGCCGGGAACAGGGTTCCCGTCAGTGGGAATGGGAAAGGGGTCCTCATCTTCTCCCTGGGGGTGAGGGGGCTCTGCCATTGTCCCCGCCGAGGGTGTGAGGGGGGGCTCTGCCATGTTCCCTGAGGGTGTAAAAGGCACCTTTTCCTTTGCCTTTTCCCCACAGAGAGTATGAGAGGGGCTTTGCCGTGTTCCGATTGAAGGTGTGAGGGGGCTCTGCAGTGTCCCCTCAGAAGGTGTGAGGGGGGCTCTGCCATGTCCTCAGAAAGGATGTGAAGGACGTGCTCCCTCCATCTCACCCTCCCACCCAGCTCAAAAGGGCTGTTTCCCTGGCAACCCCGGTGTCCCCTCACACGCCTCTGTCCCTGTGCAGGACGTGGCAGTTGCGGAGGACAAGGAGCCCCCTCCGGACTGTCCCCTGGACAGCGAGCAGCTGGGCCGCAGCACCTGGGCCTTCCTGCACACCATGGCCGCCTACTACCCCGACCGGCCCTCCGGGGCACAGCAGAAGGAGATGAGGGACTTCATCAACCTCTTCTCCAAGTTCTACCCCTGCGAGCACTGCGCAGAGGACCTGAGGGAGAGGTGAGTGGCCTCAGAGGGGTTTTTTTGAGGATCTGGGGAAAGGTGAGTTTCCTCAGTGGGTTTTTTTGAGGCTCTGAAGGACAGGGAAATGGCCTCAGCNTTTGAGGATCTGGGGAAAGGTGAGTTTCCTCAGTGGGTTTTTTTGAGGCTCTGAAGGACAGGTAACTGGCCTCAGCAGGTTTTTTGAGGCTCTGAAGGACAGGTAACTGGCCTCAGCAGGTTTTTTGAGGCTCTGAAGGACAGGTAACTGGCCTCAGCAGGTTTTTTGAGCATCTGGGGAAAAGGAAAGTGGCCTCAGCAGGTTTTTTGAGGATCTGGGGAAAGGTGAATTTCCTCAGTGGGTTTTTTGTAGATCTGAGGGAAAGGTGAGTGTCCTCAGCAGGTTTTTATCTGGATGGGCTTGCCAGAAGTGCTGGGCTGCAGCAGCTAGTTTGCATATCAGCAGCTCTTCCTGCACATGGGGTTTGTAGCTACCTGAACTGGTTTCTTCCATTATTGCATCAATCACAGATACACTTACTCAAAAAACAAACACTTGTCCTCATGCTGTTGAGTTCTGGGCTGCCTCCAAGGCTTCCCTGAGGCGATTTTGGAGTTTTCTGGTTCAAAACGGACTTGTGAACAGTTGTGGAATTAGACTGGGACTTGGAATAATTTGGTTTTCAGGGGACAAATATTCTTTTACCCTGTAAAATGCCCTGTATTGGCAACCTCAGTAGTGAAGGCAAAGACTGAAATGGGCTGAGGTGTTTGATTTGGTAGAAGGTGTCCCTGCCCATGGCAGGGGCTTGAGATGAGATGACCTTTAAAGTCCATTCCAACCCAAACCATTCTGTGATTCTGTGACAAAGTTTTCTGCTGCTCTCAGCTTCTTTCTCAGAAGTTTCAAAGAACCTGTTTCCCCTTCCTTGTTTGCAGATTACGGACAAACCAACCCGATACGAGCACCAGGAGTAACTTCTCCCAGTGGCTGTGTCTCCTGCACAACGAAGTGAACAGGAAGCTGGGGAAGTCAGAATTTGACTGCTCCCGTGTGGATGAGCGCTGGAGGGATGGCTGGAAGGATGGGAGCTGTGATTAACCCACAGGGATTGCTCTGGGAATCCAGCAGAGCAGTTCAGTCCGTGTGGACTCACTGCAGGGACAGTGGGAGTCAACAACTCTGTTTGTGTGGGACTGATTCAGAGTTGATCCAATGCCAAAAGGAGAATTGAAAATCCTATCCCAATGATATTTTGATAAGTGGTACCAGTAATGGTACCTGAGGGGTTGAGGCTGCCAGAAACATCTGAGTTTGGGTCACTGACAAACTCATTTCTTTACATTTCCTGATTTGGGGGGCATTTGCTTATTTTTGTAGCTAGAATTCATTTCCAATGCATGTGATTAATTGTCATTTTCATTTCTGTTGTTCTGATAGAGAAAACTCATGGTGGGTTTTGTGCCAAGTCTGTACCCCTGGATTTCTCTTTCCAGGATTTTTTTTTGTTGTAACTCTTGCATCCAGTTCCTTTGATAAAAGTCCTGAGGGCAAGTACATTTCATTTAAACACTAAAATCATGGAGCCCAGGTTTCTCAGTTTGGTTTTGTGTTTCAACTTATCATGTCAGAGGACAAAACAGAGCCAAAATCATTTCAAGTTCTTCACGTAGGTCGTGATCTCATCCCTTCCTGCACTCCTGGCTGGGAGAAGTTTGCACAAACCCTGACAACAGCAGGGTTTTTTTCCCTCCCTGCTTCCTGCTGAGGTTTCCTTGCATGTTTTTTTGAGCTTCCTTATGTCATGCCTCACAGCACACCTGTGAATTTGCCGTTGGGTTTGTTTTGTTTTGTTTGTTGTTTTTTTTTTTTTTTGGCAAGTTTTGACTGGAAACGTTAATGGTGCTGCTGTGATCAGAGCAGTGGCACTGCTTATCTGAGACTTTGGTTCTCACAACATTTTGTGGGGCTCCTTAGTGGTTAGAGAACCAGTGACACCTTTGGAAACAGATTTTAATATTTTATGGCACAGTTAAGTCCTTTCAAGTTGGGGCTGTTAAATGAATATGAGACTTCTGTGGATTAATGATTTCTGAACTTCTTATGTCGTAACATTTCTTAACACAAACCCAAATGAACTGATAATGAGGTACTGCATGAAGAGTGTGATTGAAGGTGTC
This sequence comes from Illadopsis cleaveri, assembly GCA_013399915.1. NCBI lineage: Eukaryota > Metazoa > Chordata > Aves > Passeriformes > Timaliidae > Illadopsis > Illadopsis cleaveri. The sequence goes on along the minus strand of VXBB01015719.1, from coordinate 53,324 downwards.
ATTCAGGCTATTAAAAGTGCTCAGAAAATTTCCCTGTCACCATAGGGGGTTTTCCCACCCCCAGAACAAAGCCCATTGGGATCCATTAGAGGGGAGGGGACCAACAAAAGGGTTGCAGGACCCAACTGACTCAGTTCTGTCAGGACACTTTTAGCAGCTGAGGGCGTGGGCAGGTGTTTCCCTCTGGGTTTGGTTGTGCTGAAGCAGGAATTTTGTGTTCTTCCATTCCAATCTGCCCTCCACTGTTCTCTGTGACAATTTCCACGCCCACGGGGCAGATGATGAGATTTCTCCCTCGTTTGTTTCAGTGTAAATGAGCAGGTTGGTGAAGCATCTGTCCCATCCTCTGTCACATTCATCTGCCAGGGGACCAGGCTGGGGCGTTGCACTGCCCTGTGCCAGTCCTGGGATGTGCTGGCCAGGGTCAGGGACCAGCAGGGACACAGGAACCTCCCACCACACCTGTCCACTCCCTGACTGCAGACAGGGAAGAGAGGAGGTACCCAACACATTCTGGTCACTTTGTGTGCCTCAGGGAGGTGGTGGTGGAGTGCAGGAGGAAAAGCCTGTCCTGTCCTGGCAGGGGTTGGGAAGAGCCTTCAAGCTGAGTCTGTGTCTTGAGCAAATCCTGCCTAATAATGAGGCCACCAGCTGTGGCCAGGATGCTTTTAGAGCAGTTTCTATCTTTGCCAAGTGGCCATTTGCTAAAATCTGTGCTTGCACTCTGTTCTCTCATGTTTTTTGACTAGACAGAAGAGCTCTGACATAGTTTTTTCTCAGGCATACCCTCACCTCTGTGGACTTGACCATGTGAGGAGTGGGGGGATTTGTTCTGCTGCTCATTTGTATCACAAGTTTTAGTCTTGAGTAAGGAATTTCCATTGGAGGTCCTCATACTCATGTATAGAAAATTGTGAATTCTCTACTAACTGCACTTGATTGAATCTAGTTTTAAAAAATCTCTGTATTCAAATTATATTTCCTGTTGATGTAAAAATAATAAAGTAACTGAGTTCACTCCTACTGCATGGGATCTTAGGAAAAGGGATCATGCTGTGCTGGTGGGTCTAATCTCTGCATGCCAAGATACTACTGGTAGATATAAAACAAGATATATATATAGTTATATATATAGTTATATGTGTATATCTTATATTTTGGTGGCTCAGGTAAATCATGTGATTCTGTGTGGATTGATCAGACAAGGTGGGGCTGCTCTTGGTCCTTTCCTCTTGTTCTGTTGAATTGATGCAGTTCTCTGTTGGCCCTACAAAAATGCAGGAATTTGTACAGCAGGCCCTGTCACGTCGGAGTTTGCCTTTAAATGGGGAACAGTGGGAATTTTTATGGGATTCCAGTGATTTTTTGACTTGCTGACAGCGTGAGGGGCAGCATTAGAGTTGGAAATAGCTCAGCTCTTGCTGGTTTGGAGCAGAGTGGCATCACTGAAGGGCAGGGTTTACAATCCCTTTTCCTGCAATGGGGAAGCTGCTTCCTCTCCATACGAGGAGCCCTTGTGAGGAAGAGCAGAGTCAGGAGCAGCTGCTGCCCGAGGAGCTGCTGGGTCCTTGCTCAAGAGCTGCTGCAGTGTGACAGGTACCTGACCAACCTTTCAGCTTCCCAAATTCCTCCCTGTTTTCATGGACTGTTTGCATTCAAAACTGTGCTTCACTTTTTTTCCTTCTTTTTATTCTTTTTTTCATTCCCTCCCCAAAAGCAAAGAGCAGGGAGCCCTGGGGGAATTGTCTGTTCCATGGATGGCAGGCAGACTTGCAGATGCTGGCAGCAGCAGCACTGTGGCTTTGACATTTTTCCAAGGATTAGCTGTTCCTTTGCAGTGTGTTGGGTGTACGCAGGCTCCTGTTTACAGTAGGATTCCCAAGAGTTGCTTTGTTTTATCGTGTCTTTTGCTTCAGTCTGTTCCAGGCAGTGTGGGAGATTCTTCCTGTTGGAGTTTTACAGGCTTGGAGAGGGAAGGGTTTGGATTTTTTAGGGTTTTTCTTTCCCTTCCCTGTAAGCACTGATTTTGTTGGGGTTTTATTCCATTCCTGGAATGGCTGCTCAGAGTTTTTGTCTGAAGGATGGACAGGAGCTGTCCAGTACTTTTTGATGTCAGGATTAAGCACAACCAACAAGGTGATGTGAAGTTAACTCTTGGTTTTGTAGGGTAATAAGGAAAGTAATAAAACATGGAAAGCAAACCACAGGTAATGGCATGGAGACAGATCAGTTAAAATGTAATCCAAGGGGATGAGGGAACACACTTCAACAGGGAAGTGTTGATGAACACCAAATCCTAATTCCCAGCTGGCCAACCCTCAGTTCAGGTGCTAATCACAATCCAGGGATCTGAGGGATGATGGTAGTTGGCATCTTCTGCAAAACTGTCAACAAAAGTTGTTTGCTGAGGACAAATGGGCTTCGGTGCCCTTCTCTGTGCTGATGTATGTAAAAAAAAAACCAACCCCCATGGGTCTGATTTTTCTGTCATTTCCAAGTATTTGTAATTGCTCTTAAGATTTCCACGATAGGATCACAGAATATTCCCACACAGAAGGGACCCACAGGGATCATCCAGCTCCCGAGTCTGACAAGCCACAGCAGCATTTGCCAAGCTTTGAAACCGCTGTGTTCCCCTTGGCTTGTGTCAGTCCTGGTGAAGGGTGGTGGATGATCCAGCCTGGAAATTCTGCTGGCATTTCTCTGGGCTCAGCACCTGGCATGGGCTGGCCCCCAACGGTGTCCCTGGCACTGGGACCTGCCCGGTTCTGCCTTTGCTTCCTATGGAAAGGTGCCCTCCACTTCCACGTGCTCTGCTAGTGCAGGCTGATGCTTTTCCTCCCGAGCACTCCAAATCCAGAAGCCCCTTCCTGGTCCCAGTTTTCCTTCCCATCCACCACATCCCGTGATTCTCCTTGGCTTCTGTTCGTGGCTGCAGTGTGCTTCACACGGGGAACTACCGGGGAAATTCCCTTCACATCTGACCAAACCAACAGCAGAGGGCAACAGAGCATGTATTTCCATCTATTTCCTTCCATTTCCTTACTTTTCCACCTCTTACTCATCTCTGGAACAAGACAGCTCCAGATACCAAAAGTTTTACCTCATGCTAGTCCCTTGCCTGTGACTTTGGGAGGAGATTTTGGTGCCTTCAGTTACTTTTCAAACTAGTGTGCAAGCCTCTTGTATAATTACCTAAATGAGGGATATGTTATTCCTCTGCCTGCAGCTGAAATCTGCACTTGGACTCAGAACAAGACACTGGATGCTGTTTTCAGCATTTCCAACCTGATCTTCAGCCCATAGCTGGTGATATATGGAGATGTTCTGGCTTTTTTGGTTATTAATAGATTAGAAAGCATAAATTCACTGGATAATTTTGTAACAGTGACAGGGCTCTTGCACAGACCAGAGGTGGGTACAGGGAACAACAGCATGGTACAGCCAGAGAAGGGATCCAACTTCCTTGGCATTGTTGTCACCTGCTCTGCTCTGCAGAGGAAGAAATTCCACAGAGTTTCATGGGAGTTTTGCTTTGGGTTAGCAGATCTGTGAGAAAGAAAACAGCTGAGTTAATTTAATGTCTGTCCCACAAGGTATTTCATGCAGCCCCTAAAACCTTCCCTGTTTCCCAGATCACCAAGCTTTAGTTCCAAGTTCAAGTCCCAGTGCTGGATGGAGACTTGCCCTGTGAATTCTGAGTATGGTCAGGCAAAGCTGGGCTTTCCCTGTTTTTTCCATCCTGGTGTGCATTAAAAAAACGTGGATTCTGTGAGTGTGCCTCATGTTCTGCTGCTTAGACGGGGTAAAAGATACACAAGGTATAAAAGACAATGCCTTCATGGCCCTCATGAGCACATGGCTGGAGCTCTAGAGATCAAAATTCAGTTCTTTTTTAGTCATAAGCTTCTTGCTAGATACCAGGTAAGTCACTTCATCTTCTGCAGCCACACTTCCACTTCTGCATAAGGGGGTAAAAATAGCTGTTAGGGCAGCCTTCGCCTGTATTTCCTGTTTAGGTGAAAATGTCTTTCAGGGAGGCTGTTTTAATGTGCTTGTTCTGCACAAGTCTGTGCCTGAGAGTCTTCACAGTTATAAAATCCCTCATCTCCATCCATCCCACTAATCTCTTTTCCATCAGGTTGCATCCTGCTCATGAATCTGAGGACCTGTTAGGGTTGTGTTCAGTTAAGAAACAAAGCTTTTCTTATTTTCAGTGTATTTTGGCAGCAAAGTTTCCTGTAGCTCAAATGAGAAGCTCTTCATGTCCAGTACGGCTTGAGCTGCCCCATGTCCTCGTACCTGCTCACACAGGTGACAAGCAGCAATGTCACCTGTGGCTGGCACGTCCCCAGCACGCTGGGACTTGCCGGTGTGTTCCTAAGGAGAGCAGTTTGGGGAACAGCAAGAGACCTTGTTCCCATTTTTCAAGCTCCTCCCAAGGTGGGGAACAGTGGCTGAATCAGATTAGATTCTGGTTTGCCAAAACCCCCAAACTTTTCATGCTGTGAAATATTTGGGGCAGCAGATGCCGAGTCTCCTCCTGAGCCGTTGAGTGGCTGCACCACTGAGAAGTGTTTTGAAACCCTTTGGGGTTTGGTTCAGCTTGGGTTTTACGCAAGCACTGAGATACCAACTCCCCTGTTCAACACCAAAACTACCTCATCTCACTGAGTTCTGTTATCCCAATCTTCCCTCAGTGATTTCAGTCAGCAAAGTTTGCCACAGTTTTTTCTGGCACACTTATCCTGGGTTTATCCACGTACAGTAAGTGCTGAATCCTACCTGAGAAACGTCTCACAAGCAGATGAGTAACCAGCTAATAAATGATCTTCCAGATATTTTTGGATCTCTTAGGGTGGCAAGCATGAAGAGAAGAGCTTTCTAGTGATAGTGGGCTAAGGTATTGCTCATCAGGAAGCCCATTCTCTCTGCCACTGGCCCCTATGGACTTCTAAGCTCTTCTCAATATTCCCATCAACTCTTGTTTTCCTGATGGCTGAAAGCAGCACCAGCCAAGCTCTAATGAATGGCAAGCAAAGCATTTCAGAGCAACAACTAAATGAGCATCCATCAAAGTTAGAGCTGCTTCAAGCCTGCTGCCCAGGGAATGTGAAGCACAAGCTGTTTTCCCACCCACGCCCATGCCAGAGCAGGCTCAGACCACGGGGAGTTGCTGAAGTCAGTGGCTGGAATTCGTGCCCAGAGCCTGTCCAGCTCCCTTGGGCCAGGCACTGCAGCCAGGCTGTGTCCTGCATGCTGGGATTGCTTCACTGCAAACACACATTGGTACAGCTGCTCCCAGAACAAGGCAGTTTCACATTGCTTTTCCCATCTGGAGCACCCTGTCCAGCTCTGGGGCCCCACAGACCAGGAAGATGTGGATCTGTTGAGGTCACTGATCACAGGGCTGGAGCCCCTCTGTTCTGGAGCCAGGCTGGGAGAGCTGGGGGGTCCAACCTGGAGAAGGGAGGGCTCCGAGGAGACCTTGGAGCCCCTTCCACTGCCTAAAGGGCCCTGATCCCAGCCCTTGGCTGACTGGAACAGGTTTTGAAGAAGGAGAAAGCCCCACATCATGTCCCCTCCAGGTTGTCATGTCCACATACTTAGCCCTGAGAAAACCTGATGGGTTTTTTTGTGATAGAGACAAAGATAAGAAGTTGGCGTGACCAGAAGAAGCAGAAAGCAAATACAAGTTTTCCACTACCTTCAATTAAACTAATGTAAAATTAAAACATGGGCAGTTGTCTACGTGCTGCTCTGTTTGTTCCCTGTCCCTGAAATCCAGGGGGAATGGTAAACACAGACAAAACTTGTTCAAACTGAACAAATGCTCTGGGAAGTGCCATTTCCAAATGCTGCTGTTCTCCATTTGATGGGGAAAATGTGGAAGGTGCAATATCCTTCCTTATTATTGGCTGGCTCTGCATATCTGTTGATTTGCAGCAATAGGAAGTGAGAGAGAGACAGTTTCTATGTGGGCTGAAGATACCTCCTGTGCTTTATCTGAGCTGGAGCAGGGGAAGAAAACTGGCACCTCATGATGTGGGCAATGTTTGTATAAACACTGCACATAGCAGAAGTTGGGGGGATGAACTCCAAAGAAAGGACAAGTTTAGGAGCAGAGATTTCAGTGCCTGGGGCAGCAAGGTATAAATGCCTTGAAGGGTATAAACCACTTACCTGTCTGGAGATGGCCATGATTTGTTCTAGGGTAACATCTCAAAGATTCAGGCAGAGTCCTGCTCTCTTGTGCTTTGCTTTGTCCAAAATATGCCTGCTCCAGCTGGGACGGATGAGCTGGGCAAGACATGTTAGAAAGAGGGAGAAAGAAGTGGCTTTCCCAACATCATTGGAAAAGCAGAAGCAGAGCCCAGAGGTCCAGCTGGTTCTCTGTGCTGTATCCCTGGAACATGCTGCCTCCCTGGCATTGGCCACCCTCGAGGAGCAGGGCAGCCCTTGCCATCACATGGAACTCTGATGGGTTTGGGATGGTTTGTTCCCAAGGCATGAAACTGATTTTTGAGGATGCTGAAACAGCTGCCTCCAAACTGCTGAAGCTGATTGAAAATCCCACCTCGGGTAATCCCTCCAAGTTAATTTGGTCTTTGTTCCTGACCTGCAATTCAGAGATGAGCTGGCAATGATGCTCTTGGCACTGGGGTACCATCCCTGGCCAGCTCCATGAGCCATCCTGCCAGCAGAAAGCAGGAGGGACCAACCTGCCATTCTCTTCATGGCCTTTTCAGTTTTGCTTAGAAAAATGTGCTGGTTACTGAGCTGGTGACATTGAGGGATGAAGGGCTGAATTCTGCTTTCCCTGCTGGGAGTCAGAAATAGACCTGGAGAGATGATGACTCACCTGTAATTGAGAAAAACTGCGTGGCATCATTATGAGCCTCAACAGTTAAATTCTGATCCCAAGCTGCCAGAAAGAACAGACTGACAAAGCTGCAAAAGGCCGAAAGGAGCTGGAAACAGCATCCCGCACACGGGAATGCTTTGATCTGTGACTGCATCGTGTGTGTGAGAGGTGTAACACACCTGCTCCACAGGTACCCCGTGTGCTGTGGCAATGACACAGTCCCTGCAAGGGGAACGGGGCTGCAGTGGGGCAGGAGAGCTGTGCTGGGGCCGGGAGAAGCCCCCAGCCCCACAGCCCCGTGGCAACAGGGCGGGCGTGCTCCTCCTCCCTGCGCCTTTCCCGGCAGCTCCCGTCCGGAGCAGGGATGATGTCAGAGTTGTCATGGCATCGGTATCTATGGAACCGGGATCAGCATCGCGGTGCTGTGAAAACCAACTCAGGACATGGTCCTGGAGCCGCGGGGGGAACTCCCTCCGCAGTAATCGAGGGTTTCCCTCTAAGGTTCTTCTTTTTCCTCCTTCCTGCTGTCCATGGAGAGGGAGCAGGGATGAGGCTTGGCCTCCTCCCGTCCCGTGGCAGCTCTGGGTGCCTCCTTCCGTGAGTGAGGAAAGCGAGGGGTCAGCCCCATCCATTTTCACTTCCCTTTTCTTGCACCAGCTATGAATGTGCAACAGCAAAGAGCAGCTGCCAAACCTCGCCCTCTACTCTCGGCCACTGACCCCAGTGAGTGGCCAGCAGAGCCCTGGCTCGTGCCAGGTCTGACACGCCTCCTGAGGCCTCTGAGGTTCTCCAAAGGGTAACAGCCACTTTTTCTGGGGGGGTCTGGGCACAGAAGGCCTGTTTATTTTAGAGTCAGTGTCCACAGCAGAGGTGAGCTGAGCAGTGTGGTGAGTGCCTGTGCTCCAGGCCGTGGCATCGCCCTCCTGCCAACAGCCCCACTGCTCACAGGTCCATAGCCCAGGCAACCTTTGCCATTGCCTGGTGACACTGGCATGGGGTGGTGACCCTTGCAAGGACACCCCAGCCCTGCCCACGGCACACTATCCCCAGAAGCAGCACAGTGACTGCAGGACTGGCAATGGCAAGGCGTCCTGGCTGTTCTGTGGTGTCCCCAGCCATGGCACAGTGACCATGGCCACAGCATGGTGACCACGGCTACAGCACAGTAGCACTGGCTATCCACAGTGCCCACAGCTGTGCTGTGGTGGCCATGCCCATGGCTCAGTGACAGTGGCTGTCCCACTGTCACAGTGCTTGTGCCTGCATTTCGGTGGCAGTGGCTGTGACAGTGTCTGTACCCACAGCTCAGTGACAGTGGCTTTCACACTGCCACAGTGCCGATGCCCACAGCTCAGTGACGGTGCCCATCACAGTGCCCGTCCCCACAGCTTGATGACAGTGGCTGTGACAGTGTCCGTGCCCACATTNCTTTGGAGCGGGCCGGGCGGGGGGGGCCATCGACCCCGTGGATTTCCTCAAGCAGCCGCAGACCCTGCTCCGGATCACCACCTGGGTAAGGCGGGACGGCCGCGGGGGGCGCGGGGTTGTCGGCGGCGGTGCGGGGACAGCGCCCGACGAGGCGGGCAGTGCCGGGGCGATNGGCTGTCACACTGTCACAGTGCCCGTGCCCACAGCTCGGTGACAGTGCCCATCACAGTGCCGGTGCCCACATTCCGGTGACAGCGGCTGTCACACTGTCACAGTGCCCNCAGTGCCGGGACCATGGGCAGTGCCGGGGCGATGGACAGTGCCGGGCCCATGGGCAGTGCCGGGACCATGGGCAGTGCCGGGACCATGGGCAGTGCCGGGACCATGGGCAGTGCCGGGGCGATGGACAGTGCCGGGCCCATGGGCAGTGCCGGGACCATGGGCAGTGCCGGGCCGATGGACAGGTCAGGTGCATCGTGCCCGCAGCCGGTGTATCATTCCCAGTGCTCGGTGCGGTGTCGGTGCCGGTGTTGGTGCCGGTGCCGGTGCCAGTGCGGCGGCCGCTGTCCAGCCCCGCGGGCAGTGCCGGCTCCCGGGGGAGCTGGCCGGGAGTTTCCTCGGGAATAGGGCCGGGAGCGGCGGCGGGATGCGCCGCTGCCCCTCTCCTGTGCGGTGCCGGAGGATGGGGTTCGGAGCAGGAGGCAGAGGACATTTTCCTGCCTTCCACGCTCCGTGCATGCGTGTGTGTGACAGAAATCCGGGAGCCAGCCCTGCCCAGCTCCCCCGTGCTGCTGAGAGGATGTCATGTTTGTTGGACGTTTCCCATCTGTGAATTCCCACCGTGGAACAGGGAACAGGAGGTGGAATGGGCTGTGCAGCCGCTCAGGGAAGGCTTTGGTGGTTTTGGTGGTCCGTGCCCAGGGAGCTGTGCCAAGATGCCCCTGGGGCCGTGGTGTCCCGATGCTCAGGGCTAAGGGCAGCCTCTAATTTGCCTCCCCAAGCCTGGCTTTTCGCTGAGATCTGCAGCTGTGCAGGGCCTTGAGAGGTCGGGAGTGCCAGGTCCTTCCCAAAAACTCCCAGTTGGAAGGGTCTGCCTGGCTCTCACCTGGCTCCAGTGCTTGCCTGGAGGCTGTGGATGAGCCTGGGGCTTGTCCTCGCCCATGTCACTCCTGTGCTGGCTCTGTGTCACCTTTGGCAGCTCTCAGTGAGGCAGGGAGCAGAGGCAGGCTGTGCTGAGGAGGGGCTGCCCTCCTTCCAGCAGGCACAGCCGCTGTGTCCGTGGGGCTCTCCGGGCTGGGGATGCCCTGGCCGAGGCCCCAAGCAGCACAATGTGCAGCACATGAGCAATTCCAGCTGCAATCACATGCTCAGAGTTAAACCACATGCTACAGTGTGTGGCTGGATGGGAGCTAGTGTCCTTCCCAAGGCCTGGAGGAGGCCCACGTCTCCATTGCTGGGGGAAAATGGGGGCCAGGGGTGGATCTGGGGCATCCAGCTTGGTGTGGATGGGGCATTTTGGGCAGGGTTGAGGCTCAGGGCAGCAGTTGTTTCCTAGAGAAAACTTGGTCTGGATCCTCCTGGATTATTCTTGAGTGGCAGTGGCAAACTGCTGGCAGTGGTGTAGGGTTTGGGTACAGTTAAATAAATCTGACCCACCGTTGGTGAGTTTGGCCCCCCCTAAAATAAATGTGTCACCTGGCACCCAGAGGGCTCCTCATCCTTGTTGAATGGAGGGGATTGGACACTGCTGGGAGGCAGGACCAGAGTATGGAACATAGGTACAAAATAAAAATGCCAGCTCAGAAAATATTCTTCTATATATTCACTGGTTTATTCAGTGGTGAAATCCCTCCGTTCATGGCTCTATGTTCATAGGGAATCAGTGACAAACAAGTGCTTACAACTCCAGAAATGGATCAGCTTAACTCCAGACAAGTGCAGAGGCCACCAGTGTGGACAAATGTGGAATGAGCATGGTGCTATCCCATAAATGTTTGCAACACTTAGAGTTGCCTCCAAAGCCCACTGAGCAAAAAGGGAATTTTTTGCTCTTTTCAGTGGCTGGGGGTTGGGCTCCCTTTGGAGCCCTTTTCCCAGGTCTCACATTCGCTGGTAGATCTGTCAGGGTTCATCACAGCTCCAGCCTGGGGGTTCAGAACCCCACCTTGGTGTGTCAGTCCAGTTCCCCATGTCTTAAACCAGTTCAGCATTCATGGCTCCCTTCAGTGTGAGCTGGGACTGCAGTCAGTGTGAGGTGTCAGTGTATTCCCTTCCTGCTGCTGTGCCTTGTGCCTGGATCCCACACCCAACCTATGTCAGGATGTAAAGATAGGATGGGGGAGGCACCAAAGGCTTTGCTGCCTTCCTTGCTGCTGTCCTGGTGAGTGTGGCAGTGCTGTGGCACATGGTGAGGTCCATGCTGGTGGCCTGAGCAGCTGATCCCAGCTGGAGATGGGACTCTTGCTCTGTGTGTGATGTCAGCTTCTCTTGGGAAAAGGAGGGAGCTGCCTGGGATGGGCTGGTTTGGGTGGAGGAGAAATCCCACAGGGATTTGGGCCCAGCCTCAGGTGCCTGAAGCGAGTGGCTCATGCTAATCTGGCCACTGCTGGGGCTTCCCACCACCAAAGGAAAGTCCAGTTCCCTTTTGTGACTCCTTTTTTGGCTGCCTCGGGGACCTTGTGCTGGCAGACGTGAGGGACTGACAGGTGAATGGTGACCAACACAGAAACCCCCAAATGTCAGCGGTGGCCAAAGGGGATTCCTGGTTCTGCCTCCCTCTGAGAGACTAATTCTGAGTATCTGAGGNCCCATCCCATCCCATCCCATCCCATCCCATCCCATCCCATCCCCTCTCTGCCTCCCTGGAGCTCAGCAGGAGGAATGCAGGGAGTATGCTCTGGATGGCTCTTCAGGGCTTTCACTGACTCCTGAGCACTCAGAGCTCTTAGGGAAGAGCTCCAAGGCTGCTCTGGCACTCCAGGAGCCCCCCAGCAACGCTCAGAGTCATTAGCATGATCTGAGCTTCTTCAGGCTTCAGTCCTGACCACTTTGCAGAAGGGTCATCAGATTTCTGCCTTAATTTTCTCTTTCTGCAGGCTGTGGATTAAAGGCAGAACTTAAACTTAACATTTAGGTAATGGAATTATAGGGAAGCTTTGCTGCATCTGAGCTTAAAATGGTTCTGAATTGTCATGCTCCTGTCATCTCTGGTTTCAAGCACTGCTGTNCACTGAGCAAAAAGGGAATTTTTTGCTCTTTTCAGTGGCTGGGGGTTGGGCTCCCTTTGGAGCCCTTTTCCCAGGTCTCACATTCGCTGGTAGATCTGTCAGGGTTCATCACAGCTCCAGCCTGGGGGTTCAGAACCCCACCTTGGTGTGTCAGTCCAGTTCCCCATGTCTTAAACCAGTTCAGCATTCATGGCTCCCTTCAGTGTGAGCTGGGACTGCAGTCAGTGTGAGGGGTCAGTGTATTCCCTTCCTGCTGCTGTGCCTTGTGCCTGGATCCCACACCCAACCTATGTCAGGATGTAAAGATAGGATGGGGGAGGCACCAAAGGCTTTGCTGCCTTCCTTGCTGCTGTCCTGGTGAGTGTGGCAGTGCTGTGGCACATGGTGAGGTCCATGCTGGTGGCCTGAGCAGCTGATCCCAGCTGGAGATGGGACTCTTGCTCTGTGTGTGATGTCAGCTTCTCTTGGGAAAAGGAGGGAGCTGCCTGGGATGGGCTGGTTTGGGTGGAGGAGAAATCCCACAGGGATTTGGGCCCAGCCTCAGGTGCCTGAAGCGAGTGGCTCATGCTAATCTGGCCACTGCTGGGGCTTCCCACCACCAAAGGAAAGTCCAGTTCCCTTTTGTGACTCCTTTTTTGGCTGCCTCGGGGACCTTGTGTTGGCAGACGTGAGGGACTGACAGGTGAATGGTGACCAACACAGAAACCCCCAAATGTCAGCGGTGGCCAAAGGGGATTCCTGGTTCTGCCTCCCTCTGAGAGACTAATTCTGAGTATCTGAGGGGGAAAGAAAACCACTCCTGGCTTGAGCTGTAAAATCAAAAGCTGGAAAGAACCATTTAACAGTTCCTCATTCATCTCTTCCCTCTCTGTCTGATGCAGTTTGTCAGATGAAGATGTGATCGCTCTTGTGGTTTCCTTTTGAGACATTTTTTGCACGGCCAAACAGAGTCGATATTCATGACGGGTGCCTGCAGAATCATGAGTTCCTTTCTCTGTGACTGCCCGTGCCAGCCAGACTTTCAAGTGGCCACTCAGCTTCACAGGGCAATTGTTCATTTAGCATAGACTTAGGTCTGGCTTTTAAAAGCAATTTTGACAAATATTCTGGTAAACCTTTTCAGCAATTCCTGTGGTTTCATACAGAGCAGCAGCAGAAGCACAGTGCCGGGTCCCATCAGTGCACCCTCATCCCCCCTGACTCACCCATCCCATCCCATCCCATCCCATCCCATCCCATCCCATCCCATCCCATCCCCT
>VXBB01015719.1:10099-25596 GCA_013399915.1 Illadopsis cleaveri | reverse complement strand
TATATATAAAAAAATATCTTTTGAGAGAACAATCTGTGATTCTGTATTTTCGGTGTCTGTGTAAGCAACTGCAACTTATTTTCAATAAAGNGCTGTGCTCAGCCCAGCCTAAAAGCTTTAACTTTGGGTGTAAAGAGTAGAATTCCAGCACTCTGCCTCTCCTGGAGCTGCACTCTGCCCCATCCTCTTGCTCCAGGAGGCTCTGTCACCACACTGCTGTTTCTCAGCACTGAGGTAACCACGTCACGCATTGTGCAATTCAAGTACATTAAGACTTGGAATTTTTGCCAACATTTCAAGCTGTTCCTAGCAAAGGTGGAAGTTTTGCTTAAGCAATGTTTAGTAGAAAATATTCTCCCCCCTGCATTGCCTGTTCTGTGTCAGGGGCTGGAGCAGACCCTGAGAGCAAACCCCTCTCTTTACAGGACATCATTTGGGATCTCACTGCTCTTGTGCCTGAACATGGGATGAGATTCCCATCAGTTCACGTCACAACGAGTGACACCCACAGCATTTCTTTTCTCCTGCCCCTCAGTCCCTGCCAGGGCTGTTTTGTCCCTTCCCTCCCAGTGCCAGCCCCCAAAGGCTCAGGGCTGGTTCTGGCTCTGCCTGCTGCCCTCTCTCCCCATGGTCCATTCCTTAGGAAATCCCATCATTATTCCATGCAGTGGGCATTTCTGTCAGTAAAAACTGCTTTCTATTTTATAGACCCAGCCTGTGCTGTCCCCAAGCAGGTGGCTCTGGTCCCCCCTGGTCCCATTCTCAGTTGCATTTTGCCCCTCTGTGTGTCACAAGCCCCTCTCCCCCCTCAGTGAGGCTCAGACTCAGCCCTCAATGCCTCAACTTGAACGCCCCAGTTCAGCTGCCTGGATTTTGTTGCAATACACATTCAAACCTCAGCTCCTTTAAGAGTTTGAATCTCCAACAGTTCCCACCTGAGGGTTGGGAAGTTCAGTTTCTTTGCAGATACCTCTGTCCGAGCAGACGCTTCCAGGAGTTGCAGTTGTCACCAACCTCTGTGCAGTGTAGTATAAAGTGGACTGTGTATGGAAATAAGTTTAAAATGTTTACAATTTTGTATATATTATATATATATAAAAAATCTCTTTTGAGAGAACAATCTGTGATTCTGTATTTTCGGTGTCTGTGTAAGCAACTGCAACTTATTTTCAATAAAGAGCTGAAAATGAATAGAAAAAAAAGAAAAAGATTTGGTAATAACTTTATTGAATCAGGTGAGCACAAGGAACAAGGAAACTGCAACATCAGGCCCCAGAGATGCAGCAGCTCAAGGGAACTCCCAGCAGCACCTCCCAGGGAACTCAAAGCTGCTGGTGGAGAAGTAACTGAAACCCAAGGGAAGACAGAAGATGCTCCTGCAGGGAAGACATTTCACTCCCTGAACTTTACAAACCAAAGGGATGGGGAAAGTTGCTGACTGGAAGGGGTGGCAGCACCCAGCCTCCTCAGGGGTCCCTGCCTGGGGCCAGGATCAGCTCCAGGATGAGGCAGGAACAGGGACTGCCAGGGACTCATGCAGTGGATGAACAACCATGTGGCCAAATCACCCTCCCCAGCCACTTCTGGGCCAAATCCAACACGGGCAGGTGGTCAGAACAGTCTTAAATATTCAAGAAAAGAAACCCAAAGCACTTTGCAGCCTGAAAGCAAGCAAAAATAACACATGTAAGGCAAGGAAGAGTGGCTGTAGGCAGGAGCAGCTCTTGGGTAATACTGAGCTCGATGTCATAGAAATGATGCTGCTAGAAAAGCTGTGTTTCATCACTACAAATTACATAAATTAATTTCAGCTTCATTCCTACACGATAGAAATAACTAAACCTGGAAATGGGAGAGAATCAGACACTGAACTACAGCCATGGGGGACTCCAGGCACTCCCATCACCGCAGAGCTGCTGCTGGAGTCACTTAAGGGGAGGAAGAGATCCCCCTCTTCCTCTGAGGTGGGATTTTGGGGGTGCCAAGGAACGTGAGCAAAGCTACGTCAGCCCGGTGTTACCGAGCGAGGTGCAGGTGTCAGACCACTGTAAACAGATAAATGCACTTAAAAGGCACTGCAGAAAACATGGTCAGTAATCAGCAGCATTTAATGTCCCAGGATGCTGTTGGGAGCTCCCACCAGGAATACATCCAAGAAATTAGAAACATGGCAGTCATTAAATAAAATTCCCGTGTGCTTTACGGAGAGTAAAGCCTTAATGCTGTTACTGTACATGCAGGGCTACAAAATCAGTTTCTTGAAAGAACTTTACAGAAAAAAGTCAGAGGCAACTTCAAATCTTGCACAGATCGGCCCAATTCTTCAAGCAGCAGAATTGATTCTGTTTGCAGAAAGGAAAACTCTGTAGCCCAGTGTTTGCAGCTCTCCTGGTCACATAGCCCAGTGAGCAGCACTCTCTTGCACCTTTTACCCCTGACTAGTGTGATCTTCACTGAAATAGCACAAAAAAAAATCAGAATGTTATAAGGGAAGCCACTTCCATTCATTTCAGTGATCCATAAACTTCCCCCACCCCAAAACCAGAAAGAAACCCCCAAACCAGAAGCTTATTCCCCTATTGTGTCCCCTGTCATTCTGCAGATCAGAAAGGATTCCCAGCTATTGCATGTTCCAGGAGGAAGGAGCCCTGCCTGCTCCCCCTGCAGCTCAGCCTAACCCTAGCCCAGATTTGGGAGCTCAGACAGTGGGTGGGGAAGAGCTCTGCCACATTCCCATGATCCCTTTGCCCAGGAGGGCTTCCCAAGTCACCTGCTCCTCGCTGCCCCAAGGGCACCAACCAGCCCCCAGCTACTGCCAAACCTCATTCCAAAGTGCACATCCACAGCCAGAGCCTGGGTGGTGGCCCTGGGGAGAGCTAACTGATGATCCTGCTGATGGCCTGCAGCGAGGGGAACTCCTCATCCTCAATATGCAAAGCTTTGTGGGTGACCACGTCCTGCTGGGTCAGCACCTGCCTGCACGTGGGGCAGATGTAGCAGTCGAGGTCGGCGGGGGAGTCCATCTGCCAAACATTCTTTTTGTTCTTTTTGGGTTTGTTGGAACTTTGTTTCTCCTTGAGCCGGAAGTCGTTGTGAGCAGAGAGCAGTTCCTGCTGCTTGGCCGTGTCTGGCAGCAACACCAACAACTCCTTGAAAATCTTCTTGAAGTTTTCCCCCAGCAGTTCCCGGCAGCTTTTGTAATACTGAGCTGCAGAGATCAGCCCCTGCAGGGGACAGGGAAGGGCAATAATCAGAGGAAAATAAACACTTAGCTATTAAAAACCCCACTGGAATTCAGGCCTCTCAGAAAGGGAGGCTTTGGGAACCCACTCACCTGCCTGAACTGCCCAGAATGAGTTTTAAATTTATTGAACTTGGACTCGTCGCTCTGAAGAAATTCTTTAATGGATTGTATGAGCTGGATGTTCCTCTGCTGGAAGTTCTCAGGTATCAAGTATGATCCGTGACAGGATTTTGGCCTGTGTTAGAAAAGATCAGAAGTGACCCTGACACTGGTTTGTGTCACACAAAGATGCCCTGGGACATAAATCACAAGGCTGTTCTGGTTTACAGCTGCACGTCCTTCCTCCACCCAGCCACACAAAAGCAGCACACAGTCGTCTTGTCAGGATAATAAAATATGGGATTTCCATATCAGATTCCAGCTTTACACAAAAAGAATGTTTAAAATCCAAGTTGAACACGGTCCTGACGAGCTGCTCTGTGACCTGGATGCACTCAAAAGACCTGAGCAAAGACTTCACCATGAATAAACCAACAAAAAATGCAGATTCTGTATTAATCTGACACCAAGTTTTCCCTCCCCTTTTCCCAAAAACTCCTTTTTCTGTCCCAGAAGGAATCAAAGAGCAGCTACTGGAAGGATCAGAGCAGTGAAGGTCATCAAGAACAAGCCTCAGCACCTTACTGCTGGGACTCCCACAGAATCCATGGGAAGTACAGAAATACATTGCAGCTGCAGATTTCCAAATAAATCTAGAATAGACCAAGGTCTGAGCAGCCAAAACATTGCACAGGCTTGCAGTTCCTCAGGCTTGTAACTACACAGGGCTGGTTTATGAAATTCTCCTGAATCTAACCCAAAACACCCTGGGACTTCCCAAAGGGAATCTTGCCCTGGCTGGCCCTGTTCAGTCACCCCGTGTGTGCTGTTGGAAGCCCCTGTGACACGAGTGAGGTGTCCCACAGCCCCTGGCAGGCCCTGGACTCACTCTTTCAGAGCTGTAGTGACGGGTTCAGAGATGGTGGAGGATGGGATGACAGCGAAGCCCGGCGGGGGTTTGCTGACAGGCACCGACAGGCCCGGAGGCAGAGAAGGGTTCTTCAACAGCACCACGGAGTTAAAGCCTGAGGGAAGCATGGAAGGGGCAGGAATTAGAGCACCCACAGACCCCTGGCTAAAACCCAAACCAGTGCCAGACATACTCTGCACAAGCACCAAGAAGAGTTTGCAGTGCAGACATCATTGTATTGAAGAAAATCTAAAAAAAAAATCTTCAAGAAGCACTTGAGAGTGGCTGATGTTCCTCCACAGAGAAAGTGCTTTAATTATTCATTTACTCTCTCAATGGAAAATAATTTTGAAAGCCCACTCCAAGTCACAATGAGAAACACTTTTGCATTATTAAAGCAAACACAAATCAGGGGAGGAGGCAGCGGGCCCAGCCTGGCCTCTCCCAGCAGGAGCTGCACAAACAACACTGCCGGCGCCTCCCGACACCATCCCACTGCCATGAAAAACACTCCAAGTCACGTTTGGTGCTGCCTCTCTGCTTTGACAAGGTCATGGCTAAAAGCACAGCAGGAAACCTCTGCCAGCACAGGAGAAAGTGGCCAAGGAAGTGAAGTGACAAGTGCCAGCAGGGACAGGACACAGCCAGATTCCCTTTGCCTGCAGCGGCTTCCAAGGCAGATCTTGTAGCACAACACATGGATGTGTCAGCCCTGAGGACTGGGAAAAACCAGCTCTTCATCCATGAGCCCCCCAGCCAGCAAACACCTCCAGCTGTGGGGCAGAGGTGATTCCTAGAGGACATTCCAGCCTCTCTGTGACACCCAGGCTGCCTCTACCTCCAGAGCCCAACCTGGCACGTGGTGGCAGAACCTCACACAAGAGCCAGGTGTTTGCACAACACATCCATGTGTTCTCTGGACTCTCGTCAAGCAGAGCTGGCCATGCCCAGCAGTGCTTCCCCATCCCTGGAAGAGTCCAAGGCCAGGCTGGAGCAACCTGGTCTAGTGCAAAGTGTTCCTGCTCACAGCAGGCAGCGGAATGAGGGGATCTTTAAGATCCCTCCCTCCCAAACCATTCCACGACACTGCGATTCATCCCCTGCTTACCTGGTGGCGGGGGCATCCTGGCTGATCCTGAGCTCCCAAGAGCTGGGAAGTCTTCCTGAGGTAAAGGGCATTTGTTAGTCACTGGGGGCTTTTTAAGGCCAGGGGGCTCTTTGGGTGTAGCACAGGCAGCTGATGGTTTCTCCGAGTGCCCGTTGACGACACCTCTGTCGGGGCCGTGAGCAGCAGGGAACACCTTGCAGGGCTGCTCTGCCTCAGGGGGCTTCTCTGGGGCTGGCCTGGGCAAGGGCGTCTCCTGGGACGGGCGTGGGGACGACAGGCTCTGCTTCTCACCCCCCATCTTCTTCTTCTTGCCCACTTTTGTGAAAGTTTGTGAGGTAGAAGCTGCCAGCAAGGACGAGACGTCGAACATGGTCGGGGCGTTGCGGATCTCCTGAGTGGTGAGGCCACCACCGCCGTCCTCCTCGTCCGACTCACAGAGTTTATTGCTCTTCTTACTTCCTTTGGAGGTGTTCAAGGATGGTTTTTTGGCTGGCTGGTTGATACAGGGGCTGCTCATGGCTTTGACCACGTTTTTACTGGAACCATTGTTCCACGCAGATGTGATGTGAGTTACTGTCTTATTGGTGGGCTTCACTTTGGACACCAGGGCTGGGAAATCCTCCTCCTGGAAGGCAGCTTTCCTGGCAGTCGCCGTGTACGTCAGAGACATCCCTGATGAGATGGTGGGAGCTGCAGAGGAGGACAAGCTTGGGAAATCTTCTTCTTTAAGCTTAACCAGTGCTGGCTGGGCACAGCTGTGGGGAAGGGAGAGGGTTGGAGTTACTGAGGCAGCAGAACCCCAAAGGACAGCACAAACCCACAACTCCCCACTCCCCCTAGGTCACTCGGGGTGGCACAACAGGACTTGCACTGAATGATCCTCGTGGGTCCCTTCCAGCTGAGGATATTCCATGATTCTAAGATCAAGCCAGGAGCTGAAACAATGCCCGATGCTGCTCATGTTCATGAGTGGCACAGAAACAGCTCCAGGCAGCAGGGGATGGGGCAGGGGAAACCTTGGAGGGATCAAATGATCTGGAAAATTATTTTCCCCAGAAATGCAGAACACATCAATCAGCTTCTAAATGTGCTTTTTCCCTGATGCAGGCCTGCACAGACTCACCCTTGGAGAGGTCCTGCTGCAGAGCCAATTGCTGGAAAGTCGTCGTGGCTGAGCGCTCCGTTAGCAGCTGCTTCTTTTGCAACAGGGACAGAAAGAGCAAAAACATTGTTTTCAACCCAAACCCATTCATTCCAGAGCAGGGGCTATCAATGGCCATGACAGCAGCACTACCAAGGCCTATTTTCAGCCACTGATGATGTCATTAACTGACATTCCAGAAGAACAATTTAAATCCATGCATCATTATTTCCTTCAATTAACCGTGTTGCCCATTATGTCATGGCATTCAAGAAATTCATGATACTTTAAATGAGTAAAACATGAATAAGACAGAACTTTCTGAGGGAACCTTCCAGACACTGAGATACCCTGCAGGACCTGTCCAACACTCACCTGTGACATCATTTGAAGACTTTGGCACACGTTTGGAGCCGAGCATGTCAGGATCCCTCAAATCCTCCTTTCTCCCCCTGCTGCTGCTGCCTTCCTCTTTGTCCTCCACCCTCTTCTTCTCTTCCTGCCGTTTGGCTGCCACAGATGCCCTGACTGCTGCTGCAACATCCCTGTCTTCTTCTTCCCTGCAGGACAGGTCAGATTCCCTTGGTCAAACAGCAAGGATCACAGAGCAGCTGCCTAGCTGCAGTCTCACCTCTGTGGTGCCAGCTCCAGTGACATCCCTGATCTCGTGCTGCCACCTGCTGAGAAGCCCAAACTAGCCCCACTACTCCAATCCACCCCAGCCAGGCAACATTTCCCCCCTGGATTTCCAAGTTCCACGTGTGAGAATAACAATCCAGGCCACAAGAAATCGGGGTGAACTGGGAGAGACAATACCACAGATGCAGGGGGCACCTGTCCCTCCCGTTCATTTCCAAACGTATGGAATCATTCTTGGAGGCCACAGGAACCCTTTGAGACATGGCCACACAGAGATCTGTTAGTTCAGTGAAAAGCGGGGTCCTTAGAACAGGAATTTCATGATTACCCAGACCACTAAACCTGCACAGACTTATGACTTACTTCAGAAAATCCTGTTTAGAGAAGTCTGCATAAAAACAGCTGCTGGAATTAATTTAGGGTTCTGAGTTTATTTAACCCAGAAGTTGAGGGTTGCATTGTTTGTTTCCTGAGCTGAAACCTCACACAAAGTAATTCCATGATGACCAAGCAGTAGCCAGGACACAGGCTTGGACTAGAAGCTCTCAGCTAAGGATTCACCATGAAGGCCTCCAAATTTTGTACCACTTCCTTCCTCCTAATCCAGCAAAGTATTGTGAATTGGCAAGTAAAAGCCAACACTAAATGGGAATAAAACTCCACACAAGGTTGTGCTACTCACCTCTTGTACCTCCAGCTGCCTCTCCTGTTCTGCTGGTTCCCTCGGCTGCTCAACCTGCTTGCCCTCCCTTGCCTGTTGAACCTGTCAACCTCCTCGTAGTCCTCTGCACCTACAACACCTAAAACAGAGGGGAGGGATGATCACTCTCAGTTATTCCTCTAATGTAGGCATCATATCATGCCTCAAAAATGCAAAAATATACTGGTACAAATAAATTATCTTCATTTTTTTCTGATGACCAAGTCATCAGTTCTCGTAAAATTACCTGTTCTCATTAAACTCACACAAAGCGAAAAAATCCTACAACAATTCAGGCAGGAAGGGATGTCTGGACATCACCTGCTCCAGCCCTTTACTCAAAGCAAGGCCAGCTCTGAAACTACATCAGAGGGCTTTGTCTGGGCAAGTTCTGGTTATCTTCAACCTCTGCAACCTGACAGGCTGGAGAGGCCTTCTCAAAATCTGCAACNTCTTCAACCTCTGCAGCCTCACAGATTCGAGAGGCCTTCTCAAACTCTGCAACCTGACAAGTTGGAGAGGCCTTCTCAAACTCTGCAAGCTCTTGGTGCTGTTCCTTGTCTACCTTCTTTGGGCAGAATTTCTTCGTGGCTATGAAATATTCACCAGGTGTTCTTGAAAACTCTTAGAGAACAAGAGCCATCGAACGGTTTGGGTGGGAGAGCCTTTAAACGACATCACGCTCCTGACCAGGAACACCTTCCACCAGCCCAGGCTGCTGCAATCCCTGTCCAACCACGGGCACTTCCAGGGACGGAGCAGCCCCAGCTGAGCTCCCCACCCTCCCGGGGTGCCCCCTGCCCCGCTGACCCTCAGTCCTGCGCGGGTGGCGGGGGGTGTAGGTGAACTGCAGGTCGNGGGCACTTCCAGGGATGGAGCAGCCCCAGCTGAGCTCCCCACCCTCCCGGGGTGCCCCCTGCCCCGCTGACCCTCAGTCCTGCGCGGGTGGCGGGGGGTGTAGGTGAACTGCAGGTCGATGTGGCGGTTCTGGCGCGCCTCGGCGCGGCTCTTGCTGTGGCAGGCGCTCTTGTGCGCCTTGTAGTCGATCTCGGTGGGGAAGGCGTGCGTGAACTGCTCCGTGCTGCAGCGGCCCTCCTCGCACAGGAAATGCTTCTCCCTGAAGTGCTCCCGCAGGTATTCGTAGTCACTGGGGAGGGAAAAACACACAGCTGAGCCTTCCCACTCCTACCAGGGTGATGTGTCACTGTAGGACAAGAAAGAAAGATGAAAGACTCCAAATATTTCAGAAGGCAAAGAGCATAGAAAAAAGGCTTTTATTGTCTAATTCTTACTACCTTTATAAGGTGTTCCCATACAGACTTAATATGATTGGTGAATAGGAACGACACCTCTCTAATACCACTGGTTAAACCAGAGACACAGCAAACCACCACCTGGAGAAAGACTGTTTTGAGAAAGGAGAGCTGTTTGCCAAGATTGTTTTGAGAAGAAACTCCTTTGAGAAATTTTTCCTTGAGAAAAAGTTGGCAGCTGCTACCAGGCTACAATCTCTCAGACCCAGAAATATCAGGCCCACAGGTGATGCCTTAAGTTTTAGCTTTCATATTTTCTAGATTCTGTACTACATTGGTATGTAACTCTCAGCCCTCCTCGCACAGGAAGTGCTTCTCCTTAAAGTGCTCCCGCAGGTATTCACCCTCACTGGGAAGGGAAAACACACAGCTGAGCCTTCCCTCACTGGGATACAGCCCCTCCTACAAGGGTGATGCTTGAAGTTTTAGCTTTCATATTTTCTAGATTCTGTACTGTATTGGTATAGAACTCTGAACGTCATATAAATTTTGAGCAAGTTCTCCTCACAGCTCAGTCAGACAAAACAATTTTTTTCCAGCCCCAGAACCAAGGACACCACTGCAGTTTCAGGCCTGAAAAGTATAAACAGCAAACTGAAGGAGTCCCATCTGGGAGGATGGGATTTCATAACCTGAAGCTGTAATAGGACAATTAACACCAATATGTAAATGGACCAAAACTTATAAAAGTCTAAAAACTCATAACCTGTTGTCCATCTTGGGTGTAGCCTTGGCCAGGCTCTTGTACTGCCCAAGGCAGATCCTTTGAAGGCCTTTAAAATAAATACCTACT
Organism: Illadopsis cleaveri; assembly: GCA_013399915.1. Lineage (NCBI taxonomy): Eukaryota > Metazoa > Chordata > Aves > Passeriformes > Timaliidae > Illadopsis > Illadopsis cleaveri. The sequence goes on along the minus strand of VXBB01015719.1, from coordinate 15,649 downwards.
TTATTTCTTTATCACTGTCCAGCCTCTGTTCTAGGTAGCCTCCTAAGGCATCAAGGGGAGGTGAGGACAAGCCCTGCTGGTTCATTTGCCCTTATCCCCAGGGATGTTTTCCAGCTGACACCACTTCTGTATGGCCTACACAGACCTGGATGTCAAACCAAACCCACTGGCTGAACAGAGCCGACCCCTCCCAACATGCTCTTCTGATGGCACATGGCTGCTCTTACAGGCTTCAGTGAGGACAAGCCCTGGTGGTTGGTTTGTCCTTATCCCCAGGGAAGTTTTCCAGCTGACACCATTTCTGTATGGCCAACGCATGATCCAGGTGTCAAACCAAACCCACAGATGCTCAGCACATCCAACTGTGCATACAACAAAAAAGTTACCTCTGTTCCCTTTGCACCAAGCTTTGGAGCAGTAGGATCAAGGAATCACAGAATGAAGGTTGGAAAAGACCTTTAAGACCACCAACCAGCACCACCACCATGTCCACCATTGAGTCGTGTCCCTAGGTGCCACATCCACATGGTTTTAAACATTTCCAGGGATGGTGACTCCACCATTTCCCTGGCTAACCTCTTCCAGTGCCTGACAACCCTTCCCATGAAGGAATTTTTCCCAATATCCAATCTAAACCTCCCCTGATGCAACTTAAGAACCCTTCCTCTCGTCCTGTTCTCCATTAGAGGTAACACACCAGACAGCTGCTGTCAGGCTGCAAAATTAACTTTCAATAAAGAAAATTTTAAAGCATGAACTAGACTCAGAGTGAATATTTTGGCTATTTATTTAAGGAATTGCAGCCAATCTGCTGCCATTCCTCCACGCTGGCTTCAAACTCTACCACCCCCTAAACTCAAAGCAGACCTGTGGGCCGGAGAGATTTTAGCCTGCTAGCAGCTGCAAACTTTTTCCCAAGGAAAAGTTTCTCAAGAAAGCTTTTTCTCAAAACAATCCTGGTAAACAACTATCCTTTCTCAAAACAATCTTTGTCCAGCTGGTGTTTGCTGTTTCTCTAGTTCAACCAATACCATGAGAGAAGTGTCATTCCTATTCACCAATCGTGTTAAGTCTGTATCAGAACACCTTATAAAAGGTAGTAAAAGTTTAGACAATAAAGCCTTCTGTTTCTATGTTCTTTGCCTTCTGAAATGTTGCCCTGATTTTTCAGCCTTCTTATTGTTTCTCATTTCTACTGGAGTTTTCTCAAGCTTGCAAGGAAAACAAAGACTGGTATTTTGTAAACATGCATTCCTTTCCAGGGGGAAGGACAAATTGATGGACTTCTGAGTTGACCACTGGGGTCAGAAGGGTGTTTCTCTCATCCCCCAATCCTTGACCAAATTCCAAAAACTGTATAAATCGAGACCCCCAAATAAACTTCCCTTTTTTCTCATCTCACATCCTGACGGGTGAGTGTGGTTCTTTTCATGTCCTCTTGCGACACTGAAATATTTGGAGTCTTTTGTGTCCTACACAGCGACACAGACCCAAGGAATTTTACTTCAAGCTTTAAGCTAGAAGAAGGAGCCATCTCAATCTGCTTGCCTGTAGTACTCCTGGGCCCCCTCAGAGTCACAGAAGTGGCAGAAGTAGTGATCCCTGCGCAGGTGTTTGAGCAGCTCGTCGTTGTCCAGGTACCGCTCGTCGCAGAACTTGCAGAGGGGGTGGCCCCGGTGGGAGGTGTCATCAGGGTCCCCATGGATCCTGTGCCGGGCCAGGTCCTTCCTGGAATACCACTTCCTCTCGTAGGTGAAGATCTGGAGAGCAGGTGTTGTGTTAATACATTTGTATTTACAGATTTGTATCGTTTCCTATGGATACAGAACTAAACGGAACAAGTCAGGCTCTGTCCAACCCCTCCATCTGCAGTTGCTTCAAAAGGATGCAGTTTGACCACCAACATTTAAAATTTTTGGTGGACAGGAAATAAAATTCAAGTGATGGATTCAAATTAAATCTAACTTGCATTTCTCTGAACACTGGAAATGGATTTAATTCACCTTTTTCCCTTTGGAATCGCTTTATGCTGTAATGAGTTTACATTATAATCTCTGGGGTGGGAAAATCCTAACTATCTATTTATCAACAACCAGAATTTTGCATTCTCAAATTTAAAAATCCCAAGTGAGCTGTTTTACTTTTCTCTCACAGTAACCACCCCAAATAGCTGCACACAGAGGATCCACTCCAGTGAACAAATTGTGTATCACAAGCCAACCCTCTGACCCCACTACCACGTGAGCTGTTTTGGTAGGAAGGGTTCTGGAGATGCCAAAAAGATCAACCCAGCCTTGAGAACAGAATATCCTTTATTTCTAGCCTAAACAAGGACTGGGAAATTGCTCTGGGAAAAAGGTTTGTTTGGGTTTGCCAAGGCTGATGGACTGAAGCTTCCACAAGTTTAAGAGTTTCTTTTCAGTGGGTACAAGTAACATGGGACTTTTTTCTTTGAACTAAAAATCTCTACAATATTCTGAAATTAAAAAGCAACAGTTTTAATATTGTTTGTGAGAGAAAATGGCAACCAAGTTTCCTCAGTGCTGGCTAAGTACACTGAGCATGAAGCACCTCACCAGAGCTCAAAGGACACCAGGAACCAAAGGAGGTCCTGCCCTTCTTTCCCACTTCCCTTCAATCAACTCCAGGGATTCCAAGACCATGGGAAAGACTCAGCTCAGTTCCCAAACCTATTAGGGTTCATTTAGGGTCAACCTGCCCACTCCTGGATCCCATCCCTTTTGGCAGCAAACTCCAGTTCACCTGGCACAAACCAACTGTGGCACCACCACTGTGGGGTTTAATTTAAAATCTGGAGAACCTCCAGGGCCTCTTCATTAATCAGTTTATAGAAGGAGAAAGGCTTAAAATAAAGCAACTGGCCTCACTGCAGGAAGAGGGAACTTAAATCCTTGCTGTTCTGCTTTCCCATCTTCCCAGGAACTCCTGGAGGTCACGGAGGGAACCCCCCTCCTTCCCACACAGCCAAGCCCAGCTCACCTTCAAGTGTTTAACACAGAGTTTGCAGCAGAAGAGCTCGTGCTGCTTCCTCATGTGCTGTTCCAGATCTGCAAAGGTGTTGAAGGGCTTTGCCTCGGGGCACAAGGAGCATTCATGCTGCAGCAGCTTCCTGAGGGATGAGAGAGATTCCCAAAATGATCCAATTCCCTCTCAGCACCCCGACACCTTTAGCAAAACACAAATGTTCCATCCCTGGCAGGAGGCTCCAGCTTTCTGGCTGCCCCTGCAACCTGCAGCGAGGGTTGTGACCTGCTTATTCCAGGAATTCTGCTGGATGGCAGGAATGGGATGGAACCAGATTACACCGAGGTTCCAGCTGCTGGAGAACAGCTGAGCAGCCACAGAGAAGGAACCACACTGTCACTGCAAAACTGAGCAAACTGAAACAAACCCTTCCCCTGCTGGGGATTCAGCTGATTCCTGCAACACTCACACCCAATTCCATTACACTTCTCCCTGTCAGAAACTAAGGAATACAGTGGGGAGAGAGGAAGAACTGTATTAGGAAAGGAGGGAAGAACCTCACCCCAAAGCCCCACCACACAATGGTTCCCAAGAAGAGCTGAGCACTGGTCTCACTGGGAGATTCCCACTTCCTCATTCCCACAAATATCCAGCCATGCATAACTGTAAATGTACCAAAGTTACATTCTCAGCCCCAACCAGGGTGAATATAATGCCCAATTCTCCAAGGAAGAGGTTCCATGGCCTGCATGGCTTCATCTTTTCCACTCCTCTTCCCATTGTCTCAAACCCTCCCAATTAAGATTGTTATGAAAAGTATTTGTAGAACACGATGCTAATAATGTTTTATTCTGCACTGGTTTTTTTACTCCACCTTTTTTTCCCTCTCCCATTCAGAATTAAGATCTTTGTGTGAAGACAATGTTCCTCTTCGTGCAATACTTGGCACACCTGGGTTTGGTTAGTCCTTATTCAGCACAGCAGTAATTACAATTACAACAGTAATTAAGTCTTTATCATTTTCCATGGCAAGCAGCCACGCAAGAAATGGGAAGGTTTTCAGCAAATTTGCTGCTGTTAAAGATGCCAAAAATGACTTTTACTGAGAGAGCAAAGCTTGTGTGTTGTATTGGTGAATCCAACACTGCAGCCCCCCCAGGAGCTGCTGAGTGTTCAGTGCCCTGCTCCAGGCTGTCACCTTGCCCAAAAACACCTGCACGGCAGGTGACTCATGTCCCCAGCTCCTGAAATCCCAGGAAACCGCAGCACCCCGCCCTCCCACAACTGCACTTCCTGCCACGTCCCGTGCACCGCCACGTGCTCGGGGGGGACATTCCAGGGAGGAGCCGGGGCTCACCTGTACAGCGCATAAACCTCTTCGTCCATGAAATAAATGTCATATTTCTTCTCATGCTGCAGTTGGTGCAGGGCTATGGAGGAGAAGGACGGCAGTTTCCTCCCGAACACCACCTGCGGGAACAGCACCGGGATCAGCCGCGGGATTTTCCAGGCACAAACTCCGGGAGTTCCCCACGCCCACAGCCCTGTGCCAGCCTCAGCTGTCACCTCCCCCGGGCACTGTCCCCTGCTGTCAGCAGGGCCACAGGACACCTTATCAACCCGCCAGGGAAACGTGGATTAGCCCAGCCTGGCCTTTGGAGTTTGAACGACACTAGGAAACCTTTCTGGTCTGTTTTGCTCCCACAGCTGTTCCCAGAGTAAATATCCTCAGCCAACACAACCCCGTCCACAGGCAATGCCTGGCAGGAGCCCTGCCCTCGGCTCCTCCCCGTCTCCTGGAGGATCACAGGGGAACCTGGAGTCTCCAAGTGACAAGTGACTCTGTCTGAGGGTGGCAGGCAAACCACTGTTTGTTTTTGCCTTGACTCCCAGGAAAGCGAGGAGCTAAACACACAACACTTGCTGAATTATCAGTACCACACACCCCCTCTCAGAGCATTTCTTTGCTCCCAGCTGCCCCCGCTGGGCTCTCAGCACTGCGGCTCCTACCACTGCCTGCTCCAGCACACATTCCCAGCCTGGGAATTACTGGGGGAGCAGCGACATTTAGCTAACAGCTGGAATTACCAGTTCCAGCCCAGAAAGGCTAAGACATAAATACAGTAAAAGAATTTCAATTCTTGCAGCAAAAGCTACATTATAAAACTAGACATAAATTCTCAAAGAAGCTGTGGCTGCCCCTGGATTCCTGGAAGTGTCCAAGGCCAGGCTGGAGCAGCCTGGGACACTGGAAAATGTCCCTGTCCATGGCAGGGAGTGGCACTGGATGGGCTTTAAGGTCCCTTCCATTCCAAAGCATTCCAGGATTTTACGATTCCATGATCCCTCCTAAGGGCTGAAACCACCTGGAGCAGAGAGCAAAGGCTCCATTCTCTGCTGCCAGGGCGAGCTCTGCTGACTTCACACCATAAACATTCACTCTAAACTCCATTTTCTTCACATTTTGTTTCCCACTCCCCCAGGCGGCGGCAGCGGCGGCACCCCTGGGAACGGGGCAGAGGACGGATACCCCGGGCCGTGCCGGTTCCACCCAGCACCTTCCCC
>VXBB01015718.1:99598-126458 GCA_013399915.1 Illadopsis cleaveri | reverse complement strand
ATATGTTGCTGCAGACATTCAACAGCTGCCCCCTGTACACACAAGACCTCTCCCAACACATCCCATATTCTCTCACTGCTCCCTTATGGGAAATAATTTTTTATGGAATAAAAAATGGTGTCAAGGAACTCTTGGACAGTAGGAAATGATCCTGGACTCTGCACAATCCAATTAACACGAGCAGGGCAGGAAAAGCAGCAATGTGAGGAAGTCTTGCACTTTCCAGATGTGCCTCCCCAGGGCCTGGAATATTGTGGCTGTTCCAGAGGGAAAATGAGAGGGATTTTGTGCTTGGCTATCCCTGATCCACAATAAACAGACCCAGAAGGAGGAAGGAGTTTGTTTTTCCTCCCAAAGCTGAATTCAGCTCTCTGAGGCACCAGGAGGGTGTCCGGGCACAGGTGAGAGGTGAAAAGGTCAGGCAGCAGGAATGGGTCAGCCTGGGAACACTGCTCTGATGATTTGGATTATTTCAGCCCTAATTTATGCTCTGTTTCATATTGTACCCACTTAGGATGGATGATATTTCTGGCAAATGTCTCAGCAAGCAACTATTTCCAGATTTGCTGCGGGCAGCTGCAGATTTAGAAAGCCGATAAAAAACCATGGGAAGGTAAACTGAGGTTTTGGAAACCCGAATAATCACATTGTTTCACAAATCAGTGCAATTGTCACTCCAATTCCAGTCCCCAAGCTGTTACTGCGGTGGATCTGGATCCCATTGCTGACATTTTGGAGATATTTGATGTTTGCCCTGAAGGCCTCACTCTTGGGAGTCATTCATTCACAATAAAATAATAAGTTTCCTTTAAAATTTTTTTTAAAAACCCAAAAAACACCAACCAACCAACCAAAAAAAAAAACACCCAAAAAACACCCCAAAAAACCCCCCAAAACAACCAGAGAACAGTTTGAGGAGCTGGGTCTGTCTCAGGCTGTCTCATGGATTTGCTGTCTGTCATGATTTTGGAATCCTTGGAGCTGGAAACCAGGAATTATCTCCCTCAGCCAGAGTCAAACATCTCTCTCGTTATCCCAACTGCAGACAAATCCTGACATTTGGGGTGGGAGAATCCCTCCCCATGGCCTTTCCATCACTCCCCAGCCCTGAACTGTGCTGTGGCGTTTGAGAATGAGTGAAAAATGTCATTCCTGCTTCCTGAGGGTGGTGGCTGCACCAGGAGGGACATTCTGAGCCAAGGACAGGCTCCTGTGGCAGGTAACAGGACACCACGGGAGTGTGGGAGCTAATCCACCTTCCCTCCCTTGTTTTTTAGGATAAATGATTTTTAACATGGATTCCTCCCCTCCTTTGCTCTGTTTTGAGTCACTGGGACACGTTTCAGCATTTGGGAATGGAGGAGAAATGTTGGCCCAGGGATGTCCATGGGATTTTTGTCATCAGCTGAGTTATCAGCCCAGGCCAACTGTTCCTTTCTGTGATTATGAAAAATTCCCCTTCTGACCAGCAAAGCATCTAAAAAAGCCCCTTAAAAACCCCTTAAAAACCTAAAAAAACCCCCAAAAAAACCCAAAAACAAACAAAAAAAAATCCCTGAAGTTCTCCCCATTCAATGGTTTAACTCACACACACACTTGTGCTCTGTGACTCAAGGAGTGCAAACATCCTTCCTCTCCCTGAGCAGTGAGAAGAGCTGGGGCTTTATTTTGGGTTTTTTTTCCCCACTTCTGTATCTTTTTTTCCCTCTCTTTCTCACTGAGAAACTCTGAAATATTGACGTGGGGAATCTGTGCTGGTGTGCGTTGCTACTCTGAGCCTAGTGACCCTCCTGAGAGGTCATGTTGTGTCAACAGCAGAGATGGAAAAATGCACTTTATTTTTCTGGTTTATGCCTAATGGAAGTTAGAGTGGTTCTCTTTGACTCCAGTTTCAAAAAAAAAGAAAAAAATCACCACAAAATAGTAAACAGAAACCAGCTGCAGACAGGATTAGAGGATTCCCTTGACAGTGTCTGTGTCAGTTCACAAGACTAATTTACTCCTCGACCACAAACACAAACACCCTCCAGCAGATCCTCTTTTTTGCTTTCCTAATCACAAGAATGATTGACAAATGCTGAAACCCTTCCTCTCCCTTGCCCAGTTTAGGATTTTTTTTTCCCTGTAGTCTCCTAGCTCAGAGTTTCCCTTTCTATTTCTTCCAGCTTTGGAAAGCAACGCTTACATCCGGAGCTGAGCCACGGAAAATTGACCACAAGCAAAGCTCTGGGAACTTATTCTCTTCTGAGTGTTTGTTAAGATAAATCATCAATCCCAGGCCAGGACCATTTTTGCAACACCCCCAACCCCTTTTCTCCATCAGTTCTGTGCATATTTCACCTCAAAACCACCTCCAAGCACTGTCTTTTATATGGCTGAAAAGAAACCTTTTGGAGAACTCCCAGAACAGCACATAAATGTCTTCCAATTACAGGACAAGGTCTGTTCTGGCACTTGCAACATGAAAATTTTCATCACTGGAGGCTTTCACTGATTCTTGGGCTCTGCCAGCTCTGCTTGGTTCTGCTCACAAGGGATGAAAACCTGATTTCTTCCAGGGGAAACCAAAGTTCTGACAATGTTGTGTGTTACAGAAGTTTTGTGGGCAGTGAGTTCACGCTCCAGCACGCAGAGGAAAAGCAAATATCAGCCTCACTTCTTTTCCTGCAACAGGATTATAATTTCCTGGGGTTTTTTTTCCCACAAACATCAAGGCAAGTGAGAAGAAGGTGTGTTGGATTATCAGTCTGAAGGATTTTGCACAGAGCCTTTGGAATGAAACTTAATCCAAGATAGTAATTAAAAAAAACCAAAAAACAAAAAACAAAAAAACAACCCATTCCTTACACAGACTGAAACTGGTGCCTTTAACACCCCAGTTTCAATTCAGATAATTTTTCATGTCAGGGATGCTGCAGTTGTTTCCCCAATTAATTTCAGCAGCACCAGCCAACATGGATATTGAGCCTTTCCTGATATCCTTCTATCCCTCTTGCCCTTCCCATTCCTGCACCTCAAAGGTTTCTACCCTGCTCTGTTCTATATTTCAGTTATAAATTGTAACTGCTTGGATGCAGCTCTTGGCTGGCAGAGTGGATGTTAATGGATGTGGAAATCCTGAAGGTGCTGTAGATCACAGTGAAACTAACCCAGCTTTGGGGAAGGCGTGCTGCACGGAACGATGAGCACAGATGGCTGAAGAGGTTTGTGTAGCACTTCAAGAGTGACTTGTCTCGTGGGAAATCTGCACTGGGAGCGGTCTGGCTGATGAAATCATGGAATTATGGACATTTAGGCTGGGAAGGATCTCTTGGATTGTTCAGTCCAACCGTCCAAGTCCACCTACAAGCGACGTCTGTCGGCACACACCCCACACCCAGCAGGTGTTTCCAAACAGGGAGAGTTTCAGTTTACCTTTGGACATTTTAGGATGTTTAGCTGGAATGTTCTGTGGGTTTCTCATTGTGACTGGCTCAGTGCCAGCACAGAAGCAGGGATTGGGCTGGGAGAGTGTAACTCAAACCTGTTGCTGCTCTCATTGGACCAAGAGCCAAATAACCCACCTGAACTACTGAGCACTAAACAGAAAGAACAAAGGTGCTCCACCCTTTTCGAGGTGGTGTAGCAAGTAGGAGACTTGTCTCTATACTGTGTCCAGCTTTGCCTTTGTTTTTGTATTATTTTCTTTCAATATTAAAACCTTTTTGATTTTTCAAGACACACTCCATCATGCTGTCTCACTAATTGGTTTTTGCCACTTCTCTGCAAGGGCTGGACCCTCAGAGGTATTGGGGAAACCCAGAGATGTCCCTGCATGCCACCTCCACATCTGCCAAATCCCTCCAGAACTGGTGGATGGAACCACATTTTGGTCTGTGCCATGGCCACATCTGCTCTGATGTCTTGGTCTGTGCCATGGCCACATCAGGTCTGTCCCTTGGCCACATCTGCTCTGATATTTTGGTTTGCCCCTTGGCCACATCTGTCTGATGTTTTGGTCTGTCCCTTGGCCACATCTGCTCTGATATTTTGGTTTGTCCCTTGGCCACATCTGTCTGATGTTCTGGTCTGTCCCACGGCCACATCTGCTCTGATGTTTTGGTTTGTCCCTTGGCCACATCTGCTCTGATGTTCTGGTCTGTCCCTTGGCCACATCTGCTCTGATATTTTGGTTTGCCCCATGGCCACAAAGCTGCAGAGCTGCTCAAGGTTCTGGCTGCCCAGCTGTGCATGCTGTGAGCTCCACCAGGATTCCAACCAGGAGGATTTCACACATGTGGAAAGTCAAATCCTGCTAAAAGATTCTGTCAGGATCTCTTCCCTTCCCTGTCCCAACTGGACCTGGCTGCAGGACAGACCTGAGAGTGGTTGTTGTCTTTTGGGAAATGTTCTGCATCAAGATGTGAGTCCTTGGCTTTTTTGAAGACTTTTTTAGTGCCACTTGTCTGTTTAATCAGTTTTTTTGTTCTCTTTAAACAAAAGCAGCTAATAGGTTTTGAAAGCCCTATAATAATGTTTTAAAAATAACCCAGTAACCCCCAAAAAACAGAGGAAAAAACCTCCAGAGTTTCCTTACAAGGGATCAAAGGAAGATGAAAAGCCATTCTGGAGCCCAGAAGATTTCCTAAATCCAAAGGAAATTTATTAACAACAGCTCTGTTGTGGGCAACCACATTGGCAGATGAAAAGTGTGTTTAATGCATTCTCCCAAACCCTTTTTTGAGTATTTCAGTCATCTTGGCAAGCAGCATTCCAACGTGCTGACATCCAGGCCAGCACCAGCCAGGCCCTCGGGGGCTCCTCCTTAGGAAACAGCTCCAACCCAGCACTTCCCAGGATTGACCAAGAGGAAAAAATTCTGAATTTTTGGGGGGTTTTTTCACATTAGCAACAGGTTTTTGTGTGTCTTGATAAATCTTGGTAAAACCAGTAGAGGTTCATTGAAAAAAGAACAGTTATTTAGAAGTTTGAAAAAAGAGAATTAAAAAAAAAAAAAAAAAAAAGGGGGGGGGAAAACAAAAGGCCCAAATCTTTCGTTTCATGTTTAGGTAAGGCTGCTTTACTTTTTCTTAATTGTCCATAATATTGTCTTACTAACTAAAGCTTCCATAAAATCTGTCTTTATTTCTCCTGTACAGCATAAGCCCTTTCCATAAGAAAAGCCCTGAAATTGAGCAAGTCACAGGTTTTAGTTTCCATGTTTGAAAAAACCCAATGTTTAACGGCAGAGCCCAACTCAGTGTGATGAGCCATGTCCCTCACCCTCAGCTATAGGTATGAAATTAGTATTCTGCTTTTACATCCTGCAACTGCATCAAAGGTAACTGAGCAAGGTTTTAATTAAAATTCTAATTACTTCTTTATATTCCAGCAAAGCAGAACAAATCCCCAGCTTTGCTCCTCTTTGGAATGACAACTGGAGAATAAATATTCATCCCCAGCATGGTGGCTGAGCCCATGTTTGGCCAGTGGGCCCAATGAGTTCCCAGAAAAGATGCAAACCAGAGCAGTATAAAATTAGTTGGAAGGACCCTCAGTGCTGTCTCCTGACTGGTCATGTCAAAAATTGGATTAAAAGATTAATCTTTGTTTGGCGCTATGGTATCTCACAGGATGAACTTCCTGATAGGAAGATGACTTTTTTTTTCCTTAGGGTGGGAATCAACAGTGCAGAGTGCTCCAGGAGATCTGTGAACAGCTTCTTCAACCCTGAATGGATTTATATCCTGACCTTTTATAGGTTTAAGTCATCTGGCTGCAAACATAAACACATAAACCCCTAAAGATCCTGTTCCTGTAGCAGGGATGGTCACCAATATCTGCTCTAGTTCACCAAGAGGATTTTTCTATGTGGAAAAAGTACAAGACTGTTCCCCTGGTTTTCAGAATTTTGTTTCTCATCACCAGAGACCTTTGGTCTCATTTGAGACTCACGCTTTTTTCACGCTCCCTGCTTTGTGCTGGTGATTGTTTTGGTTTTTGACAGCTTTGCAGGACGAAATTGTTCCCTCAGACCTTTTCCCATCAGCGTCACCACACCCAGCCACCAGCACAGCCCTCCCCGCCCGGAAACGCCCTGGAAGACAAACAGCGGTTTGGCTCTACTTACCAAGAGGCATTACCACAAAAAACGGGAGCCAGCAGAGAACGAAGCATCCCACAACTATCCCCAGGGTCTTGGCAGCTTTCTTTTCCCTGGAGAACTTGAGCAGGCGCACGGAGAAGTGGTGCTTGCTCTTGGGGTTGGGCGCGGAGCCGCCGGCGCCGGGCGCGTTCCTGCGGTGGATGCGGAGCGTCACCTGCTCGGAACGGGATCTCTCCGTCTTCATCCCGGAGCTCAGCCCTTTGCTCTCCCTCTTGGCCACCACGTAGACCCGGCAGTACATCACCAGGATGATGATCAGCGGGAGGTAGAAGGAGCCCAGCGCCGAGAACAGGACGTAGCCGGGCTCCTCGGTGATCTGGCAGATGGTCTCGTCCTCGGGGGCCGGCTCCTTCCAGCCAAAGAGGGGCCCGATGGAGATGACCAGGGACAGTGCCCAGACACACAGCAGGGCCAGCAGCCCCCTCCTCTCTGTCACGATGCTAGGGTACCTCAGAGGGTAGCTCACCCCGATGTACCGGTCGATGGAGATGATGCACAGGCTCATGATGGAAGCGGTGCAGCAAAGCACGTCCACGGCCGCCCAGATGTTGCAGAAGATCCTCCCAAAGACCCAGTAGCCCAAAATCTCCATGGTGGCTGAGAAGGGCAGGACGGTAGAAGTCAGCAGGAGGTCAGCTACAGCCAGGTTGATGATGTAATAGTGGGTGACGCTCTGGAGGTGTCTGTGGCAGGCCACGGACAGGATAACCAGGATATTACCCAAAACCCCAAAAACAATCAGCCCCCCTAGAATAACACCCAGTAAGATGGCCTTGGAAATGTTCACGGGCTCCACGGAGTGGGTGCAGTTGGGGCACTCGGAGGAGTTCCCAGGGAGGAAAGCCATGGCTGGTAAAGTCCATGTGAGGCTGCTGGACTTCAGCCCCTTTCCAGGCAGGAACAGTGACAAGATCAGTCTTTGGAAGGTCCTATAAGCAACATTTGCCTGGCCTTGCTGGGGAAAAGAGTTTTAGAGAATATTTTAAAACTGCAGCACCAGCAGCAATGAGAAAGATCCAGAAACATATTAGAAAACCTACCTTTGCCAGAATGGCACGGTTGATACTCACCAGTTCCAAGCCAAATTTAACTCCTTCTGCATTTTCCTTGGGGTGCACAAGTGGGGCTACACAAACCTGAGGCTGTTTCTCCCACTTTCCAGGGCCACGAGATGGGAAATACTGGAGCTGCAGGTTAAAATCATTTCTGTCTTTTGGGGAAGGTTCTGCATTTAAGGAAAGTAAATATTCCAAGGGGTCTCTCCAATTTTGCTTCTCCTGAGAGGAAATCACTGATGCTTTCAATTGCCTGGTGTTAGTCCTGACTCTGCCTTAAAATTGGCTCAGGAACCCGACTGGGTGGAGGTTGTTGCTGTGTCTGCTGAGCAGTTTTGTTTGAGATACCCATCAGTGCCCATCCTCAGGGTGGAGGCTGTCAGTCAGAGCTTTCCATCACTCATCAATCGAGGTCCTGGGCTGCCAATTAAAGCTCGTTTACATCAGCTCCTGGCTTGCTCTGAGGGGAAGAGTGGAGTTTGCAGTCGTGCTCTCGTGCTCTCTGCCTATCCTCACCCCCCTGGAGAAGACAAAAACATGAACAATGCGATTCCCAACAGCCACACTCGCTGCTAGGGTTCCCATATAAGAATAGAGCAGGAGGCTATTTTAGGGCGCTTTCCTCAGGCTGGCTCCAGCCAGTGGAACCAACCTTTTCCAGCCCAGCATTGTTTAACGGCAACTGAGAGACCCAAGTGGGTTTTCCTGCTTGAATTTCCCCTTCTTCATGGGGATAGGCATCAATCCTAATTATCAGCTCGTCTGCAGAGACCAGTTCTAGGAGAGACAGGAGCCTGCAGGACACAACTCAGGACTATACGAACTGTGCAGCAGATTTAGAAGCCCAGAATTTAATCTCAGGTTCCTTTATGAAGCGAGACCTTTCCCCACTGAATTGTTAGTCCAGCTGAGCTGCCCCATTTTGAAAATTTAAAGGGAAAAGCAACTCCAAAGCCAAGCAGAAGACGTTGCAAGGAGCGAGCCTCCCAGTGAGTGACACAACATTTCAGAGTATCTGGAAGCCAAGCTCAGCCTTTGCTGACTAAATATGGAGAAAAGGTACCTCAGATGGAAAAGTGAGGATTAGCCTGGGAACTGGGACCTGGGGGGCACGGTGAGGAGAGCTGCAAGTGGCAGCTGCAAAACCTTTCCCAACACCTCCGTGTGGATGCAGAATTCCCACCCCAAATATTCACCAGAGGTGAAAAACCACCACTGAGGCTGTGGCTGTAAAACCCCAGATGAGGAAGGACTCTCTGAGTGTCCCTTTGGGATGAGTCCCTCAGGCCAGCAGTAACAACTGTCCCATTTCCAAACCTCCACGCTGAACTTTCCTGCAGCATTTCAAACTCTGAAGCCCCGAAATTCCCAGTTCAGAGGCACGGAGGAGGGGGGAAGGGGGAGGTGGATAGGTACCGCACTGTGGGAATTTTACTTCACCGCACTCAAATGAAATCGGATCTTTTATTTTCTTTCCCGCCAGATGGAATGAGTTGAGGAATAATCCCAAGGAAGATAAGGACAGATTATCTAAACACACCCGTGAAAAGCGAGCGTTACATCGAGCATCCCTGAGCATTGTAATTGTGGTCATTACAGGGTACAAAAGGAGGTCATCATAGGGCTGAGAGAAAATTAAGAAATTACTAATTTGATTTTTAAGCACATGAAGAAAAACTTCCCAGCAAGTCAAGGGGATGCAGCAGAAAGGACTGACAGAGGTTTCCATGCTCAAAACCAAACAAAGCCCAGCCTGTGGAGACAGCTGGTGCTGGGAAGAGCAGACCCCGGCTCCTGTGCCGGCCCCACACTCACCTCTCCAGGCTCTAGAAGGCAGCACAAGCTCCTCGGAGCATCTGGGAAGGGTTCTCAGCACAGCAGGCTCCTCTTTCACGCAGGGATGGGACTCTGTGCCTGCAAACCCTCTGCTTTCCTCCCTTTATTTCCCCGGTGGTATTTCAGCAGCTGCCGGTGGGGCTGACCCGCGGTGTCCCCGGCTGTGAGGGGCTGGCTCCGGGCTCCCCGGGGGGATCCGTGCCCCGTTCCGAGCTCAGCTCCAGGCTGGGAAGGAGCAGCAGGAGCTGCGCTGCTCTGCTGATGTAGCAGAGCACTAGTCTTACCATTACCGTAATTCACTGCCACTCCCATATTGCCCAGAAAGAAAGAGCACTCTCAAGTGTGCTTTTAAACTTTTTTTTTTTAATTTTTTTTTTTTTCCTCCACTCAAACTCCCAGCTCCTGTAGAGACCGGAGAGTGGAAGGCAGATAACAAGCTCCTGTTTATGAGGTAACACGGAATTTTGTGGGGATCTAAAAAGAGAATTTCCCGCGGGACAAACGGAACAAGGAGGGGAAGGCAGGACACTCTCCCCGGGGATTCTGCAAGGTGGGACAAAGCCCAGCTGACTGCAGATCGGGGTTCAAGGAGGAAATTCCTCCAGCAGAATGTGCTGTTGAAGGGATGCTGATTTTTCACGTGGCTTTTAATTGCAGTTAAAAATAAAATTGTCCGAAGTCCCTGATGAAGAACTGGTACAAAAGTGATGTCCTGAAGTGGACACAGAGTGGGATTTCACAGCCAAAGGCCAGCAAAGCCTGGAGCCACGAGGAAGCAGATGAACCACGTGCCTGTTCTTGCATGACAGACTCTCCACCTCCTCCTGAGCAGTAACTTTGAGAGAAACTTTGGGGTTTTTGGGTTCAAAACCCCCTTTGTTTCACGGACAGAAGCAAATTTGAGTGATGCTCAGACTCCCTCTGGAGAGCACTGAAAGCAGATCTGGGCTTGGCAGCAGCTCTGATCACTGGTCCAATAAATTCAGAGTGCCTGCTTGCTTCTGGGATAGCCACTGGAGGAAAAATTGTAAAAGCAGCTCCCAGGAATGTGCAGTTTGTGCATGTTGGGCAAAGAGTTTGGGACAGTGTAGTGACCCTTGTGGCAGATCCAGCTGCACCATCATTGGCTGCCTGTCTGAGAGTAAAAAACATCATAAGAAGAAATGGCAAAGTGAGGAGGCAAAAGAAAAAAAAAAGAAAAAAAATTCAAACTAATTTCGAGGAACTTGCAAACTGTAAAAGCGAGGTGATTTTTAAATGCTCAGCCACTGTTTCTCCACAGTTTTCTTGGCACATGCACTCCCTGTCCTGCTGTACATCCACAGAAGGTGTCACACTGAATTTTGGAGGCTGCTTGGATGTCTCCTCCTCCCCTGAGTGACAAAGGGTGCTGGGAGAGAGAAAACCCTAAAGGGATGAAGGGAATCCTGAGCTACTGAAGACCCTTTTAAAGGCTGTGATTCAGCAGGTTTGTGTTAGATCCCTATCTTCAGGCAACTCTGTTTCCATTGATCCGTTGGGAAATGAGTCTAAATGACTGTGGGGGGGACAGGAGCTGAAGCCCACTCTGGGTTTTGTTTCTCCTGGTACACAGACCTTGCCATACTGGTGGCTTGTTCCACACTCTTAAATGCACAATTGAAATAAATACATTTAAATTCATGGCTTTAGTCATTGATATAGTCAATGGATCAGCTCACCTGTGAGCAATACCCCTGTTAGGGGACACCTCTCCAGAGTGGAGGGAAGCAGAAGGAAGTGACAGCAGGTTTTGTCCTAAAATCCTCAGAGAAAAATGAATTTAGGGCAATGAAGAGCTTGTACACCTGGAGACCACCAAGAGGTAATCAGGAGGGTCACTAAACACAGTGCAGAGGATGGACAGGGCAGGATCAGTGTCACATCACCCTTGGGCAGCAATCTTTGTGCTTGGCTCTGGAAAGATCTGCTGGAATTGTCTGTGTCCAGGTTCAAAGCTTTGGATTCATCGAAGTTTGGGAGCAGTGAGAGGATGCAAGTCTAGGAAACAAAAGGAGGAGTTGTTTAATCTCAAACTTTGCACCTCTAGAGACAGATGAAAGCCTGTCCATGGGGGTTCTGAGTATCCACCACTGGAATTTTGTCAGAACACATTAGGCAAGGATCCCTCACAGAGTTTTTCACCCAGCTTTCATCCTCTGTTAAGAAAGGATGAACTGTCCCCTGGTATTCACAGAGTCACTGGATGGTTTGGGTTGGAAGGGACATTTAAAACCATTTGACAACATTTTAAATCATCTCATTCCAACCCAAAGTTTTGTTCCACCCAAAATGATTCTCTAGACAGAGGCAGGTCTCTGAGTCGTGTAAGGAAGGAACAAAGTCCTGGATGAGCTCCTTGTTCCATCTTTGATCTTTGGCAGGTCCATTTCTGGGTGTATCTTTATCTGTGACATGGAGGAAATAATGCTCTTGTCTCCTTTCATTTGGATTTTAATCCTTCTGAGTAAGGTTTGTACCTGACTCTGCCCAGGTGGCATCCACAAACCAGCCCCTGTGCTTCCTGTGTTGTTAATTACACTCATTAGCACGAGAGGGGCACTAGGGAGAGCTCCAGGCGATCCACAGCTGCTCAGCTGTTCCTGAGCTAAAAAAAATGTTAAAAATCAGAGCCTTGAATCCTGACTTTTGGGCAGCAGTTGTGTTTTCATTACAAATAGCTCATCAAACGGCCCGAGTCCAATTGTTTGTGTGTCTGATGGCATTTGATGAAGTGCCGTTGGTAATCTGCTCAGCTCAGAGCCAGAGCACGCAGGCAGCTGGACCAGGAGTGCAGGAACTTCTCTGAGGTGCTCCAGGCCTTGAAATTATTATTATTTACTTGCCCAGAAAGAAGTGAAAAAGGGTTTTTTTTTTGATGAATCATCCCTCACATTTCAGCGAGGGTTCTACTTCTCTTTGGATAAGGAAGAAGGACCCACCCAAAGGCAAGAGATGTTAAATGTTGTCTGTTAAACTCAAAGCTGGACTCATTCCACTGTCTTTTAGGACTAGGACTGCCTGAAGCTTTCAGCACGGCTGAGTTGAAGATAAAGTGGAAAATTCTGAGTGTTTAGAAAGGAAAAAAAAAACACCCAACCCAGCATAGAGACTCAGAGTGAACATTCAAAATGTGGATTAAAGAAAAGTGTTGGGCGTCAAAAAAGGCTGACATTTTCAAACAGGGTAGATCTGTCTGTGATCTCATACTTCACTATAAGATGTCCAAGTACGAGAGGTTTCTCCATCTTGGGATTCATGGGGACTTTTTCACCCTGTTCCCAAATCACCTGAGCACGGGCTGGTTAAACAAGATCCATGCTTTTGCATAAATCAAGGCAGCCTCATTAAAACTCAGGGTACCTTCTTAACTTTCCACAGATGAGGATTTGGGCCACTGGATTTTGTGTACAGCTGCAGGTCTGAAAGCTGCCTATTTACTGAGAGGAGCTGTTAAATGTTTATTTCTATATAACTCACAATGAATTTCCTGGTTTGATTTATGACCTGGATGATCTGATGAGTTCTGACCACATGTGGAGGGCAGGGCTCTTTGGTAGCCTCAGAAAGACTGATTTTACCTAGTGCTGAAATGAATAAACCCAGAGATGAGTGTTTGCCTCAGTTTTCATTCCTCCTATGTCCTTTCCCATCCTGGCACTGCTGCTTCCCTCGGGGGAGATTTCACACCACTTTCCCGAGCTTCAGCTCGACATTCAGCTTTAATATGTACAATAGCTGGAGAAAATTTAAGATGTGTCTAAATCCTGCCTTTCTTGGACTCATTTAAATCCTTCCTTCACTCTTTTATCCCACCTGTGAGTAGTCACAAGATCCAATGCCTTGGAACACCTCCTTCATCCCGCTGACTCGATTCATCACCAAAACATCTCCCTTCATCTCCTTTTCCCACTCCAATTTTTGGCAAGGCAGAGCCCTTCTTAGGGCCAGAGCTCTGGCTGTGTGTCCTATGTGGCACGTGCAGTGGATTTCACAATCCACACAATAGAAATAAACCCAGAGTTCTGCTTTATCTTCCCTGGATCTGAACTGGATTTAGGCCTGGATTTAGGCCTGTGCCTCATTTAGGTCTGGTGCTGTACCTCATTTAGGTCTGGTTCTGTGCCTCATTTAGGTCTGATTCTGTGCCTCATTTAGGTCTGGTCTTGTGCCTCATTTAGGTCTGGTGCTGTGCCTCATTTAGGTCTGATTCTGTGCCTCATTTAGGTCTGGTCTTGTGCCTCATTTAGGTCTGGTGCTGTGCCTCATTTAGGTCTGGTCCTGTGCCTCATTTAGGTCTGGTTCTGTGCCCCATTTAGGTCTGGTCCTGTGCCTCATTTAAGTCTGGTCCTGCGCCCCATTTAGGTCTGGTCCTGCGCCCCATTTAGGTCTGGTCCTGTGTCTCACCACGGGCCTGTAAGATTTCCTTGCCATCCAGGGCACACAGTGCAGTAAATCTCTGAGGGAAACATGGCTCTGAAAAATCCCAGGGAAGAAATTCTGGCTTTATTCTTATTCCAGAGGGGCTGGAAGTTGCTGTGAATGTGTTGTCCCCTGTTTTGGCTGATTGTCCAGGCTCAGAACTCTCTTGCCACATGACTCTGTGGATAATTCTGTCATCTCTGCCTAGCCTCCACCTCCCTCCTGTGCTCCAGCTGCAGCTTGTGTTTAAATCATCCTCCAAGCAGCTCAGCCCATGGTGATGGTACGTTTGACAGATGGAGCCTCTCATCACCAAGGAGCTGTGGGCACTTGGGGACTGTAAACGCAAAGCTGGTGTCACCCACTGCCATCCACGGGCAGCAACGGTCAGAGAAAGAATTGTTTAGGGAAAGGATGGGAAAGAATGTGCTTTTAGTGATGTATCAGTCTTTCCATAGCCACATATTTACCCATTATTTGCTTATCACCACATCTTTTCTGAGATCCCCTTGGAAGGAAAGGGGCCCGAGCTGATGACAGCAGGAGTCAGCAGCTTGGAAAGGAACGTGGCAGCAGAGTCCTCTTGGCTCTGTGTCCCAGGGAGCAGTGCTGGCACGGCCAGGGAGGGGATCCAAAGCCCCCCAAAGTCAGAGTCAAGCAGCTGGAGCTCCAGAAACGTGTCTGCTGAGCTCACTGGGCCCTTTCCCTCATGGACAGACACTGCCATGCCAGGACAGATCAGGCTAATTTAGGAGCCTGTCACACAGCGGGCAGCACAGCATGTTCCAGACCAAGAGACAGTTTGTAGAACAAGCCCACAAATCCACACAAGATTGGACAATCAACATCATACCTGTGCAGGACCTCTGGAGCTGCTGCTTTAACCTCTCCCAGGCCAACCTGCTGCCCTGGCAGGCTCCTGCTCAGCTGAGGGGTTTGGCCAGACAGAGGATGAGCCTCATCACTCCTGTCTCCTTCTGCTCTGTTGTGTCTTAAGCACAGCCCCTTCAGCCCAGCCCTGAGCAGAACAGAGCACACTTTGTTCCTAATTAAGATATTAAGGTATTGCCATAACACCAACAAAGAGCTGGGCTTTTTCCTTCTTCTCCTGGTGGATCTTTCCCTCAAGAAACTCAAATCATTAACAGCTTCCATGCACCTTGTACTGCAACAAAAACCGTTTTCCATTTCTTCTTTAATTTGCACTAATTACCCTGAATTAAGGCTGTCTGTAGATATAGACACAGTTTGTGTATTTGATGGGATGCCAGCAGACATAGGTGCTTGAGAGACACCAGACAGATTTTTATTCCCTTAAAGGAACAAGCTGGAGCTTTCTTCCAAAGGACGTGAGCATTTTAATGATATGTTTTCCTCTGTCTCTTTTTGATTTTTTTTTTGCTTTCCTGGCTCTGTGATGGTTATTACTAAAGTACACACACCAATAATTCCCTTCCTCTGAGCCGGGCTCTCATGGCTGCAGAATGCAATTACCACAAATTAACGTCTCAGGAAAAACAAAGAGACAACTAAAAGAACCCAAACAAACCCTCCCAACCGCTTGGCATTTAAAACTCTACTTAAAACATTAAACAGGCAAGGGTGATAATGAGATTTGCAAAGCAAAATGGATTTACATGATAAGCACTTGAATTGAACACCACCAGGGGAAGGGATTCTCCTGTTCAGGTGAGACCTCACCTGCAGAGCTGGGGAGGACGTGGGGAGAGTCCAGAGGAGACCATGGAGATGCTCCAAGGGCTGGAGCCAGGCTGGGAGAGCTGGGAATGTTCACCTGGAGAAGAGAAGGATACAGGGAGCGCTTCCAGCATATCCCAGAGCCCAAAGGGGCTCCAGGAGAGCAGGAGAGAGACTGGGGACAAGGGATGGAGGTTCAGGACACAGGGAATGGCTTCCTGTAGGCCTGATATTTCTGGGTCTGAGAGATTTCAGCCTGCTAGCAGCTGCTAACTTTTTCCCAAGGAAAAATCTCTCAAGAAAGTTTCTTCTCAAAACAATCTTGGCAAACAACTCTCCTTTCTCCAAACAATCTTTCTCCAGGTGGTGTTTTGCTGTTTCTCTGGTTTAACCCATGGCATTAGAGAGGTGTCGTTCCTATTCACCAACCATGTTCAGGCTGTATGGGAACACCTGATAAAAGGCAGTAAGAATTAGACAATAAAAGTCTTTTTTCTGTGCTCTTTGCCTTCTAAAATATTTGGAGCCTTTCATCTTTCTTTTGTGTCCTACAGCGACAGCTTCCCACTGCAAGAGGGCTGGGATGGAAGGGATTTTGGGAAGGAATTCTTCTCTGTGAGGGTGGTGATAAATACCAATTGAAAATGGGAAATGCGTCACAGATTATTCCATGTGTACGGACAGTTTCTGTCTATAACAGAGGGGTTTTTTGGCTGGTTCTGATTCAGCAGTGTTCAGGTTCTGATTTCCTGGCAATGCAGAGGCAGCCTCAGGAGTTCTCTCCTGGGTTCTGTTCCCAGTTCCCCAGCTGACATTTATGTCGCCTGTGTTTTAAGATAGTCAGAATTTATTGTTAATGAAAACGCTGTTTCTTAGCATTGTGTGGTTGTTATTGTTCAGTAACTGCCTCTTTATTTCAGAGCTGTAAGATGTCAGCAATTCCCTTGATACCTTTTACCCTCTCCCCATGACCTGTGCTGTTTTTCACAGCCCTTATATGTGTGGATATATATATATATTTTAAATTTTTTTTTAATGAAGTGGTCTCTGAGTTTTAGTGCAGCGAGGAACTGGTTTGGACACGTGGCAAAGTGATTTGTAGAGATGTTCTGTGGTCCTTGGTGAGCTGACACACGGGTTGTTGATGTTTGGGCTTTGATTTAGGTGCTCTTGATCACTCTTGGAAAGATGACCAAAATACCAAGAGTCTTTATAGCTGTTGGGTTGGAGCCTTTTCCCTGGTTTATTCTGGTCACTAGAGAGGGACACTTCAAAGGCAGATGAGTGCTAATCATGGCCCTTGTCAGAAAATCCTCCTTCCCTGGAGCTTCAAAACCTGCACGTGTGGAAATACGGATTTCTTAGGCGGTATGGGTTTCTCAGGGAATATGGATTTCCCAGGCTATATGGAGGAAGGAAATACAGATTTCTCAGGAAATATGGATTTCTCAGGCTGTATAGGGGAAGGAAATATGGATTTCTCAGGAAATATGGATTTCTCAGGCTGTATGGAGGAAGGAAATAGAGATTTCTCAGGCTGTATGGATTTCTCAGGAAATATGGATTTCTCAGACTGTATGGAGGAAGGAAATACATATTTCTCAGGAAATATGGATTTCTCAGGCTGTATAGGGGAAGGAAATATGGATTTCTCAGGAAATATGGATTTCTCAGGCTGTATGGAGGAAGGAAATAGAGATTTCTCAGGCTGTATGGATTTCTCAGGGAATATGGATTTCTCAGGGAATATGGATTTCTCAGGCTGTATGGGTTTCTCAGGAAATATGGATTTCTCAGGCTGTATGGATTTCTCAGGCTGTATAGGGGAAGGAAATATAGATTTCTCAGGGAATATGGATTTCTCTACCTTGAAACTGGTCCCCACCAGTGCTCCCAGTCTGGCTGGAGTCAGTGCCAGTGTTTTGGTCTTTTTGTACAAAAGAATGGACCCAAACCAAAGATATTCTCTCCTCAGACAAGCAATACACAGAATTGCCGTGACTCAGCTTGAGACAAGCCCATCTCAAGGGCTGGGTTTTGCAATTAAACCCTGTCTTAAAGTCAGTGTGACACAAGGAGGGGAAGGAAGTGATAAGGAAATCTCTAATTTTNTGTCCTAAAGTCAGTGTGACACAAGGAGGGGAAGGAAGTGGTGAGGAAATCTCTAATTTTTACTGCCTGGTTCTAGGCACAGTACTAAGTACCTGGAGGAAAGGACTAACTGCTGACTTTTTAAAGTTCTTGTCTCATAATCAAAAATCCCAAGGACGGTGATCCAGCAGGGGTTTGAGTTAACAAAGTGTCTGTGTGGGTTTTCTGAGCCTGTCTGGGGAGTGTTGCTCCTTTTGCTGCTTATTTGACTGTTGGTTTGTCAGGCTGAGGAGATGAAAAATGTCCCTCTTGCCAAATATTTGAGCCTGGTTTGCTCAGGATGAATACTACCACTGCTACTACTACTATTACTACTACTACTACTACTAGTACTTACTACTGCAATACAACTCCCAGTATCCATCACATTTTCTAAACCTTATATCCAAAAACCTGGGCCGCAAACACTTATTTTAGCAAAGAGATACAGGGGAGAAAAGAGAAGCCGTTAAATGAATAAGTTAATTAACTAATTAATAAGCCTGTTTATGAATTCATTTAATCAGGTAAAGAACCAGTGGTATCTCACCACGTGCTTTTCTGCAGCTGAACTTCCTTACAAAACCAGTAATAATTTGGATAATTATTATTATCCAAATAATAATAATTATCCAACTTATTATTGGTTAATAAAATAAGGATATCAATATTATTATTATTAGGATAATAAAAAAGGCCGTGCTGATTTCCCAGTGTGAGCACAGACCAAGTAGTATTGCCCTGGGAAACAAAAGTTCACGTTAAATAATTTGATTTCAAATGAAAAGAGCTGCATAACTGCATTTTCCTCCTTTTGTTCATCATGATGAGGGAGACTGTCTCAGCGAAGTGAGTTTTCAGTGTTTTGGTGATGGGGGTGGCAGAAATGAATTGTTGTTCTGTGCATTTTTCCTTCCCACTGAGCATGCCAGGGCAGAAAATCATAAGTCATCAAAGCTGGCCAGAAGTGCAGCAATCCTCTCAGAAACTGGGTGTCTGCAGTGATGCATGGTCTGCTAGGAAAATTAAAGAGAAGAAAATCAAAAAATGGAACACCGGGCAGCAATTACAAAATTTTTTTTTTGCCATTCCGAGGCTGCACGAAGAGGGATGTGAGACACTTCCGAGACAAGGAGGAGGAGCAGGAAGCCCTGAGGAAAGGAATCAGTCATTGCACTGGGAAGATGAGCAGCACCCTTATGCTCCTTCCAGGGAAATTCAGTGAGGAAAAGCTTTTGTGGAGTGAGTTCACACCTCAGTGAGTGAAACCACAGAAATCTCCCTGTCCCCATGAGTGCAGTGCCATCCCTCACAGGAGGGGAGCTCCCCTCTGACACTGTTTCACACCACAGTGACACAGACTCCGAGATTCAGAAGGCTGAAAATGACTCCTTGATTTTTGGGATGTGTCTCCCTTTTAGACTATTTCACACAGACCAATTGGATTGGTGACACAAAGACAAACCTCTTCACTCACATTGCTCAGAGCAGAGGGACAGCAAGAAGAAGTCCCTCCTAGGGAAAGGAATGAAAAACAAAGTTACCATTACAAAAACATTTCTCCTGTTTACAGGAAATTCTCTGGGAAAAAAAAAATTCAGGAAACCAAAACATCTCAGGCATGGTACCAGGGCTACACCTCAGCACTTGTGCTGCCTTCCAGAAGCTTCCTTTGTCCTAAAGGAATGTTCTGGGTCACTGAAGGCTTTGTGTTGGCACCTGGCCATTGCTAAGGAGTAGCAGGAGAAGCAGGAATTCGTTCCTTAGAGAGCTCAAATTGGCCTGCGTGCCCTTCCTGACCTCTGGTAAAAAATATTCTTATCAGAATCACAGAATCATTGAGGGTTGAAAAGAGCTCAGGGACCATTGAGTCCAACCTTGTCCCCAGTCCTGAGCTCTGAGTGCCACATCCAGGCTTTCCTTGGACACCTCCAGGGATGAGGAGCTCAAACGTCCCTGGGCAGTTCCTTCCAAGAGCCCTTTCCTGCTGGGGGAGGGTAAATTCCCTTTGTTACAACCACTGAAATTCCAGATTTCATCTTCACCCCACATCAGAAGGAAAATCTTTCTCTGAAAGAGGAACAAATCCATCCTCCAACTTCGGGATTGCACCCATGTTCCCATGCAGGCCCAGCCTTGCTCCTCTCCTTTACTCCTGGTCCAGAAACACAAACCCAAAAAGCTTCTGGACAAAAGCTCTGGACAAAAGCTTCTCCTTGACAAAAAACCTGTTCAGACAAGCACATCACTGCATAGGAATTCACTGTCCGAATTTCATTGAGCTGAAAGCGTTCTGAGAGCTGTAATTCACTCCCTCCTTCCATTCCCTTTTGGAGCATCACTGCCACACAGTGCCCTGCACGAACTCAGGGCTAATTCTAAGCAGATGGACCTGATTTCAGCTGCTTTTTTTTTTTAATTTATTTTTTGCCAGCTCCTCCATTTCAGTGCCAGCTAGAAATCCAGCCACACTGGGAAACATCCTCCTTTCACTTCTATACAAGGCAAACCAAAGCATTTCTGCTGGGGCATTTCTTTTTTGGCCCCTGTGAACGAAATGGATGCATTTCAACCAGCAGCACGGCCTTCACTTTAGGTCAGTGTTTAACTGGTTCCCAAGCTTTTCTGCTGCCTCTCATTGAGCAAAAAAAAATGGAATTCCAATTTCCACGCTGCAAAAAGGGTTCCTGGCACTCGCTGCTTTCTGTGGGATTGAGCTCTTAAGGGCAGGCAGGTCTGGGAAGTTCCTACTGCACTGAGCTGAGAGGTCAAAGCACAGGGAGCAGCGTGGATCCAGACATTTTGTGTTGGAAAGGAGGTTTTCTAGGGAAATTGCCAGGTTGGACATGTTAAAACAACAGTAATAATCCCAGCAAAATCAATATAATGTATTTCCAAAGCGGAGAAGAACACGGTTGTTTCAAACTGCTCGGGCTGCAGAGAAGTGAACACGGCTGAAATAAAAATGAAACTTTTTGGTACAATGAAAGGAAATGTACCAGCTTGTGCTTTCAGCACAGCTTTCAGCTTGTGCTGCTTATTTTCTTCCATGATTGATTCCATAAAATTCTTCGAATTTGGAGTTTTTTTGGCCACCTCGCCTTGGGGTTTGTGGTGTGCACGTTTCACACACAGAGGAAGGGCAAACACCTCCTGCTGTCCCCAAAGCATTGCACCCTTAGTGCAACACCTTTTCTTTTCCCTCCTTGAGGTGTCTGCATTGAGGACACTTCTGCTGTGTCATGGTTGGAGTTACTTTAATTTTCTGAGTGTGGTACAAGCACAGAAAGCAGCTCCTTCAGCCCAGAAAATGGATCCTGCTCTTTGGGCTGGAATTTTCCATTTATGCCCCAGCACCAGGATAGGAGTGAACATCATCCCAAACCTCCTGGGCTCTCACTGCTCACTTGTTTATACTCAAGTTCTCTTCATTCATCGTTGTTCTTTGCAGGAATTGCAGACTTTCTGGAATAAAATCTTGGAAGCCTCTGATTTATAAGCAGAGGTCCAATTTCAGGCGTCAAAGATCCAGGGAACTGATGCTGAAATGCAGAGTTGTCTTAATTGTAGCTTACATTTTGGAACTGTAAAAATCACACCCATCACTCATCTCTCCTGTGCCTTGCAGGAAAAGAACGAATGTCACAGAACTCTGGAGGCAGCTCCAGCTTTGGAGTATCCCAGACTCCTCAAAATTAAATTAAACAGCCCCTATGGGGAGTGGGGGTAACCTGAGACACAGATTAAAGAATGTCTTCCATGAGCACAGAATAGACCCCAGACATCCCAAATAACCTCCTGCTGTGTCCTCTTGGCTTCTCCCTTCTTGCTGGTGCCACGTGTCTGAGCCAGCTGTAAAACCTTGTGCTGCTTTGGGTTCTCATCAAGGCTCAGAGCTGGTGTGTGCAGAGTAATGGCCCTGTCACAGTCCAACGTGGTGCCTTTAAATCCAGTGCTGGTGACCCCTGGCAAGGTCCAAGGGACACTTGCTGCTGGAATTACTCCTTGGATACGTTCCTGTATTTATTTCTCCCCGTATGCTGCGGCACATTTCACAAATATGACATTTATTTGAGATGGAGGTAACAAATAGTGCAGGAGCACGGGAAGAAAAGGATGAATCATCAAATGAATCACCGAGTGGTTTGGGCTGGAAACGACCTAGAGGATGTTCTATTCCTACTCCCCGTGGCCCAGGGTGCTCCAGCCTGGCCTGGGACACTCCCAGGGATCCAGGGGCAGCCACAGCTCCTCTGGGAATTCCATCCCAGCCCCTGCTCCCCCTCCCAGCCAGGAATTTCCTCCCAAAATCCCATCCAACCCTGATTTCTAGCAGTGGGAAGCCTCTTGTTCTCTAATTTTCTTGCCCCCAGTCCCTCTCCAGCTCTCCTGGAGCCCCTTCAGGCCCTGCAAGGGGCAGTTTCTGTGAGTGTTCACTCTCCCAGGCTGAGGATTTGCTGACTTATTCCCTGTAATGTGGCATATTGGGAATGTCTTTGCTTTAAACAACCTTGCTGCCTCGCATTTAGCTCCATTCCAAGTCTTTAAAACCAGCTGCTCATTTGTGGTCAGCTTAAATTTCACTGTAACTCCATTAGGAAAAGGGGAAAAAAGCACAGAATGAGAAATAATTAAAACTCTTCTAATGTGTTAAAGGAGGCTGTTGGTGGGGGAGTGGAGTATCAGTGCCAGCTCTTCCAGGTTTCAGCTTAACTTTATTATTTGCTGCAAATGAGAAGTCTGTCTTTAACAAATTCATTAGGAGGTCCTGGTGAATTCCCTGGTGCTGGTGTGGCTGTGGGAAACCAGGAGCTCTGACTCCTCAGGTGCTCTCCAGTACCTGAAAACCATCCAAAACCCATGGAAAGCAGCAGCAGAGTAAAAAAAATCAGGGGAAAATTGGGGTTTTTTTTGTCCACAGAACAATCCTGATGGCTTCATCATCAAAAAACAGGACAGCTGCTGTTTTGTTCATAAAAAACCCCAGATGGAGAACATCTCCCAGCTCTGCTTGCAGCATTATTCCCTTTGGTTAAATCTTGATTTTGCTGATGTTTGTAAAGCATTGAAAGAGGCAAGAGTTCAACGGCTCCCATCTGAAATTGGGCATTTCTCTTTATTCCCAGCTAGGAATGTTCCCAACATCCTGGGAATGCAGCCTGCACATCTCAGGAAGGCTGCCTCCTTTTTCCTGGTGCTCCAGAAGATTGCATTTCATCTGCAGGAGTCCTGGGATATTACAGCATTTGGATATTACAGTAAATATCTCTGTGGGTGGAAAACAATCCAAGCAAAAATTCCTCCCTCCCTGCAGTCAGAGGGGGACTGGATCCATTCATTTCCCTCGGATTGTTCTGGGTTTGTGCTGCAGGTTTCGCTGCAGGAAACTGTAAGGTGATATCCACGAGGCACACAGGAGAGGAAAATAACGTGCCCATTTTCTATTTGCATGGATTGGTTGCTAGTTAGAGATGCTCTCAGGCTGCTGGTGTGGTGGGGAATTTGGGTTTTTCTGGTCAGCAGCCAGGCACAGCAGAGAACTGGGATCAGCCTGGCTCACCAGGGAGGCAGGGTTTTATGGTTATCCCAATTTTTCCTTCTGCATTCAGAGATATTTCCCACAGACACAAACACGTCAGACTGGGAAGATGCCCAGGGCTCCAAACATCAGGATCAGGAAAGCACATGATGAAGACGTGTGTCAAGACCTCCTGCCTGAGCTGGATCTGGCCAGGAACCACCTGAACAAAGATCTCATGTGTAGTGGTNAAGCTTCTCCTCCCTCTGCTAGCTACACTAACTACTGAAAGGAAAAAAAACTCTCCGTGCTGCTGAATTCGACTCTCAAGGCCAGCCGGCAGAGGACAGTTTTTGAAAACAAACTGCGCTCCTCTCCCTCCCCCCGGCTCCCAGACCCAACACCAAAGGCACACAGGGCCCAACACAAACCCGCCAG
Organism: Illadopsis cleaveri; assembly: GCA_013399915.1. NCBI lineage: Eukaryota > Metazoa > Chordata > Aves > Passeriformes > Timaliidae > Illadopsis > Illadopsis cleaveri. Next base: position 103,198 of record VXBB01015718.1, on the reverse strand, counting down.
ACGACTGGGGACACAAACATCATGTCACCCCAGGACATCACGGAACCAGGATAACTTCTCCCGACTCAGGCCTGTCTCACACCTCGTGGTCGAAGTGGGTCCTGCTGATTGGCAAAGGGAGATGGGCGAAGAAAAATGTGGTCACTTGTTGATTTTCCTATCTTCTTTTCTTCGTGTTAGAGCTGGGGTTAACACAGGAAGTCAGAGCTTCGTGTTCAGACTTGGTGTTTATTAATCCTTATCTACTTACAGCCTCACCAGCCTGGGCTCTAACCAGCAAGTCAGAAAACAAAGGTAAAATGGAGCACCTCTAACTCTTTCCAAGGTTATTTAAGTGCTAATTACCCAATAACAAGGTGACACCTATATTATTTATATTTTTGACCCAGTAATGACCACCCCAGGCCTGCGATGCAGACCTTTTTCACCCAGTGCGGACCTTTTTCACCATTTTCACCCTTTTTCAGGTGGAAAAAACCACTCAAACCCATGAAGAAGAAGGAAGAAGAAGGTGAAGAAGAAGGAAGAAGAAGGTGAAGAAGAACTTAGACAACGCCCTAAATCCTCCATCTTGCTCCATATATATTCCTATACACTAAAATCTTAAATCTAAGTTTTTCACCCTGTGATATCCCAAAATTCTATTCAAACCACACACCCACAACCCCCGTGCTGTCACTCAATTTTGGGAGCCTGTTCCATGGCCTCAAGTCAGTGCAGTGCTCTCCTGAGAGTCAGTGCCCTTCAGCACAGAAAGCCCAAAAATTTTGTTTCCGGAATCCCAACAGTCACTGCAGTTTCCCTCAGGCCTGAGGGTTCCAAAGTTAACAGACAGATCCATCCCTGACCTGACTTTTTCTCACCCCCAGGACTCTTCCCTTGGCTGGAGCAGAGAGTGGCTCAGCTTTTATTGAAGTGCAGCAGCAGGAAGGGATAACAGGGCTCAGGGGGCAGCAGGGACTGTTGAGCTGGCAGCTTGAGGAGTTTTGAAAAGCCTGTGGTTTAACCCCGGATGAATTCACATTTTCTGGGTAATCTCCAGAACCCAAGCCCATTGCCATGCAGCAGCAATGCTCCCAAATCCCAGAACTCCACAAGTGACAGCTCTGTCTCCAGCCAGACCCTCCAGGCTGCACCCAGGCAAGGAGCAGAGCCTTGTTTGGGGAGAAAATCTGGAATTCCAGCCTTGAAAACCCTGTGGGGGAGAGGATCAAGGCTCCACTGCAAAGAAAGGAGCAATTTGCAGAAAATAACTGCGGATTTCTACAGCAACACCGTTGATTTCTCTTGTTCAAATCCACGGGTTTAAGGGAAAGGGAGCTGTGAAAACCTAAAGCTTTTTGCCTGCAGCAAATTTATCCAGAGGATACATTATATCCAGGGTTTCTTGGACATTATTTATTAATATATCGAAATTTGCACAATTTGTTGGCAGAGCAAACGCGGCTTCAGCAGCGTTGGGCTTTTGTTCTCAGTAAAATAACTTGGCTGGTGGATCAGCCTTTGACTGTAAGTGCTCCTGTCATCCCACAAAATACCCTTTTGAAGTAAAAGGATGCTGCGCTGTGCTTTTAGAGCTGGGTCCAAGAACCAGCTCCAAACCTGAGCTCTCAAGGGAAGGCCTGGCTCAGGCAGAGCTCAGTTCATTAAATCTTTCTGGGGCTGACTTTGTTTTTCCCTGGTTGCCCCATGTGCTGGTGCCAGCCACAATTGTATTTTGAATTCGAAATTTGAATATTTCGGTGAGTGTTTTTGGTTGTAGACCCTAGTCCAGGTGAGTTTTTGTTGCAACAAAACCTTTTCCCACTGTTGGTTTTCCCAGGGGAAAGGAAAATCTCCTTGAGCTCCAGATTAGGGGAATGAGCAGTCAGCAACATGGACAAAGCCTGAAAAAGGTGAAACCACACTGTGATAACATGAATTGACAGCATTGTGAAGAGGAGGGTGGGAAAGAATTATCTTTTTTGATGGAGAAATTATAAAAAATACCTGGAAAAAGAGAGGAAGTGTTTAATTGTATGTGTAATGTATGCAAATGTGCACGAGAAATCAGGTGAAGGAGAAACTGCACGTTCTTGAAACTCCTGGGAATCCTGCTCTTGGAACTGCCCTGATCCACCCAAAAACAGCCTGGGCTTGGAGGGGCACAGGAGAGACCAACAACAACACCCACTGAAGTTCTGTGTCACTGATTTCTGACAGGCTCTGAAATTATCAATGGATCCGCCACACCCTGATGCTAAAAAGAGACTTGAACTGACAACAATTGAAAACTAAACCCAGACAGTTTGTGTTTTGCTCAATAATAGGATTTCTGGGATGGGCAACCTTGAGAGGGGCAGGGTTAGGAACCTGCTCCTGTGTAATTAAGCTGTAAAAAAATCACCTTTTGTCAGGACTGAAGGGATGTTCCCTCCAAACCAAGGATGTTCCCTCCAGATCCTGCACTCAGATCCTCTCCAGCCCATCCCTGTCTGTCCCATCCCGTTGGGATCTGATCCCAGATCCCCATTTGCTGCTGGGGCAGATCTTTACATCCTCATTGTCATGCTGTCAAACAATGATGTTAATCAGTGCTCCTCATCCTCCTACCCCCTGTGCCTGGCAGATTTCCACCCGTCCTTTCAGCCCTTTGTGTGGTGAAGTAAAAAATGCAGCTCTGAGGCAGAGAACAGCTCCTGCTGTGCACAGATTACATTTCATGTAGATTTTTCTTTCCCAAACCGTCAGATATCCACAAACTCTTCATGTTCAGGTTTTAATGAATAGCCCAGCTCAGCTTTTAAAATGGCTGTGTGATGATTTCAACCAAGCTATTTAAGGTGGGATCCCCCTTAAATAAAGTTTCTAATAATTTCTAAGAGCAACTTCCTTTCTGTAAGCAAAGAGAACAATTTTTCTTCCAAACTCTTTCCCATCAGTAGATATTGATCACTTAACCAAGCCAACCTTTCAGCTGTGAAAGGCCTTTGATTAAAATTTCCCTTGGCAGTGCCTTGGGTTAGATATTTTATCATCATCATGAATACTAAACCCCCATAATGTAAAAAAAGGGAAATGAAATGAGGAGAAGCAACCTGATGGAACAAGTGGAAAATTGTGTATTAAATGCCAGACACACTTTTAGATACTCCTGGCCCACTCTTACATATTGTACAGTCAGTTAAAAGAAAATCTCAGGGCTAAAGAAATTCTATTTAGTGTGAGCATTCTGAGTAGCACCTGTAAATCTTTCTGGGTTTGTTGAGGCTGCAGATTTTCTGCTCTGCCCTTGTGGTAATTGGAATTCTCTCTCTGCCTCAAACAAAACTGAGAGTGTTTGAATAGCAAACAACCTGTCCACCACAAAATCTGCTCTGATACAGCTCGAGTGTCAGCCTTCTCCTTGTTTTTACCAGAAAACTCCCCACAAAACGGGCAGAGAGCTGATATTCCAGATAAATGCCACTGCAGATGAGTCAGCTGCAGAGGAGGGGAGAGCACTGCTCAAGGATCTTTCTGTGGAAAACAAGAAAAGAAAAAAAAAATCTCTTTCAAGATTCAACAAGAAGGCAGAAGGCAGCACTTTATTTAGCAGGGAGGCAGCAGGGATGGTCAGAG
>VXBB01015718.1:70244-99196 GCA_013399915.1 Illadopsis cleaveri | reverse complement strand
AGCAGCAATGATCAGAGCTGATATTTGGTGGTGAGGCAGCAGTGGTGATCAGACATGACAAAGGACAATGGGGGTTTTTGTGTCATAACCAGGAAAAATATTGTATTATTGCAAGTGATGCATTCTGGCCCTGAGAAAGCCCATCAGTGGCTGGTTTAACCCTTTCTTAGGATGTTCTTTAATCTGTTTCAGCAAGGAACACTTTGGAGGATAATCCCACTAAAGCCACAGTGGGTTTGATTGTTTGTTTCTCCGGAACAACACCCATTTTTAAGTTAATGATGCAGAGCTGCAGCCACAGTCATTCAGAGAAAATGAAAGAGGAAGAGCAGAAGTGCTAAGACCTGGTGGTTTCAAACCCATGGGATTTATTGCTGATATATATTTATATATTTCTATAAATATATAAATACATAGCTTTAGGCCATGATACCCCAGTAATTAGCTGGAAGAAAATGAGGCCAACAAAGATCCCTTCCAATCTCATCCATCCAGGGAAAAGCTCGGGAAAACACGAAATTTCCTGCCAGTTGTGTCTTCAGCTGCAGGAATTGCATCTTCTCAAAGAATATAAAAAGAATTCTTAAAGAATGTGAGGTCTGAAAGGGGTAGAAAACCCCCACTGGCTCTTTCCTGCAGCACCTCCGCTTTTCCTGTCAAGGAATCCCGATGATCCAATGGAATGTCAGTAGTTAAGGAGTTCTAAAGTCTTCTATCTGATGCTTCAGGGCCATGATACCCAAGTAATTAGCTGGAAGAAAATGAGGCCAACAAAGATCCATTCCAACCTCATCCATTCAGGGATAAGCTCGGGAAAACCTGGAATTTTGTGTCTTCAGCAGCAGAAATTGCATCTTCTCAAAGAATCCTGAGGTCTGAAAGGCATGGAAAAACCCCTGCTGGATCTTTCCTGCAGCACCTCTGCTTTTCCTGCTAAGGAACCAATCCAATGGAACGTCAGCTGTTAAGGAGTTCTAAACTCTTCTATCTGATGCTTTAGGCGAGGCCACGATGCCCCAGTAATTAGCTGGAGGAAAATGAGGCCAACAAAGATCCTGAAGAAGCTGCAGAGCAGCTCCACGGAGTCAGCAAAACAAAGCCAGACCCAGATTTCTTTTCCAATCCTCCCGGCGTTACTGGGAGCTCTTTGCTGCCACAGTAAACAGGGAGGGAGAGGGGTTTTTTTCCCTGCCTCAGATAATGGATACAAATTCACAAAAATCATTTCACGCTGGCTGAACAGGCAGCTAGTTTGTGGCTGGGCCATCATCACAACATTGTAAGCTGGGAGCTGAAATGGGGAGAGGAACCAGTGAAAGCCTGGGCAGCTTCTGCTCCTGCAGTCGTTGCTGCTTCCACATCTTCTGCAGGAATTCGGGAGCCCCCTAGGCAGGCTGCTGTTGCAGGGGCCAATAAATATTTACCTCGATAAAGGGCAGAGTTAAAGCTCCGTGTTTCAGGTTGCATTCTGACAGGTTTAACCTTTCAGGGGTGTAATTCTGCCGGCACAGCTCTCCATCCACCTGTCTTGAAAACCCACGGAGAGTAATTTTGCTAAGAGTGGGATTCAAAAACGCCCTGCCCCGAGCCATCCTGCCATCCTGCAGGCACAATTCCAGTTAAATTCCTTACGGTGGAATTAAATAGGAAATTCTGTTTCGTGCATCCCTTGACCTTCTCTTTTACAACAAAGTTTTATCCACAGGTATGAGAATTAGGTACTCAAATCCTGCTTAGCAAGAAACTCTGAGTCAGCTGTTGGCTTCTTATTGCTGCTCAGGGAGACATAAATAATTTTTTTTTTATATATATATGTATGTATATAAAATACATAAATATAGAAATACATAAATATAGAAATATATTACAACAGCATCACCCAGGAGCTTTTTTTGCACCTCTCATTTCAAAACCTCCTCCACAGCACAACCCATTGCTGCATCTGGGTGGTGAAGAGCTCTCAAAATCTTGACACTATGTTTCCCTGAAATGCCTGAGTGGAGGAGCTGGGAATGAAGAGGATCCAGGCTCTGATGCGGTTTTACACCACAGCGACACAGACTCCGAGATTCACAAGGCTGAAAATGACTCCTTTATTTCTGGGATGTGTCTCCCTTTTAGACTATTTCACACAGACCAATTGGATTGGTGACACAAAGACAAACCTCTTCACTCACATTGCTCAGAGCAGAGGGACAGCAAGAAGAAGTCCCTGCTAGGGAAAGGAATGAATAACAAAGTTCCAGTTCCAAAAACATTTCTCCTGTTTCCAGAAAATTCCCTGGGAAAAGAATTTCAGAAAACCAAAACACCTCAGGCAGGGATCCAGGGCTACAGGGCTCTGCTGTGCGGATTGGGAGGGATGGAAGGAGGGGCTGGACCCCACCTGAGAGAGCAGAGAAAGGGCTCTTCAGCAGGTATTTCTGCATTCTGATGTCTTCTTAGTGCAGAGAGGTTTAAATAAACATAAATGCACTTTATGATTCCTGAACACTGCTGGTGAAAGAACCAATCCCTCTTTGTTGCATGGTGTCTTAAAGATTTTAATAGAAAAGGTGGAAGAGCTGCAGGGAGAGATTGAATAGGTTCAAACAGGGAGAAAAATGAGACCATTTCTTTTTCCCCCTACTCCACCAAACAAAGGTCCCTCACCCATCCTGATCCAGTTCCCCATTTTGCTCTTGGACTGAAGCCTGTTCCTCCTCTGGCCTCCAGCCCACCTCCAACCCCTTCTAGGGAGGCCTAATTTGAGGTTTTTGAGTCTGACCTGAAACAAGTCCAAGTTAAAATCTTCCTTTTTTGACTTGAGTTTCTTCTCTGGCCACATCCAACCCCTTCTAGGGAGGCCTAATTTGAGGTTTTTGAGTCTGACCTGAAACAAGTCCAAGTTAAAATCTTCCTTTTTTGACTTGAGTTTCTTCTCTGGCCACATCCAACCCCTTCTAGGGAAGCCTAATTTGAATTTTTGCAGTCTGACCCGAAACAAGCCCAAAATACAATATTTTCCCTTTCACGTCAATATCTGCTCCATGAGATCCTTCAAACCCCACCCTGCTCCCAGTTCTGCTGCATTGATGGAAATTCATTGACTGCAGTGGAATTGGGATGATGATGCTGTTGTAGAATAAGAACTAAATCAAGGCATCAGCGACGAAACTGAAAAAATAAACTTTGGCGTCAAAGTCCACTTCAGCCAGGGGTTGTGCAAACATTCTCATGAAAAGCAAAGCATAAAGGGAGCAAGGAAAATAAACTCTCTAGCAGTTGTCCCAGCAGTTTCAGGCACTGGGTCCTGTGATTCCATGAATGACAGAGAGCCGAAAATATTTACTAATCTCGTTTTGAAGCGTTTAATTACATTCAGCCGCGATTTAAAGAGAACCCGCTGGCATGCAATTTCTCATGGAGAGAAAAATCTCCTCTTCATGTCACCAGCAGGTATTTTATTTTGCTTCCATGAACCCCGTGTCAGCAGCACGGAGGCATTTCTGATCCACAGAAATTCCCAGGAGGAGTTAGTGACACAAACAGCGGGAGCCTGGGCAGCAGCAGGGGCAGGGGAGCGGCGTGCTCTTCCCACGTTCCATTGGTGGCTCTGATGACAAGTCTTTGGCATCCTGGGACACTCTCTGGAGCCAAGAGACCATGGGCAAACTTCACCAGTTCTATTTCTGTGATCTCTAGTTTTTGGGGGCATTTTTTTTTTTTAAGCAATTTCATGCTCCTTTTTCTGCTGGAGCAAAGCTTTGACGTGACATGGCCCTGACATGGCCATGACAACCTGACATAGCTCAGGCACATCCAAGTGCTTCCAGTGTGAGTTCCATTAAACCTCACCATTTCTATTTCTGTGATCTATAGCTTTTAGGGGCTTTTTCTCTTTTTTAAAACAATTTCATGCTCCTTTTTCTGCTGGAGCAAAGCTTTGACGTGACATGGCCCTGACATGGCCATGACAACCTGACATGGCCCAGGCACATTCAAGTGCTTCCAGTGTGAGTTCCATTAAACCTCACCATTTCTATTTCTGTGATCCATAGCTTTTAGGGGCTTTTCCTCTTTTTTAAAACAATTTCATGCTCCTTTTTCTGCTGGAGCAAAGCTTTGACGTGACATGGCCCTGACATGGCCATGACAACCTGACATGGCCCAGGCACATTCAAGTGCTTCCAGTGTGAGTTCCATTAAACCTCACCATTTCTATTTCTGTGATCCATAGCTTTTAGGGGCTTTTCCTCTTTTTTAAAACAATTTCATGCTCCTTTTTCTGCTCAGCAAAGCTTTGTTTTTTTGCAGTCAGACTTTCCTCATCGGTGTTTCTGGAGCCTGACATGGCCCAGGCAGATCCAAGCGCTGGCACTGTGAGCTCCATTAAACTTCACCATTTCTATATCTTTGATTTGTAGTTTTTTGAGGCTTTTTTTTTTTTGTTTAACTATTTCATGCTCCTTTTTCTGCTGGAGCAAAGCTTTGGCTTTTTGAAGTCAGACTTTCCTTCAGTTTTCTGGAACCTGACATGGCCCAGCAGATCCAAGTTCTGACAATGTGAGTTTTATTTATCATAAAACAAGAGGAAAATCACTGTGACACTCCCATTCCCATGGCTGTTCTGGCACCAAGGGATCCACAGATTAATCACCAGCCCTCCTGACTGCCTGACAGTAAACTCCTCAAGAATTACCTTCTTCTATAAATGATTGAAATGTGAAATTTGTTTGCTATAATCTCAGAGTGCCTTGGCATGGCAGTATAAAATTTAATAGTAATTCCTTGCACTTTGTGTTCTGTGGATGAGCGATGCTTTGTAAATATAAAAGGACATTTATTTCCAAAGATCTCCATGTGATGAGTGCAAGGCACCTCTCAGGCTGGCGGGCTCTAAGAGATGCTTCTTTCTTTTCCTTCTGTGGCAAATACACTTTGAGATTCCCCTGCTCCATTTACCTGATTAGTTTCAGTGATTTTAATAATTTTTCCCCTCTGTGTGGTCCCACCAGCTCTGTCTCATCCTGTGGAATCTTGCTGTGTGCTGCTTTTAAAAGGTTTGCAGCTCATGCCCCACGAATGCTGAAGAAAATGAATCCATTAATATTAATCTCTTAGGAACAACTGACAGAGCAAAATGCCAGCGTGCTGGATGGCAGCTTTGATTTGCTTCCCAAACTCCTTTGCAGAAAAGTGTTTTGCCAAGGAAGATAGCAAAAAGGAAGAAAAGAGAGTGTTAAATATAGAATGTGCTTCTGCACTGTGTTGACATCCTTGAGGACGTGGGTCATCCAGGCAACAGGAACAACCCAGACAGATCTCAGAGCTGAAAAACGGGGTAGGAATAGCAAATCTGTAAAGGAATGGCAGATCTGTAAAGGAATGGCAAATCTTTAAAGTAAATGGGGTGTGAACAGCTGATGGGCAGGGATGACTTATCCAAGGATGGGCTCTGAACACAGAAATTCAAAGTAGGCACATTCTTAAATGTCAGAGCCCATTGGGAATCATTTGAGAAGAGCTGAGGGAGCTGCACAGCTCACCCAGTGCTCCAGGAATGCAGCCTTTTCCATATTATGCAGCTGGACAAAGGAAGAACATGAAGATTGAAGGATTTATCTGTGTTTTGTCAGCAGAGGACTGAGAGAAACACACCAAGAGCAAGTTAAACCGGAGTGTCCATTTCCCTGGGCAGAATTTTTTTTTCCCTGTGATAGATTTCCCTGTTCATTTCCAGGTAATTTGAACAATAAGACTCTTGAATCCCTTGGAAATTATGACTACAAAGGGACCTGACAACCAATTTATTTACTTATGATGGAAGAGTTCTGGTATTCCTTTAATGGGTGTGCAAATTTCCTTGTGTCTCTGTGCAGCAGATTTTTTTGTAGCAGGGATGTAATGTTGGACCTCTTCATAGGAAGAACAAGGTTTTATGTCTCCAATAAAGACATTTTACAGCATCTCAAAGATTTCAGTCACTAGAGGGTAACAGAATCATGTAAGGGAACCACGGACTACCTGATCTTCTCCTGGTCCTAACTTGACCTAACATTAGTGGGAAATGTTCACATCTTTAAATTAACAGAGCAATTCCAGTGACAATGATTGAGCCAATCTCTTCAGCCCTGACAGTGAGAAATCTCTCCTCTGCCTTTAAGGGCAATTAGGGTAATTACACACACGTCAATTAAATGGGAGAAAGAATAAATCAGTGTCAGTGCCCTAAGCCACAGCCCATTTCTGCCATCATCATGAAGTAACTCTTTGTATCAACATCCTTTGCATTTATTGATATCTTTTAGTCCTCAAATCTCCTGCTTTGACCACAGAGGGTTCAAATTCTTGGTTTTGAAAGAGAACACCCAGATTTTCCATCAAGAGCTGTGAGAGCTTGTTCAGGGCCTGCCCAGGTGCCACTTCATGCCAGAAAACACATTTTCTAGGATCCTCTTAAAAGCTGTACCCTAAACTGGGGGTTAGGATAAATAAATCCACAATTTTCTCGTACATCTCTCTTTCTGTTTGTACTGTTCTAGTAGGTGTGAGGAAGTGCTGGCAGAGTTTGGAGGCTGCAAAGTGCCTGAAAATGAGACACAGTGTGGAATTCACAGGTCTTAAATAAAACCCTGAACTGGTGACACTGAGAACATTTCACCAAATCAGTCACAGCTCAGAGACCTCCCAGGAGCCAAACATTGGTATTTACACCTCCAAATCTATGCAAATCAGGAAAGGATTCTTTTTCTTTATTTTTAATTCTTTTACTGAGTGCCTGAGTGTGTGACATATCCCACACTTTAATGTCTGCATGTCTCAAGTTCAAAATGAGTGAAAAAAGCTCTTTTCTGGCTGGTGCATGGTGGAAAACCCTTTGGATGTGACACACAAACCTGGTTCTTACTGGGCTGAGCCTCAGGCTGAGGGGATCACGTGAAATTTACTAAAATAAATCAGGAATCTTCAGAACTGCTGGAAAAGCAACCCTGCTTAAGGAAACAAAAGAAGTACAGAGTTTAGCAGGAAAACGAAAAGGCCGAATTCTAATGAAGGTGGATTTATTGAAATGTGTGCAATTGATTTCAGTGGGAGCAGCAGTTGGCTCGGAATAGACCTGATTAATTAACAATAATGATGTTTTGGCAGACTCCTCCAAAGTCCCAGAGGAGCAGTCCATGCAATTACCACTGCAAAATCCTCATAAATATGTGGCAGCATTTGCTGTATTAAATAAAAAGGGCTGCAGAGGGCTGATGGATTGGGGGAGTCCTTTGTGCAGAGGAGGGCTCATGATTAAGCACCAGAGTGCCGTGGACAGAGAATGTGACTTCACGGAAGTCCATGGCAAAATTCCATCTGTTTTAGGATGAAGTTTCACTTTTGATGGCGTGAAAAACGAGTTTCACTCTCTTAGAAAAAAATTATAAGTTTAATAAAAAATAAAAATAGACAATTAGGAGGCAGAAAAGCAAAAGTTCCAGCTGGGGTGCCTCACCAGAAAACACACCTTTACTTTTTCAAATTCTGTGTTTTAAGGATTGTTGTGTTACATATTCAATAGTTCCTAATGCATGGTTCAAACATTCTCTTTGGGTTTGATCCTTTTCAATTCTCCCCCCAATCATTTTATCTGGGAGATCCATCTGTGGGTGGCTCCTCTTCGTCTGGTGACATGGGTCTCATAAATTCTTCTCCTGAGGTTTTTGGTTATCTTCATTTGGATAAGAAACAGAAAGTCAGCAGTCTTTATGCAGGAATGCAAGGTGACCCTCCATACCTTCTGGTTTGGTCAGTTTAGATGTTACAAAGAGAAAAAACCCAGTCTTTTTACTGTTAACACTATGCCACAATGAGAAAATAAAAATTTATCACCTTTCTAAACTCTATTAATAACAGAAAATACAGTACAATTATACCTACAGTATTCATTTTAATATTTGCGAAAAGCCAACTTTATAATATACATTTATAGCAATGGCAAAATTTCATCCGTTTTAGGATGAAGTTTCACTTTTGATGGTCAGTGATGGTGGGAACTTCTGCCCAGTGTCAGATTTGTGCCAGCACCTGATCACTGAACACATCTGCTCCAGCCTGTGCAGACCCTGAGCTGAAGCACCTGCTGCTTCATGAAGTGAATTCACAAATCCCAGATTCTGATTGAAATTCTGTCCGTGCTTTAACTTGCAGCCTGGAGAAACAACGAAATAAAAAGGGAAACAAGCCTGAGTAGTGGAATTGAAGTGATGGAATAGGGGAAAACTTAAAGAAGTTCATGGTTTCTTTTTTTTTTCTCAACAGGCTGCTAAGGGTTAGTCACTGGCACTACTAACCACAGGTGGAAAACATAAATTATTACCAGACTTTTTATTAATACAATCCATTTCTAGGCTTGGAAGTCTATTTAGGGCTAGCTGAGTAAACATGTGTCTTGTGATCTGTGCTCCCTAAAATGAACATACTGCTGTTGTTTCACTGACCATTGGATCCCGGATAAATCAGAGCATCTCCCCTCTGTGCCTCACCTCAGCCCAACTCCTCCTATGACATTTGTAGCCCTGGTTTCGTGCCTGGGATGTTTTGGTTTTCTGAAATTCCCTTCCCAGCGAATTTTCTGGAAACAGGAGAAATGTTTTTGGAACTGTAACTTTGTTATTCATTCCTTTCCCTAGCAGGGACTTCTTCTTGATGTCCCCCTGCTCTGAGCAATGTGAGTGAAGAGGTTTGTCTTTGTGTCACCAATCCAATGGGTCTGTGTGAAATAGTGTAAAAGGGAGACACATCCCATAAATACAGGAGTCATTTTCAGCCTTCTGAATCTCAGAGTCTGTGTCATTGTGGTGTAAAACAGCGTCATGAGGATGAGATCCAGACTGGTCTGGACATGTGTAGCAGTGACAGAGGAATGGCTGGGAATTCCTCTGCCTGCTCTGTCCCCACATCCACATTCCCTCCCCTGCCAGGCTCCTGCTTCAGGCTGTGACCATTCAGTGTCTGGCTCATTTTTTCAGCAGTAATTTGGGATGGATGATGCTCCTGCTCTGCATTGCTCAGATAAAGCCTCATTTATTTCCCATCTCATTGGCTCTGAGGAATAATTGGAACACAGTCCTACAGTTTGGCTCTTTAGAAATACCACCAAGGGTGGAGAATTTTGCCTTCTGAATTACATTTATGCTCATGTCTGAATTATACTTTATTGAACATGCTTTAATACCATCCCAGAGTGTTGTAACTGCATCAGCAATTACTGGGGAGCTGCCAACTCTGTTGTCTGATGATTGACATCTGATTTCCTACACTGGGATTATATCAGGGAAAAATCAGAGACCTCAAGACCTTTGAAATGCTCCTGGAATTCCTCTCAGGTAACCAAAAATATCCTTACTGATATTTTAACCTTGACTTTCAGGAACAAGGCAACATTAATTAATATTTTGCCTAAAGAGTTTGCAACATTTGATGCCATGACTTGTTCACCTCTGGATCATGACAAAGTAAGGAAGAGGACTCTGACAGGACGAAATTTCTCATCCTCTCGAGGGGAAAGCAAAAAACCATAAAAAAACCCCAACCCCCCCCAAAATAACAACCCCCCTCTCTAAAATCAATGAAATTTAGAGACTGATAATGAAGAAAATCGCAGCTGCTCTTTGAAGGCTGTAAAGATCTACACGCCAAGGCAGGATATTGGTGAGGAGGTCACTGATAGAATTTTCTGTCTGCATTTTGAGACAGTGATGCCTCGCTCGTGGTGCTGTTGCTGTGCCCTGTAATAAAAACTCCATCTCATGCTGCAGCACAGTTCACTGTCCAGCACAAATTACACCCAAACGTGCTGAGACAGGCGGCAGAGAAGAAGAGAAAGGGGGAGCAGAGCGATATTACAAAAAAAAAGCTATTTGTTAAAAGTGGTATTGATCCTCTCTCCCTCTGAATTCCTGCACAGAACTTGCTCGGGCTCCCTCTGCAAATGTTTGTCCCGTTAATCCATCTGCCGGGAACATTCGCTGCCAGTTTGTGACAGTTCCAGGCAGTGAAAGCCGTGAGCGATGTGGTTCGGCCCCAGAATTTACAACAAACTAATCACTCGTGACCGCCAGGCCCGAGAGGGTGTTAATTACCCCCGGTATTAATTCTTGACCTCTGTTAATGGGAAGATTGCAATAAGCCCTGCCCTGACCTCGCTGTCTTTGAAGAGGAAAGGCTTTTAGAGGCTGATTCTTCAGCTGCAGAGGTTTGTGAGCGCTCCGTGCATCAGCACGGCCTCGGTGGTACCCACCAGGATGATGGATGTTGATTAATTGATTAAATCCCGCTAATAGTGCTCTGAGACTTCCCAAAAATGCACATTGAAGAGGAGAACTTCATCAAGATAATCTCGGATACCGAATTTAATCCGTTCTGCCTGTCCAGGAGTGACGGAGACTTCCCAACAAATCCTGCTGGGACGGCGGGGATTTGGCATTTGGCATTTCTACAGCTCAGCCACCTCTCAGCATTTACCCCGGTGTGTATCTGCTCGTCATGGTGACATGTCCTGCTCCTGGAGTCCAAAATGAGCAAGATCCTATTAGCAGAGGGAACTGAGCACGACTGGGGAGAGAACTGGAGGTGTTCCAGTCACGCTAACAATACTTTTTGCTCGGAGATGCTAACAATCCAGCTATGTTAATTTTTTCGCTTGGCACATCCCGTATGCCACTGACAATTATGGCCCATAAGTGTTTTTACGAGGGCTTAATGCACACTCTGGGGCTCTGCAAAGCAACTGTCAGAGTCAAATGCAGGACAAATCAGATGGTAAATCAGATGGTTAATCAGCATGTGAATGCACGAGGAGCCATGTCTGCAGACCAGGCGCTGCTATTTTTAAACCCCTGGGGAGCTCTGCCACCAGATGGGCTTTTTTGGGGTTTTTTTTGAGCTATGAGTACTCCTCAGAACAGCTTGGTTTGAGCCTTACCCAACCTCTAGTCATTTCGCGANTGTATCTGCTCGTCATGGTGACATGTCCTGCTCCTGGAGTCCAAAATGAGCAAGATCCTATTAGCAGAGGGAACTGAGCACGACTGGGGAGAGAACTGGAGGTGTTCCAGTCACGCTAACAATACTTTTTGCTCGGAGATGCTAACAATCCAGCTATGTTAATTTTTTCACTTGGCACATCCCGTATGCCACTGACAATTATGGCCCATAAGTGTTTTTATGAGGGCTTAATGCACACTCTGGGGCTCTGCAAAGCAGTTGTCAGAGTTAAATGCAGGACAAATCAGATGGTTAATCAGCATGTGAATGCACGAGGAGCCATGTCTGCAGACCAGGCGCTGCTATTTTTAAACCCCTGGGGAGCTCTGCCACCAGATGGGCTTTTTTGGGGTTTTTTGAGCTATGAGTACTCCTCAGAACAGCTTGGTTTGAGCCTTACACAACCTCTAGTCATTTCGCGAATTGTCAGAAAAACCCTTTTTCTGACCCAGAGATGGGGCTCCTGAGAGGTGTTTTAAAAGATTTTATTCTATTTTCAGTCTCATGTGAAGGGTGAGACAATGGGGGTAACTGATGTTACAGTTCACACCATCACAATCAGAAGCCAAACTATTTCCTAATTACAAAACATTATCAGCATTTTTTTGGCCTATCAGCTTTTGCCACACAATGCTGTTAATGCCTTAAAGCCAATCATCTAAAATTCCACCTTGTGGGTCTTGCTACAATACATCTTTCATAGTTCTGTTTCTCCAAAATATCTGGTCTGTTTGCAAGGCCATCATTTGAAACTTGTTTCCAGTTCCGTTTCTCTCTCAGCAATGTCTGTCCCATCCCATGGCGTTTCTAAGTCGGGATATTTTATCTCAGAGTTTGCACACAGATGTACAAGACTCTGTGAGCTTTCAGTCAGGTTTTGGGAATTCTCTACAAATCCATTTCTCACAGTAAATACCTTTCTACAACTCCTCAGCCTGGCTCCTCATTTTTTAGGTAGGGATCAGTCAATACTAACAAAGTGAAGGCAAATCCTGTCAGTTTGCCAGGTTGGATGGAGCTTGGTCCTGATGGGGATGTTTGGCCTTGTTTCACCTGTCCTGACCCTTGGGATACTTTAGGAATAATTCAGAATGAGATGTCCCAGCCCTGGAAGTGTCTAAGGCCAGGCTGGAGCAGCCTGGGACAGTGGGAGGTGTCCCTGCCCATGGAATGAGATGATCCTCAAGCTCCTTCTAACCCAAACCATTCCATGATTCCAAGTATTTAAAGATGCAAGCTCACTGATTTTGGGAGTTAAACACCTGGATACGAATGCAGTTTCTACATCCCTTTGTCAGCCTGGATTTTTAACCTCCAGTTAATTCCTGGAAATAAATAAACCGCTTCACAGCTTGAGGTTATTTGAAAACTGCTAAGTGGTGTTTTGTCATATTTAATTTAAACTCGACCAAAACCATAAACAGACTCAAAAGGCAGGATGTTAGAAGGAGGTTGAAGATGAAAATATCTGTTATGCAGTAATTTTTCTTCCTGTGTCTCTGATGTGTTAATTTTTCTCCCCGCTCCTAAATGAATAAGGGAGACAATTTCCATTAAAAGTGGATGAGCTGGAGGGGTGAGTAGAAGGTTTTCTCCTCTGAAATCTGAATTCTTTAGTCTTCAAAATCACTGCCCAAGTGCTCAGTTGTCTCATGTTCCACCTCCATGACCACATTATCTGCCAAACCATCTGCAATTAGTTTATTATTAATAGGCAATGTCATGATTTTCCTCCAGCAAACTTCCCCAGGGCTCCCTCTCCGCTCTGAGCAAGACAATAATATTTACTCACACTAAACAAAACATCTTGTCAAGAGTTTTGACGTTTCTTCTGACCATTAATTAAGCTTGAAAAGCACTTACCAGCACTGCTATTAGCACTTCGTGCCTGGCTAAACCTACGGAGGAAGAAGTGAAGGGAGCAATTTGATAAATTGTGAAATAAATGTGCAGCGAGGAGGGGATGATGCAGAAACATGAATACAACCAACAGAAAACTTATTTTTTTCTACTTTGATCAAGGACTGGAGGCTTCTGGTAAACACTCAGAATATATTTTGCTGTATACTAAATACAATTTTTTATAGACTCAAAATGCACCACCAGTTATTCTTTTTTCCACTGAAGTAATTACTGGAGCAAGACTTCAGCATCTCGTGTAAACATCATTAGCACTCATGCTTCTTTTTGGGATATTGAGGGACTTTTCCCCCTCTTTTCTTTGTTTTCTCTGCTTCCCTTTCCTCCCAGGAATACTGCTGCTGTTTGATGTGCTGTGTTTGTTCCCACAAAGAGTTTGGGTTCTGAGAATCTGACATTTTCCAGCAGAAAGCCATTCCATGAGAAAATCTCCAAGCCAGTCGTTTCTCTAACTACGACCAGTTTGCCTCCCACGGGCCCAGATCCAGCAGCAATCACACAAATATCAACAAAACTTCACAAGCTCTTCCAGCCCAGCCCACTCCTGTAGCCATGGTTTATATAAAATTTAATATAGAGAGACATTTCTACCTTTCCCTAGAGTGCTACAGTGCTGTCCCTTCGTGGCCACCAATGGCTGCCTGACAGATTGAAATCGAAAATCTGATTTAAAATTAAGTTTCAGATGAAATTTCAAATTTAATTTCAGATCAAGTTTCAAGCTTAATCTAAAAATACATTTATTATAAAGCTCTCTCCCAATGGGTACAGGTATAAAGAAACCTCTCTGCAAACACAACATGGAAAAGGTGTTATTTTTTTTATACTGACAGTTCCTGCCAACTTTCTCCTCCTGGTCCCAGCTTTAAGCTTATTTGATGGCTTTGAGGAAACAAAAGGATTTGAGGGCTGTAGGTGCCTTTGGCTTATTCCAAATGACAAGAAGGATGAAAGGAAGAGAAGGTTTGGCAGCTAAAATTCCTTATGAAGGAAATATTTAAAATGAGTGGGATGAATTTCAAATGGATTCTCGTGGCACAACTACTGACTTTGTTGGAAACAGTTTGATTTATGGCTTGCATTGCTCCTTGAGTGTCCTGGAACATCCTTTGTTTTCTCATTGTCAGTGTGCACTGTAGCAAAACCACCACGCTGCAGTTTGCTCTCCCCCAGCAGACATCTCCACTGCAGGGAGAAAAAGGGAAAAAAATGCAGAAATTCCCAGCAGTTCAGAGCAAATGCTTTCCCCTGTATTTGCAAAACAAAAGCGTTGCCTGTAAATTTTCAGCATAAAGGTTCTGAGAATGAAAAGTGATGTATTATGCATACAAAAGCCTGCCAGAATGACAGCAGCCCTTGTCAAATTTCTTTTGTCAGGGATAAAAAACTTGTCTAAATTGCCTCACTATTTTATTAGGAAATGAAAAACAAATATCAAAGTGGTATTTCTTTTAGAGTCGTGTTGTAAATGGAGTTAAATCCATTGAAAAGGTAAACGTGGTTTGATTGATGTGCATTGTATCTCCCTATTTCTCTGTATTTCTTATTCACATCGCATTTTGTTCTGATTTTGACCTGGGTTCTTTTCCTAATGCTCAATATTTTTGTGGGGCAAAGACACCCTCCTTCCCAAGCTGCCATCTGCAAATCCAAAAGGAGAACTGTCTCATTCTGATCAATTTAATGATGTCCACAGACCTCTCCATCTGGGCTGCAGTCCTGGCAAATATTCAGGTGTGGAGTAGACTTGAAGCATTTGAAATTCTCAGACAGAAAGAAGTGCAAGTACTCTGCTAGACAAAGCCAGCTTAGGTACAGGCAGAATTTTAGCCAAGACTGGAGTGACTACACACACTCCTGTACTAAAAATAGAAACACTTCTCCTTCAAACCTTTATTTAGTTCTCCTGGTGCAGAAATGGAGCAGGGAAGGAGCCGTGTTATCAATCAGTCCTGGGGCTCTCACCCCGTTGGAACAGGACATGTTGTGCACTATATATTTATATTTACCCATTTCAAAAGGCTGTAGATTGATCTTTTTTTTTTCCTCCCCTGACATGAGAAATGTCGGTGGAAGCACTGGAGGATTAGAGAGTGCCTGTGATTTGCCTGCTAAAGTAAACATCAGCCAGTGCTGTAACCAGATCACATTCTTGTGGTGGGGTGAAGAGACTCCTTCATTCTCAGCCACACTGAGAAGAAGGAAAAAGTGCACCAGGAAATACACTGAGCTTTCTTTAGTGTGGGAATGAAAACATGGGACAAACAGGGATATTTGGCCTCGTTTTACCTGCCTTGATCCTTGGGATACATCAAGAATAGTTCAGGATGAGATGCCCTGTAGCAGGATCGGCCACACAGGGTCACGATATGTAGGAGGATCGGACCCGCAGAAGGAACGAGGCAGGCAGCAGGTGAAGGGAAAGCTAATGATACTTTATTTTATCTTCTTCTTCTTTATTCTCTCTTCTTTCTCATCCGACTCCATCTTATATACAGTTTGTACAAAGGCAAGAGATTGGTCATTTAGGTCACCACCTCTTCAACCTGGATGGTGAACGCCACCATCAATCAATTCTCCTCTCAGAGGAGAAATATGAAAAAATCTTTAAAAATATACATTGTTTATGTTGAGCTGCGTGAGAATCTGCTTGCAAGATGCCAAACAAAGAAAACCATGAAAGCTGAGGGCAACAATGCCCCATCCCTGGAAGTGTCCAGGCTGGATGGGGCTTGAAGGAAGCTGGGATGGTGGAAGGTGAGGCAGGGGTGGGCGTGAAGGTCCTTCCTACCCAAACCATCCTGGGATTAAAAGGATTCTGCAGACAAGGAATAAGATTGATTTCTCCATTGAGAAAGATTGATTTCTCCATTGATTTATCAATCTCCATTGATTGATTTCTCCATTTTAGAGAGAGCAGTGCCATCCTGCCCGAGCCATCTCTGCACTGAGTGTGTGTGGTGGGGCAGGACTGGAACCCCCTCAGTGAGCACAAACACTGCAAAACACCTTCCCACTCCAAAAAAACTTCACCAGGGCAAGTCCAGGGAGGGAGGAGTGTGAGGTTTTTATCTTCTTTTCTTCTTCGTGTTAGGGCTGGGATTAATACCCAGGAGTCACAGTTTCGAGTTCAAACTTGGTGTTTATTAATTCTTATTTCTGTCACAGCCTCACGAGCCGTGAGCTCTTACTAACAAGGTAGAAAACAGAGGTACGAGGTCTTTTCAAGGACAATCCATCCAATTATGAAATGCCACCTAAATTATTTTTACTTTAAACCCAGTACCTAACCACTTGAAGTCCGCAATGTGGATTCCATCAACCAGTTACAGAAAACCACCCAAACACAAGAAGAAGGTGAAGAAGAAGGAGGCAGGCAATGCCCTGAGCCCTCCATCTTGCTCCATTTATATTACTATATACTAAAATCTTAGATTTAAGTTTTTCACCCTGTGAGATCACACAATTCCATTCAAACTGCACACCCACAACCGCGGTGCCATCACTCAATTTCAGGAGCCTGGTCCATGGCCTCAGGTCTAATGTGGTGCTTGAGGGTCGGTGTCTTTTAGAACAGAAAGCCTGAAATTTTCAGCCTCTGGAATCCCAACAGAGGAGAGCAGTCCTGTCAGTTCCCCCGTGCTGGCTGAAGTGTGAGGAGCAGAAATGTCACAGATCTGGGCGGAGGTGACCCGGGCAGCTTTCAGCTGGAGTCCAACCATTCCTACAAGTCACGGGAGGTCAAAAGATAGCCAGGCTCTTCTCCTCCCCTGTAGCCTTTCCTTCCTTTGAGGACATTTCTGTGCAAGCACCAGAGAGGGTTAATCCCTAAATTAATGAATGNTAGAACAGAAAGCCTGAAATTTTCAGCCTCTGGAATCCCAACAGAGGAGAGCAGTCCTGTCAGTTCCCCCGTGCTGGCTGAAGTGTGAGGAGCAGAAATGTCACAGATCTGGGCGGAGGTGACCCGGGCAGCTTTCAGCTGGAGTCCAACCATTCCTACAAGTCACGGGAGGTCAAAAGATAGCCAGGCTCTTCTCCTCCCCTGTAGCCTTTCCTTCCTTTGAGGACATTTCTGTGCAAGCACCAGAGAGGGTTAATCCCTAAATTAATGAATGTAATTTAATGCAATTAAAATTTAATGTAATTAAATTTACAGATTACATTTAATCTCTAAATGGCAGAAAAGTTTGATAACCACGAGAAATGAGAGCTGAAAATGACGTGCTCTGTCGAAAGACAAGCAGGACCCCAAATAAAAGGGGTTAAAAATATTTTTTAAGAGCACACAGATGGCAGATTAAAGTTTTCTTCTTTTTAAAACCCCAAACACCAAGCAATATACCGCAAAACAAATTCATTGTTTTTGCCATGTTGTTGTGAAGAAAGTACCTGGTGCAATGGAAGATGATTCTCCGAGTTATTTTTGGACATAATTCTGCTTTCGCAACACAAAATTCCTCATACACCGGGCAGGAGCTGGATGAGTCACCCAATGTTTGCTGTGATTTTAATGCCATGTTATTTTAATGTCTAAGGGAAAGCATAAATCAGGAGTTTTCAAATCACACTCATATTTCTGGGGCAATGTTCCAAACCCACACAGGTGAACAAGCTGAGAGTTACAGCTGAGTTCTTTTCTTTGGATGCCTGTACAAAGGCAGCACTGCTCTGGATCCAGCCAAGGGAAAGGGAGAAGGAATAAAATTAATACAGCTCAAAGGAATCCCTGGATTTTTGATGTGAATTTCTCTCTTAATGCATTCCAGCGACTTTTTGGGGAAATTTTCTGCTTTCCAACTAAACATGTTCTAATATAAATAACAACAATGATAATAAAATCCAGCAGTTTGCATTGAGGTCTCATTTTCCCACAAGGATTCTTGAGAAGTTGAACAAGGAATGTTCTCCAGAAAAAAAAAAAACAACTCCTACCCAGCCAAGCAGATCTGTCCTGCTGCAAAAAAAGGTGCAACTCCAGAGGCTTCAGCACAGCTCTGTGACCTAGAAAAACGGCCAGAATTGGTGCAAGAGGGAAAAATGTTCCTCTGGTTGACATAAAGAAACAGCACATTCTGTCCCAGAGTGGTTATGTGGCCCCTGCTGAGCTGAATTTCCCCTGGATAATTTCTTTATGTCTTGGAATTCAACCTCCAGCCAGCCCGAGGCTTTATGTGCTACTTAAATTCGATGAGAGCCAGCGCTGATCCAAATTCCATCTCTTTTTCTCCTCCTTCTCTCTCACATCCAGCTCACAAGATGGCCAAGAGGGTTTCTGGACAGATCTAATTGTGAAATTTAAAGATTCCAAAGGTTGAAAATTTTATTTCTCCCGCTGGAGCTGCAGAGATGTCCACTCTGAAGCACTAATGGAGAACAATCTGCTCAGTCATCAGCCCAGGACTTCCTATTCCTCCTCTTAACTGCACAAACTCTGCTTGGCACAAGTCTGAAGTAATGCTGAGGAGCTTCTCATCTGATTTGACTGGAAAATGTCATTAATTATTCTGGAAGTGCCACCAATTACTCTCCTGAGAGATGGATGGAGGGAAATCAAAGCTGGGGGACGCTGTTGCTGCAACAGTGACAGTAACCCAACAGACATCTGGTGTTTTTCACTGTAATAACATCAAAATTCAGGAGAACTTTGAAGTTCTTCAGGAATTCCTTACCCAACTTACCTCATAAATTGTAAGAATTAGTTTTTTAGAAAAAAACCACTTTTTTACGTAAAGAAATAATATACAAATTAAATAAATAAAATACAAATTGCAGAGAATAAGATTAAATAAAAAGGATTGAGGTTAGGCATCAATTGGATTCTTATTTGAACTTCAGATATGTGGGTCAGGAGTGACACCACTGAAATTACTGATATTTTGGAGGTAAGAACTGTTTTCCATTGAAACCTTTTAAAAAAAATAAATTAAAAATCCCCAAACCCGAGTCTAAAAGGAAATCCTGGTGACACAAACATTCAGCTGGTCCCAGGATAACTCAGAATCTAAAAGGGACCAGAGAAAATCTGGTGCCAAAATGAAACCCAAAGCATCTTCTGTCTTTTGTCCCCCACGTACACCCAAACCCAAAGCATAGCACAGATAAATCAAAACTTCTGCATTAATTGCCACAGGAGGGGGAATCTCTCCCAGTGAGTTCTGCGGGCGTAAAACAAACTTATTATCGCGCTGAGACTTGACCTTTCTGGCTGTTGTCCCCTTTTTCAGGTGGGAAATTGGGCACTTTTAGGAGAGGAAAAGTGTGATTTGAGAGGATGGCTGCAGTCGGTGGTAGCAGGACTCCCTCTCCTGGCTGTCCCTGCTTTGCTGCTTTTTGCAGCTTTTCCTGCAGATTCCCAGCCCTCTCCCCAAGCAGTTTAATTCCCCACCACTGTAGATTAAATATTACCACCACCGCGATTAAATATCAAAAATTGGGCAGAGTTCTGCCACAGAAACCCGCGGGATTTCCATCCTGCCAGCACACCCCCACATTTTACTTTTTTTTTAACCTAATCGTTATTTCTTCAAGTTCTCTCTGCTATATAAAGATTTAATTAACAGCAGCCAGATGATTTTTTTTAAACATCCCTTTGCTCTGTAGGATGGATGAAATCCTCTAGGAAGAAGATGTTTGCCATCACTTTGCTGTCCTGCTATAACTGCCTTACTCACTCTCTACACCCTCTATTAAATTGCATAGCACTTACTCCCAGAGATCCATAAATGGGATATCTCCCCCCTTTCCTGAGTATAAACCACTGCCTCATGTTTTTTATCGTTTTCACAAAGACATCTCGACTGCACAAAAAAATCCAGGTGTTAAATGCTTGGTGTATTTTGTTTTATTTTGGATTAAAAACCCCCCAACTTCCCCCAAAGCAATGAATTAGCTGAATTCTTCCACGTTTCTCCTCTTCATATTCTGATTTTAAAAGTCCCCACAAACATAAGGCATTCTGCTCTACAAATAATGCACATTCCTATTCACACGCCCCCTGAGCTAATTGGCGGATGTTTTACCGTCCTGAGGTTTTATTAATGAACAATATTTCTTTCAAAGCTAATTAGAATCTCCAGGCACTTGGCAATGGAGATGTCAGGTGCAAAGGCAGGGAGCAGGTGAGCAGGCAGCCTGAAAACTGCCATCATTTTGTTGGGAAGGAGGAATAAGGGGCAATAAAGCCCGACATTGGAGACTCATAAATACAAAACACTCAAGGAAGTCGCCAGCTATGTTGAGCCATCATAAATAATTCACTGATGCTGCTTTAAAAACCTTATTTTAAAGATATCATTGAGCAAAAGACACTGAGATGCTGCTCTCAGCCTAGTGCTGCTCCGATGGGGCAGAAGGATCAGAAGATTTGGGTTCTTCCAGCTCTATCTAAAGAACAAAGAATTATTCTGTGCGAATACATCACAAAATTGATGGTGCTTTTTTTGAATAGTTTGTGAAGGTTTGTCCAAATGCAAATGAATTGCACTGAAAGGAAACACAACAGTTTCAGTGATTAACTCTGTGTTAATTGACTCACAATTAAGCTGCCAGAAATATGATAAATGTCAGTGTCATGTTGAAAAATATCCACCTTGTAGCTTTTATTAATTTGTGTGCAATCACAGCTTTTATAACAATTTTAGTGCTCGTCACAGCGAGACCTGGATCAGCACCCAGAATTATTAAATCTGAAAATTTCCTCCTGTAACAACAATTAGCATTCAGCCAATCCGTTTGAAATATTTTGACTTTCCAAAGGTGACCTTGGAGATGGAGCCTCTGGGATGTGCTCCTGAAACCTCCATCATTCTTCAAGGAAGGTGTGAAAAAAAGCAACACTCCAGCTGTTCCTGTGTGTCTGCAGATTACAGATATTATTCTCTTATGCTTATTTGAACACTGAGTTAATTTTAATTAGGCTCCTGTGCCTAATTGCTCGGGAAAACACCTCCTAGTAACAAATGTTGCTCCTTGCTACTTAAAAGAAGCTGAATCATAACCCCACGTTGCATTCTATAAATGTCTCTGTTATAGCTCATTAGGCTGATATTTTTAAGTTGTTTTAAATGATGTGGTTCTCCTTTTAAAGTCGAGCAGAATGAAGTATTTGCTTTAAAAGGGAAAATTAAATCATGGAAAATAATAATTTATTGCTCTTGCTCTGACAGGCAAGACATCAATTTGATGTTGTTCAGCCTCTATTGCCATGGTGCTCGAAGCTGCCTTCTCCTCCCAAAACAACAAATGAGTTTTGATTTCTCTTCATTAAATGCATCATTAATTCCTCCTCCCGCTTTCTGTTTGTTTTCCCTTCCTGCTCTCTGGTGCCCGAGTCAGGGGATGTGAGGGTTTTCCCCTGTGGCTTTGCAGCTTCAGGGAATTTCTGTTCCAATTTCAATATTATACCCCAAAAATTCAATATTATTCCCCAATTCATGCTGACCAGTCCATGCTCAGGAAATATTGGAGCTGCAAATATTCAGCTGTAGAAATAATCACAGGTTGAGCGCTGGTTGTATTGTATCCCCTACCTATAAGGACATTACAGTTGAAGAATCTTCACTATTTGTTTTTGTTGCAAAAACCCAAATAAAACCAGCACACTCAGTTTTCTCTGGCATTTTTTTTGAATCCCCTTGGCCTGATGTGTAGCTGGAGGGAATCACAGTTTCTTTTGCAGTCAAGGTGTGTGGGAACAGACAGGGGTCAACGAGGAATTTCCAGGCTTCAGGCAGCAACAGCAGAGTCTGAGTCTGTGTGAAATCAAGCCACACGACTTTCTCACACTGGCCTGAGAGATTGTAAGGAGGAATCAAAAACAATCCTTGGAAGGTGAAAGACTGTTAGCAGGTGATGTTTTTGCCTGGTTGTTGTTTACTTGTAAGAAATGGTTGAGCGGTGCTGTTCCAAATAACCAGTAATATTCTCTCTGGTTTGGTTTCTCATCCGAGATTCAGGTTGTTAAAAGTCCCCGGCCCTCTAAAAGCCCTGAGCCACATCACAAGAAAAAAGCAGAGTCCTTCAAGGTCTTGTTTTCAGGTTTCTTGTGTTGTTTATTATTTGGTATGTCAGAATTTTCTCCACACCCAGCCGAGGTCCGGACAGCAGCCGGGACACGAGGTGGCTGCCCCTCGATGGGGCGTTGCTTTGCTCTTACACAGATAACTACGTGCCCACTATTTACAATTTTGTGCCAACGTGTGGTACTTGTACTAAAAGGGTTATTTCTACCTTAATCCAATCGCCCAGAACTACTTTGTGTCATCACCACCCCAGAAGATGGAGGACGAGGAAGAAGGAGAGGAACTCAGGGCAACACCTTAAATTCTTCATCTTGTCCCCCATTTACCTCTATTCGAAGAACTCCTAAACTACAAAATTTTTCCCTCCATGCTGTGCTAAACTACTATTTTCACACCTTTGAGGTTTGTAATTCCTCTCTCAGTGTTGGAAGCTTCCCCCAAGGACTAAAATCAAATCCAGTGTCTTCCTGGGCTCTGTGCCAAGGTCTCCAACCCCCCTGGACTGGCTCCACACCCCCTGTCCAGGGTTCAAACTCCCTTCCTCGGGTCCCAGGTCATCCAAAGGGTCACCACCTCTTCAACCTGGGTGGTGAACATCACCATCAATCACATTCTCCTCCCAGAGGAGAAATATGAAAAACAATCAAAAAATATACATTGTTTATGTTGAGGCTGTGTGAGAAACTGAACTGCAAAGTTCAAACATTCACGAACTAGAAAACTGAGAGCAACACCTGGGAAGTTTTATGCCATAAGGAGTTTTGATAAATGATATTTTACAAACAGGACTATGTAGCCCTGGTTCCGTGCCTGAGGTGTTTTGGTTTGCTGAAATTCTTTTCCCAGGGAATTTTCTGGAAACAGGAGAAATGTTTTTGGAACTGGAACTTTGTTATTCATTCCTTTTCCTAGCAGGGACTTCTTCTTGATGTCCCTCTGCTCTGAGCAATGTGAGTGAAGAGGTTTGTCTTTGTGTCACCAATCCAATTGGTCTGTGTGAAATAGTCTAAAAGGGAGGCACATCCCAAAAATAAAGGAGTCATTTTCAGCCTTGTGAATCTCGGAGTCTGTGTCGTTGTGGTGTAAAACAGTGTCAGGACTGAGGTTCCATCCTGCTGCATCAGGCAGTGACAAACAGTGTGTCTGGAGAGGTTCAGGAGACTCCTCAGCTGTCACCTCAGCCACGGGGATTTTTCTTTATCTACCCCGGACTCCTCTGTGTGCTCTGACCCTGGAACAAGCCTTTGCTTTTGCTTCCCTCTCAAATTGCTTTAAGGTTGTCCTCATTCTCTCTGATGACTTTAAATCACTGGGTTTGATGTCTAGTTTATCTTCCCAAAATGTAACACCCCTGACTGCATCAAATTCCCTCCTTAATCCCCTTGGCATCTCTGATCACTGAAGACTGGAGTTAGATAAACCCTCCCAGGTGGCCTTTGCTGTCTTTCCAGAGGCAGATGAATGCCATAAAAGATCCATCATGCTTTCCTTGGCGTCAGAAAGGTTTTGCTGTTGAAGATTAGGGAGGCTGGAGGTCACTCCAAATCACAATATTGCTCACTTTATAAGCCCATTTTATCCTGTCATCTGGTATTTGGTGTTCCAGTTGTTTCGGAGGAGTCCACAGCATTCATCAATTCCTCATCCTTCAGCCTCTCTGCCCACTGGGGTTTAAGCACTGACTGATTCGTTAAATGTCTCCAAAGTCCAGCCATTTATCCTTTTCACTGTATTTTATTGTCTCTCTTTTCCCTGACTTACAAACCTCCAGCAGAACTCTGAGTTCTCCTGGCTTTAAGAGCTGGTGCCTCGCAATGGGATCCTGAAGAAGAAAAAAATCCTTGGGTAGTGAAACTCCTTTATTGAAATACTTTAAAAAAAAAAAAAAAAAGAGAAAAAAAGAAAAATGTGGAGTTCAAAACACAGGTTCAAGGTCCAAATAATTGTTGTTGATTATTTCTCAGGCTCAACACTGAGCTTTCCAAGCCCAATCCTTATTTATATAATGCAAGTCTCAAAAATGAGAAGGAGAGCATCACTTTTAAATCCCCAAAATCCACATTTGGGAGACCAAAGGGTTGATTTGAGGTCCAAACCCACTCTCTGGGACTACAAAACCATACTGGTAAGCTCCAAGGCTTATGATTTTAAAGGTCAGAGTCTAATTTAAAGGGCCCCAAGCACCATTTTTCAAAATCCTGATCTGGAACATCGTTGTGACTGTGATGTCACACAAAGCCTGTGACACATGGGACAAAAGGGGCCCAGGGAGGTGGTTCTGCATTCTGGAGAGAACCCTGAGGGTGAAAGTCCTCAGCACTCAGGACATGGCTGTCGACAGTGGTGTGAACCCAGCCCAGATGGATTTCTGGGGTGGGATGGAGTCTGTGTTCCTGATGCCCAGCATCACCCCCGCAGGTACAGGCAGGAGCATGGCCTGAGCCGCTCTCTCAGGGATGTGGGGACAAGACTCAGCAGTGACCCACGTGGGGCTGAGGACAGCAGTGACACACACCCCAGGGGTGCTGGAAGGCTGAGAGCCAGCAGGAGCACAGCACAACCTGGAATTCCCTTTTTTTCCAGAGCGAGAGGCTGTGTGGGATGCAGTGGCCGGCTACGTCCAACATCAGCTGTCACTGCACAAGGTGGGACAACACCCTGCGACACCACCATGTCCTTTTTTGTTCACCCTGGGACACCACCATGTCCTTCTTCACCCACCCAGAGCAGTGAGGGTTTCCCATGGCCCTCCTCATGGATCTTGGCCTGCAGTTCCTCTTCTCCTCCTCAGAACGCAGGAAAGCCACCCCCAAATCCGCTGCTGAGGGACAAACGGAGCTTGTGCTCCCCTGGGAGGTGTCACTGTACCACAGGGCTGATCCTTGTCACTGGAGACTGGGGGTGGCCTGGAGCTGCCTCTGTCTGCTCCAGCATGGATTTTTTGGTAGGAGGAGGGAAAGGAGAGGCCCCAGCATCTCCTCCCCAGGGCTCTCCCCACTGTCCTGACTTCTGAGCAGTGGGAGTTGGCAGAGTTCAGTCAAAGGCACCATCCCTTGATGGAACCATCCTCAGCTCTTCCCTCTGTCCAATTCTCACCCTTTGAGCCTTTCCCTTCTGCTCCAGGGGGTCCGAATTCCCACCCTTGGGTCCTTTGATGTGGTCAACACGGAGACCCTGGTGGGGAACAAGCCTGTGATCCTGCAGAGGCCAGTGTTCCACCTGGCCAGGAACCTTGGACGAGACAAGAACCTGAAAAATAAGGATGACCTGCCTGGTAAGACAGAGGATTTAACCCTGCAGGCCCAGTGTGGGGCAGAGTATCACACCACATTTCTAAAAGCATCTCCTGGGAAACACCTTCAGCCAAGCCCTGGGGAAGTGCCTCCATGTCCCTCCTGTGGTTTTCCAGGGGGAAAGCAGCTGGAGCCTCTGAAATACGCCAGGGTGGCTGTGGAGGCCTCAGTGTCCCGGAGGAAAGCGGAGTGCTGCATCGTGGGCACCACGTCCCTGCTCTACCACTGCCTGGAGAAGGGCGCCAGTGTGGCCTTCGTCCTCAGGGACGTGGGTGTGCTCCTCATTGAAGGCAGCAGGGTGCAAATGAGATTCTACCTGGACTTCCTGAAGAAAGTGGTTGGGGAGAGGATCCAGGACAGTGCTACACTCAAGGTGAGCCTTTGGCTTCCCCCCTGCTCGGGCAGAGCCACAGCAGTTCATGTAGACACCAGGATGTGGCCTGGGGCTCTGGCCAGGCAGGAGAATGATTCCTCCTGCTCTACCTGCCCTGAACTCCTCCTCTCCTGAGTGCCTTGGCCACACTGAGGATGTGCTGGCATCTTCACGTTTCTGTGCTGCAGGCTCTCCACCAGCTGGGCACGGTGATGCCCCAGGCAGTGCCCATTTCTTCCCTGAGCTTCACTGGCCGTGTCGTCATCTTCCCCAAGTGAGTCAAACACCCTGGCAGCTTTGGCCTCTGGAGAGGTCTGGGAGCAGTTTCTCCTCGTGACCACAACAGTCCTGCAGAGCACTGACTCTCATTGGTGTCTGCCTGTTCATCATCCCTGTGAGCAGACCTGAGGGGACAGAGAGAGTATTTTAGGCAACCCTTGCTTCCCCATCATGGTCAGGAATCCGTTCCTGGGTGACCCTACTTCCCAGGACAGTCCATGGAGTTTGGGCACAGCTGACTTGGGAGAACAATGGCCTTTACCCTACAGCCAAACTCACCTGTGAGCAGGTGATGGTGGCAGGGGCACAGGGCTGGTGGGGACGTGGGTCAGGACTGTTTGTCTCTTTGTCTCCAGCTTTGAACAGACATTTCTGGGCACATCACTGTCCAGGGATCATCTCCAGGACTCTGAATCTGTTCCTGGGGAGGACAAGAGGAACAAAATGGGTTTGCCAACCATCAAGCAAGGCATGGAAGGTAAAGCAGCTCCCAGTTCGTTTCCACAGCACAGGTAGCTGGCAGCTGTGATCTGATGGGAGAATCCCCAGCCATGATCGTCACCAGGATCTGATTGTGCAAAAGCTTGGGGCCAGATCATCATGGCCTTTTCTCCTAAGAGAAAGATTGTCATGGCCTTTTCTCCTTGGGCTTCACAAGAGCTGAGCCCTGGGCTGGGACATGTCCAAGCTGCTGATCCCTGGTTGAGCAGGAGGGTGGGGATCTGAGGGCCCATACTTGCTCCTGGAAACATTCTGAAACTTCTGCTTTCAGAAGAGGCTCTGTCCCAAACCTGGCACTATGGCTGGGAGGGTGCCAGTGGTGTGAGGGGAGTGGGAATTCCCTCTTGGATGTATTGGGAACAGGCCTGAGCATCACCACGTGTCACTTGTGGCCAGCAGCATCCCAGCTGTGCTGTTCTGACCAGCTCTGTCCTTCCTGATTCCAGGGAGATTTCCTGGCCAGCCAGTGCCTGCTCCCCAAGGTTCCACTGCCAAGGCAGGAGAGCAGCCCTCTCTGAGGGATGAGGAGGCGATGGAGATGAGGCACATCCCTCAGGGCAGGTGAGCCTGGAGGCTCAGGGCGTGGGGCCTTTTCCTCATCCAGCCACAGCTTCTTCCCCAGCACATCCACTAGACAGACATCCACTGTCAGACATGGGAGCCCCCCATGTCACAGGGCTGGTTCCTCTTCATCCCTCCAGGAGAACCTGTACTGGTTTGAAAGCAAAACCAGTGACAGACTCCAAGTCAGAAATACAATTTAATAGAAAAGGGAAAAAAAAGAAGGGTAAAATAACATAAAATAAATAAAAAGCAATAGCACAAAAGACCCCTGACAGAGCCAGAATGCAACCTGACACCCTGTTAGGTTGTAACAGTTAGGGTTACAACCTAACAGGGTTAGTTAGGTTAGTCAGGGTGGTGGTAGCAGTCCAGATGAAGAGATCTTGTTGAAGCAGTGATCCCATAGGAAGGTCTGGTTGCTCTTGTCCTCTGGGAATTCAGTGAGTAAGGGCTCCCTATGCTGTCCCAAATCCCAGATTATGTCCGGGTGGGAATGCTTGGCTCCTCCCCCTGGATGGAGCTGTTGGATTATCCCTTTTCTGACCCAGAGATGGGCAACTGAGAGGCGTTTTAAAAACTTTCATTTTATTTTCAGTCTCATGTGAAGGGTGAGACAATACAAATGTTACAATTCACACCATCACAATCAGAAACCAAACTATTTCCTAATTGCAACACATTATAAGGGTTTTTTGGCCTATCAGCTTTTGCCACACAATGCTGTTAATGCCTTAAAGCCAGTCATCTAAAATCACCCCTCGTGGGTCCTACTATAATGCACCTTTCATAGTTGTATTTCTCCAAAGTATCCAGACTTATTTGCAAGCCATTCTTTGAAACTTGTTTCCAGTTCCATTTCTCTGTCAACAATGTCTGTCCTATGCCATTTCTAAGTCAGCATTTCTTATCTCGAGGTTTGCACACAGATACACATTATGTGAGCCTTCTGTCAGGCTTTGAGAATTCTCTACAAATCCATTTCCCACAGGAACATCTGACAATAGGCTGATATCATTCTGTGAGTCCTGCAGTGGGTCCTTGATGGCCCATTAAACAGAGATCGTCATGGAATGGGTCCTTGATGGCCCATTAAACAGAGATCGTCATGGAATGGGTCCTTGATGGCCCATTAAACAGAGATCGTCATGGAATGGGTCCTTGATGGCCCATTAAACAGAGATCGTCATGGAATGGGTCCTTGATGGCCCATTAAACAGAGATAGCTCCCGGAGGGAGTTACCTCTGAGTCACACAAGGCATCGATGGCCCATTAACAGAAGATAGCCCAGAGGGAGGGGGCAAGGGAAACACTGCCCCACCTGATTCCAACAACTCAAGAGGATGGTTATAGAATACATACAATGCATACTTTGGGCACATTGTAACCTAGGACAGAGCCCCTCGTGACAGCTGGAGCCGTGCATGGGGACAGACAAGTGTCAGCCAAGGCTTCCAGCTCAGGGGGTTCCTCTCCTGAGCTGGGCACAGCCGTGGGCTGAGGGGCACAAAGCTCCTGTGGGCACAATGTGGCCCCAGACCCCTCCCAGCCTCACTCAGACCCTCCTGCTGTGTCCTTCCAGGAAGCTGCCAGCAGTCCCAGGGGCTGCTACTGGAGGAATGCAGCCTGTGAGTGACCAAGCCAAGGGCAAACCTGTGCCCAAGGGCCAAGCGTGGAAGGAGAGCGACAAAGAGGCAGCAGCAACTCAGAGGGGCAGAGGAGGAAGAGGAGAAGGAAAAGACACACTTGGGAGAGAGGGAGAAAAGAAAGTTCAGCTTGGAAAACAAGGAGAAAGAAGGGATTCTCTTGGAAGAGAAGGAGAAAGAGGAGATCTCAGAAAGGAAGGAGAAAGAAGAGATCCTCGTGGAAGAGAAGGAGAAAAAAGAGATCCTCTCAGAAAGGGAGGAGAAAGAAGAGATCTTCTCAGAAAGGAAGGAGAAAAAAGAGATCCTCTTGGAAGAGAAGGAGAAAAAAGAGATCCTCTCAGA
>VXBB01015718.1:38907-58500 GCA_013399915.1 Illadopsis cleaveri | reverse complement strand
AGTGCTGAGGAAGGTGGTTAATCACCAATTCGAGGTGATTAAGTGCAATTGAAGCATGTGGCACTAAGGCCACAAACCATCCCCTCAGGCTGTGTCAAACAGACCTGTCAGATTTTCATCACCAGTAACATTCCTGTGATCACTAAAATCACCACCAGTTCACTCCTTGGTGAGTGTCTAGTGCTGAGGAAGGTGGTTAATCACCAATTAGGGGTGATTAAGTGCAATTGAAGCATGTGGCACTAAGGCCACAAACCATCCCCTCAGGCTGTGTCAAACAGACCTGTCAGATTTTCACCACCAGTAACATTCCTGCGATCACTAAAATCGCCACCAGTTCACTCCTTGGTGAGTGTCCAGTGCTGAGGAAGGTGGTTAATCACCAACTGGGGGACATTTCTTTCAAACAGGAGGGCTGGGGAGGAAAGGAGCTGCTGGTGGAATATCACACCGGCTTTGGCATCAGACAGGCAGGAGCAATACATTAAAGAGAGCAGCAGAAAGTCTGATGCCACCTACGTTCCTCCCATGCAAGTTTTAATTATAGCTCTGGACTCGGCTGAGGCGTGTCGCCGAGCCCCGTGCTCAGACAGCTCTTCCACGGCTAAAATTGGCTCCCAAGGACGACGTGTGGAGCAGGATGTTGAAACCCAAAACGTGTTTCAGAGGAGTCGTTCTGGGTAGAGCCTGGAGATGAAGCAGAACCTCCCAGCAGGGCACAGGAGTTAAGCCAAATTGCAATCTTGTTTGATGTATTCCTCGGGTTTTTCCCGGTTTCT
Organism: Illadopsis cleaveri; assembly: GCA_013399915.1. Lineage (NCBI taxonomy): Eukaryota > Metazoa > Chordata > Aves > Passeriformes > Timaliidae > Illadopsis > Illadopsis cleaveri. The sequence goes on along the minus strand of VXBB01015718.1, from coordinate 57,721 downwards.
GGGGAAAGCAGATGGGAGGCAGCTCAGTTCAAGCAATGAACTTATGACTGTGAGAGCTTTATGTTGGGTTTTTTTTTTTTGTTTTTTTTTTTTTTGCCAAGAGACAGTTCTAATTGATTTCCTTGCACTGGGAAAAAGTTATGTTTGGGAGACATTATGTATTACTCACCACTGATCTAAAGGGAATTTTCAGCTGGGGCCTCTGGCATAGGTGGAAAGTTATAATTTGAACAAGCAAAAGGTGAGACTTTGTAATCCTTCACCTGGATATTGCTGTGCAGAGGCTTGCTTGGTCTCCAGGCATTGATATGGGAAAAAAAAGAAGTGTAAGAATAAATTTTCTGTCTTTTTTAGATGCGAAATTTGCCTTCGCCCTTCGGTTCTCTCCTGTCAAGTCACTGCAGGAGCCCACGGGATGTCAAGAGATGATGTGGGGAGTGACATCAGCTTGGAAATGGAGTCTGGAAAGTTGAAAATAGTCTAGCAGTCCCTATTATTCATCTTTTTTTTTTTTTTCCCCTAAGCCTTATAAAACACTTCATTGCTGAAGCCAAACTCTGTGGTAGGATTGAAATGCCATCAGTGGATTGACTCTGCCAGCATCACCCTCAATCCCAGAGTGATCAAATGCAGGATTTTGAGTGTGTCCTTTGATAACCCCCTATTAAGGGGTTCTGATACTTTGTTTTAAATTTGAACTTTTGTCTTAAAGTTGGGATTTTTTTTGTTTGCTTTAAAATTTAACTCTGGGCTTAGAGATGAAGCGACTTGCTCAAGGAGACAAAATTCTGGGGCAAAGAGGCAACTAAATACTGCCAGGGAAGGACTTCCAATAAATGAAAATATTTTTCATAGAATCGTGGAGTGGTTTGGGTTGAGAGGGATCCTCAAGACCACGTAGTTCCAACCCTCCTGCCACTAGACCTGGTTGTTTTTCTCTGAAAACAGAAAGAAACCCCAAACATCTCTGGAAAATTTACTGGTCCAGCTACCTGGATGCCATTAGGATTGTTTGTTCCCAGTGTCAGCTCCTGTTGAGGGCATGGAAGCAGATGGAAGTGAGGCTGTCAAAGCAGACTATATCTATTTGTGTATCTTTAATGCAAGGCCAGTTTTAAAAGACAGAGACTTCCTAAAAGAAATGAGTCTTGAAATGTAAGCCTTGCTGAGAAACTGACACAAACAGCACCTTCCATTATTTAGGTTGTAAGCAATAAAAAATATTCTTGCTCACAATAGAGAAATTTCTCCATATATACTTGTTCCTGCTGTAAAGTTGATGAATCTGTAATGCGCTGCTTAATTAAACACTGCAGCAATATTGCTTTGGAGAGGAAACAAGTAATGAAAGGGATACAGTAAATTTTGGTGATTGCAGATACAATTGTTTAGCCCAAGCATTGCATGGCCTGCTTTGCAGGTTAAAAAAAAAAAACCCAAAGAACACAATTTCGATTAAGCTCTGCCTTGTGCACTGCTAGCAATGGATTAGGCTATTAAACTATATTTTTCCATTAATAAAACAAATGTTAATGCATTGTTTGATGCTTATAATGAAACCATTGTAGGGAGCACAGCTCCTTCCATTGACATTTATCACATGGCTGGGGATGCATTCAGGGCTTTTCTCACCAAGGTGAATTGGGAAGGCACAGCAGGAACTTGCTCCCCTCTCAGTCTGCTTTGTGTTTGCCATGTTGTCATGGACAAGGCTGATCCAAGGGCTGCAGAGAGCTGAACTTTAAATACATCGAACCATCTGCTACAGCACCTCGCTGCCTTTGTTACATTTTATTAATTCTTAGCAGAGCGAGGCAAGGAAGAAACCTCTGCTAAGCTCTGCCTGCTCCTAGGATCTATCAGGAGGCTGGAAATGCTCCACCAGCTCTCATGGGGCTGCACAGATGAAGATCTGCCTGTCCCAAGATTTTTGCACTGCACAAATGGGCACAGCCATAAAAAACCTGGAGCTGGAATTTGTCCTTCTCCAGCAAATCCAGCATGGTTGGATCTGGCTGCCCTGCTGGGGTAGGGGTGTGTGGAGTTATGAGGGCATAGGGATGGTTTAAGGCCTCATCCAGCTGTTCATATCTTGATTTTTACCTTTTCCAGATATTTGGGAGAAAGTTCAGTTGTTCAGGAGGAAAAATCTGGTGTCTTCAGGGGGTTCAAACCGGGTGCCTTAGTGGGGTGGGGGTGTGGGCATTGCTCAGGGCATGGGGATGGTCTAAAGCCTCATCCACCTGTTCATATCTTGATTTTTATCTTGTCCAGATACCTGGGAGAAAGTCCAGGAGTTCAGGAGGAGGAAAATCTGGTGTCTTCAGGGGGCTCAAACTGCCTGACTGGGATGGGGGGTGTGGGCATTGATCAGGGCATGGGGATGGTTTAAGGCCTCATGCTCCTGTTCATATCTTGATTTTTATCTTGTCCAGATACCTGGGAGAAAGTTCAGGAGTTCAGGAGGAGGAAAAATCTGGGGCTCAGACCAGGTGCCTTACTGGGGTGGGGGTCTGGGCATTGATCAGGGCATGGGGATGGTTTAAGGCCTCATGCTCCTGTTCATATCTTGATTTTTACCTTTTCCAGAGACTTGGGAGAAATTCTCTGAGCTCAGAAGGAAAATCCTGATGCATTCAGCTGGCTCAAACTGGGTGTTGCTCACTGCAAGGAGAGGGTCTGGGGTTTTTTTTCCCTCCATCTCTTCGTCAGAGGTGGTTGTGCATTAATCCTTTTTATCCCTGGCAATTCTGTCAGCTGGCTGGAGAGAGAGCAGGAGGGAGAGCACCTGCACAATGTTTATTCTCCCTGTTGTAAAGCTTTGTGCAGACACTTAAACTGTGGATATTTTAATGCAAACAGCCATAGCTGCAGAGAAAAGCCAGTGTAAGGGGATGGCTGGAACCTGCCCATCAGTGATTTGGGTGATGCTGCACAAACATTTCCTCTTTGAGGGAGGGCAGAGGGCACAGGGAGCTCTCTGAAGCCTCAGGAAAAGCTGCTTCCAAGGTCTGCTGGAGCTCTGGGAGCAGGGCCACATGCACAGGTGTCTGTCACAGACAGGGTGGCAGTGCCTTCAATCACAAATAAATGAAGTCGAAGGCAAAACAAGCTCCTGGGTTGTTGGGGCTGCAGCCACAGCTGTGCCCTCTTCATCCAGAGCAGCAATTTGTGTTAAAACACTGTGAGGGAGGCACAGTTGGTGAATCAAAGGCATAAATGCCCATAACCAAGCAGGTTCAAAGAAATGCTGCTGTGCTATTAAGGAGAACATTTCAGAGTCCTCCAGCTGCGTGACTGTATCAATTCTAAAATGTACCAATTTACAAATGTGCCTCAAAAAGCAAACCCAGCCATTTACTGGCATGCCTCTGAAGTCTGTGCAGACCTTAATTTGCCTTATCAAAGGATAATCTGTTGTGTCAAGACTTGGAAGGAGGCTTGATTAAAAAAGCAGTGGAGGTGTAAATGCTGGCATCGGAGCAGTGCAGAAGTAGTATTTATTTAAATGCATTTAATGAGTGATTTTGGTAATGTGGCCCTGTATTTAGAGCTGCATCAGTGGCTCTTCCTTCAGCAGGGATTAGTCACACACCGCTTGTCTTCTGCTGCTGAGATGATTTCTCTGCTCTGTGGCAGTCCCCAGGCTCGTGGTGTTAAACACTGGACAAATCCAGCAGGCTCAGCACCCTGAAGCTTTTATTGAGAGCAGGGAGGGGAAGCAGCCTGGGATTTTGGGGTTCAGATGTGCCCTTCTGTGCTCTCCTGGCAGGTCTCACTGTTATCCCCCAACAGGGTTTAGGTAAAACCTTGCCTTGTGTGAGCTCCAGGGTGCTCAGCTTCACTTCTGCCAGTGTGAACAGTTTTTATAAGTTTCTAAAAGTTTTTATAAGTATTTAAATTAAAATGAACGATCTTAAGTCTTTCCTTAAACAACAAATTAAACCTCCTCCGACTATTTTGGCACGAACCAAACTTTCCATTAGGCAGCAAATGATTATTCTGGGTAAGGCAAATAAAACCAGATTTTTATCTACAGCTTTGATGCTTTCAGCCCTCAGCCCTGCCCTTCTGGGTGCAGCTGGAGTGGCTGCCCATTCCTACCTGGAAATCTCCTTCAGGAGCTGCCATCCCTGTAGAATGATGGCAAAACCTCACTGTTGTTTGGAATAAAGCTCTAGCAGGGGACTCCTAATCCCTTTTCTCCCCAAGACACTGTTATCTGTGTTGGGCCACATTAATGTTATATAGTATTAGGTGAAGCAAATACACTGTGTTTGAATCCCTGCCCTGTAATTACACATGAAACACTTCAGTAGCTGGAAATAAACTAAGTTTTGAATAAAATATGGTTGTTTCTGCTAACACTGCAATGCTTGAGCTTATAATTTCCCTCTTAAGCAGCCTTTATTTTTTTCTGAAACACTTAAGTGGTCGTGTTTAGGTTTTATTAGTCTTTTTTTGTTTGCCTACCTTCTCTAGAATATTCAAAGTGTCCTCTATTCAACTCGTGTAATTTTAATTAAATTCAATAGAACATTTCTCCTTTCTGTATTAATGTACCTGTGTTGGCTTTTATAATACAAGCTCAAATATTGTGCAATTTAAAATTCAGCTCTTTCATGAGAGTGAGAAACATAAAGAGAATGCAGCTGGTGAAACCAACTGTTGGAGCAGCTGATGAATATAACCTCCTGCTCAGGTACAGAGCATAAAATCCTGTTGTACAGACAATTTCCTCCAGATTGAATGAGACCTGAAATTTAATTCATTGTTGAAGAGGGTTTGTGTTTGTAAAAACACCCTCTGGGGAAGCATTGTGCCTTTCTGCACGGCACAGAGGTGAGCTCAGCGCTACCTGTGTGACACAGCCGATGGACAAGGTGGTGAGATTTGCCAAAAAATCACATGAAGGACCTTGAGATGTTTGGGGTTCACTGCCCCTCAGGCCTGCAGGAGCAGGTGGTGGCAGTGACAGTGGCTCTCTCACCCCCACTGACACAAAGTGCTGTAGACAAGCTTTGCCTGTCCTGACGAGGGTGTGAGGATTTCAGAGCACAGGTGGAAAGCCTCTCTCCTTGCAGGGTCTGGGCTGGATGCTGAGATCCTGGTGAGGCTCTGGGGGTGAGGGCAGTGGGACTGGGGGCTCACCCTCTGTGTGGGTGGTGGGGGCTGTCTGAACATCCTTCCCAGCATCTGAGCTGTCACAGTGTCTTGGGTTCAATGCAAGGTGTAACCAAAAGTGTGTATTCTATTCCCATCTGCTGAAATCCTTTGGGGATGTGTTTTTTTTCTTTATCTCTTCCATGACCCATCCCTCATAACTTCAAGGCAGATCTCCTGTTAATGGGCAGCTGTTCAAACCAGCTGGGCAGCGTTCTTTATCCCTCCCAGGACCCATCCTCCCTCCAGGGGATATCTGCTGTTCATGGGCCATCCAGGCTCACTGCAGGGCTGATACAATTCCATCATCCCACTGGGAGATGCTCCACCCAGGGGGAGGAGCCCAGCATTCCTACCTGGATCAAACCTGGCATTCAGAACAGCAGCACAGCCTGTTTGCACTGGATTCCCAGAGGGAGACCAGACCCAGCTCAGCACTACTGGACCTTCTACAGGATCATCTCTGCCCCAACAGAACCACATCTGGCACTGCAGGAGGATTTGTTTGGACTGACACCAACCCCCTGACCAACAGGGGGTCAGGTTGTGTTCTGACTCTGTCAGTGTTTTTTTTCTTTTTTTTGTTCATTTGGCTTTTTTTGTACTACTACATTGTTAATTTTCCTAGTAAAGAGCTGTTATTCCTATTCCCATATCTTTGCCTGAAAGCACCCCTTAATTTCAAAATTATAACAATCCAGAGGGAAGGGGTTTATATTCTCCATTCCAAGGGAAGCTCCAGCTTTTTTTTTTTTCCCTGGCAGACACCTTTCCTTCCAAGCTAAGACACACAGACACTTTGTCCTTGGATGTTCCCAGCAGAGAAAGGCTTCCTCTGAGTACTGTGGGCTGAACAGGCAGCTCTGCCACTTCCCAGTGCTGGTGAAGTGCTTTGGGCTGCCAGGGAATGGATGAAGAAATCTGGATGGAGCCCCAAACTGATGATTTATGTCAGTTATTAGAACAGATCTGTGGCCAGATCAGGTTTTCACACACCTTTGAAAATAAGATGCTCTTGCTCTGCAAGCTTCTTTTTGTGATTGGTTTGCTGGTCCTGAGCTCTCTAGAACTCTGCTCCAGCCACTGCTTCCCATATGCTCACTTGGCTTTGGGAAGGGCTCTCTGGGCAGCCATCCAGGAGGAGCCAGATCTTCCTCTGCAGATAATGTTGTCTCTTTTAACAGCAGAAAATAATCAAATATTAAAGAGATTGGACAGAGGCCTTGAAAAGAACAATTAATTTGATGCACTGAAAGTTTGCAGATCGATTTTCAGCCTTGGGCAGCCTTACTTGACAGGCCTAAATGATACTGTCACACATAAAGGCACAGATGAGAATTGTCTGTGTGATCTGCAGATTGTTTCATTCTTCCTTGCTTGTTACATGTGCCCTTGCAGGGGAGACTTTTCCATCACTGTGCATCCAGGTGACCTTTAAAAAAACATTAATGGAAACCCGCCTGACACCTTCCCCACTGCTAAATGTGGAGTGGACCTACGAATTTAGCAAAAAAGACATTTGTGGCCCATTCTTATGGGTTTAACCCACACTCCTGAGGGTTCAGCCTGGCAGAAACATGGTTATAATAATGAGCGAGATGGCTGATCGTGAGTGCCTTGAAAAATCAAAAGGGGTTTTTTAATAAAGATGGAAAATAATACAAAGAGCAAAACAACAAAGCCGAGCACAGCACAGAGACAAACTCCTTGCTTGCTACAGCACCTCAAGAAGTGAAAAATGTGGAGTTCCTTTGTTCTCTCTCTTTATACTTAACAGCTTAGGTGGGCTTTTTGGCCCTTGGCCCAATGAGAGCAACAAGAGTCTTTGAGGAACATTTCCAGGGTCCAATCTACACTGCTGGGCTGGCTCCGAGCCAATTACAAAGAGAAATCCACAGAACATTCCAGCTAACTTCTTAATGTGTCAAAAGGTAAAGTGAGACCCTTTCCCTATTTGGAAGCACCTGCTGGAGGTGTAGGGATTGCATTACCACACATTCTCTCATCAGTTGTTTTTTTCCAGGCTCAGAAGCTGCACTAAATCTGTCCACATGAACCTCAAAGCATTTGCCTTCATTTTCTCTCTGCTCCTTCACTACCAGCTCCTCTGCCCTGTTCAGGATGACAAAGTCCTGATTTTACATTGGTTTTGTGATTGATAGAGAAAAATTCTCTCATGTTCAGTGTGAGCTCTATTTTTCTGTAAGAAACTCAATTTGGGCAGTTTCCACCCAACTGTGCGGTCACTTTCCTACATGTTCTACCTGCTCTTGCAGAGACGTCCAGAGTGTGACCTCCAGTGGGTTATTTCTGTTTTAGAACTGTCCATCTCTATCTTAGCTGATGAATTATTTGCAGCTCAGCCGTTCCCATGTCATTGCTTTAAGTTTGTTCTTTAATAGAGAAGGGATCTGCAATGGCTTTCCTCTCCCTTAAATCTGTATTCCACTGCTGTCTCATCTGTTTAATACATTTCCTTTACAAACCTAGACTTATGTTTTAGCCTAATGCCAGCAAGAGCTCTGGAAAGATTTATTCTTCTGGGCCCTAATGTGAAATGAGTAATGCTACAACTGGCTCCCTTGGTAGCAGCAACACGTTTTACTACTGATTGTCAGAAACAATAAAAAAGAGAATACGTTGGTAGTTTCTGTGCTATTTGCTTCCTGGGATTTTTGTCCTGGGTTAACCTCCACAAATATATTGCGTGAGTAACTTTGGAGAAGTTCTCAGCGTGTGTGGAGGAGAGAAACGGGGAAAAGAAATTGAGTTGTTGCCACAGCTTTTAATAATAAGCATCAAGAGAGTGAGGGGTTATGGCAAGGCTCTGGTGAGCCACTGGGCAGCCACTGTCAGGTGTCCCACTGCGATTTCCAGAGCACAGAAGTCATCTCTCAGCATGGAATTTGCATATCCACAGCTGGAATGGATTGTGTCTCCACTCGGCCAACACACAACATAAGTGTGTGCTGCAGGTAAGATTCAGTTCAAAGCTTTTTAGATTTTAATTCTCTTAAAAAAACCAAGATTTGTCAAATTCTGGGTTCTAGCACAGCCCAAGCAATAAGGGTGTTCATTTAAATCAATGGTTGACCACTTGGCTCGCCATCAGAGGCTGGATTTGTTTTATTAGTTTTGCTGGGAAATGCAAGTGCTTTCTGCTCTGGTTATTGAATAGATGAACGTGGCCTTCTTTTATGGATAAAAATGCTGTGAAAATTAATCTGTTCGCAGCCATCCAAGGTCTGAGTGAGTGGACAGAGAAATCTTCAGTGCTGAGTGCTGCCGGGCTTTTACACAAAGGAGTTATAAGGAGATATAAAAGGAAAGCTGATGTCTGGATTTCAAAGGGAAAGGAAACCAAGCCTGATGTTTGAAAGTTGATACAGCCCCCTCCCAGAGCAGGTCAGGAGTGCTTCAAACTGCCCCACTTTCAGCCAGTAAAGTTCAAGAGTTCTTGTTTTGTAAAGTACATCAATTACCCGTGAGTGTCAGGAAAGGAGTGAACTGGAGTCGCTGTGAGAAGAGCCTCCAGGGAAAAGGCTATTTCCTCTTCTCTGTGGAGGTCGAGTGAGGGAAACATTGCTTTTCTGCTTGGACAAAAGAGATTTTCCAGGGCTTAAAGGCCAGGACTTGTCACCACCTGACTGTGGCAAAGTGATGTTGGTTTAATGCTGTTCCACCTTGTCCTTAAGGACTTAATAAAGTTTCTAATGCAGTTTGTGTCTTCCTCCCACCTCCAAGTCCCTGCTCCCCTCTGGGTCTTGGCAGGGAGTATTGCTCTCCCACAGCAATAATCACTGTTTTATCCTTTCCCATGTCCTCTCCCGTGCTGTGGCATTTTCTGATTTGTGTGTTGAGCTCCACAAGGAAGTTTTTCAGAGCAGTTTATTTGCCTGTTTTACACCAGTGACAGTAGCTGCGTTTTGGGAAGCACAACAGGACCAACAGTGATATAATTTTGGTGGGGTTTGGACAGAATTATCCCATTCCAAATTTCCCTCTTGGCTCTGCCTTTGTGCAGCCTCTCTCTGACACCCTCACTGCACTGCAAAGGACACAGGGAGGATTCTACATTTGTTTTACATGTGTTGGACTAAACTTCCAGAGGCTTAAAATCTAATACCCCACCTGTCCTTTCTATCATTCACTTGAGAAGGACGAAAGGCAATTAAAATCACCAGCAATGTCAGGAGCATGACAGGAGCTGACGGGTTTGGGTTGTGGAGCGTTGCCGGCGGCGAACGGCTCTGCAGAAGTTGTCACAGCTCATCTTTGTCTCCTGCCAGGGCTCCCTTTCCCAAAATGCTGCTGCTGGGCTTTCTGAATTGCAATGATTTCAAAACAACTGCCTTGTCCACATTTTTTTTATCTTCACCCAGGCAAAGGTGCAGGGAATGTTACAGAGAATTTGTGGCCGTGCCATCCCTGGCAGTGTCCAAGGCCGGGTTGGACAGGGCTTGGAGCACCCTGGGACAGTGGGAGGTGTCCCTGCCCACGGCTGGGGTGGCACTGGGTGGGATTTAAGGTCCTTTCCAACCCAAACCACTCTGGGATTCTCTATGGACACAACCCTGATCTCCCCCATGCCCTGGAGCAGCATCACCCCCACCTGAGCCCTGTGCTCTGCCTCAGCCACCAGATTTCAGCTACACCAAATAAAGAGAGGGAGAAAAAAGCAGCAAAACCAAACAGCTGCAAGATTACTGGACAGTGGGAGATGACCCTGCCCATGGCAGGAGGTGGCTCTGGATGGGATTTAAGGTCCCTTCCAACCCAAACAATTCCATGGTTCTGTGATTCTGCGACTTAACAGAGCCAATGTAGCGCGGGGAGGGAGGGTTTGAGCTCGGAGTCGCTGCTGTCAGCAGTGATTTAACAGTTTACCCACTTCCAGCCCAGAAGGAAAATCAAACATTTTCAGTTTGCTAGGAATTGGAGGCAACTTTGCGTTGCAGCTGTGCTGAGAAGTTGGCTGTGATGAGACACCCGGGATGAAATGGAAAATTTGTTCCCTACTATTAAACCGTTTTACTCTGGGAGAAACCACGTGTTGGCCACATCTGGGCACAGCTGGATCAGTGATTATAAAACGTGGGATGGCTTTTGCCTGGGAGTTTATGGCCTAAATAAATAGTTCACAGCACGAGGGTTGATGTGAATATCTGAGCACTGGCCAAGGAGCAGTGATGCAGAGACACCTGGGCAAGCTGGGTCCCAAAATCAGCCCATTTATAGGTGGGAGTTCATGGCATGGAGAAAATATGAAGTGTGATTTGAATTAAATTCCTTAGGATTATCCCTGGCTCATGTTCAATCCCAGCTTACCACTTAAAACGTAATTTTTGGACAAGTTTAATGAGGTCTTTAAATAGTTTGCAGCTGTGTGAGCTCTAAAAATAAAGGGAAAAAAAATCAAAATTGGCTTTGAACACCTGTGAGCTTGGGATTTGGCTGGGAGCTCAGTGCTGCTTCCCCATCCCTTGTTGGCTTGTACATAACCACGGTGATGATCTGAAAGAGATGTGTTTTAAAATATCATTTAGGTGAAGTGTGACTCTTCACTTGGTAAATAACAGAAGGAAATTCAGAGGAGGGAAAGGAAGTCAGATTTTACAGACACAAATGGATGGTGGGGCCAGATCTCCAGGCCCGATTTATTTCAAGGTTTGGTGGAGTTATTTGAAAAATGGACCTGCAAACTTTTGAAGAAATGATTTCATAAATTGCAATAATTCTGTGCTCAAAATCAGCCGAAGATTGGAGCTTGGGAGAGTGAATTATGCCCCTGGGAATCACGGCATTGCTCTCAGCAAAAGAGGTTTATAGAGAGAGCAATGAGTGGAGATAGATGCAGTGAACTCAGTCTTTGGGAGCTAAGACTGATTTATAAGTTTTGTTTTTGCAGTTTGTGCTACCATCAGTACCTAAAGATGGATTTATAGTTTCTTAAGTAAATTCATCACCATGTAGACAGGATTTTATTTTTTTTTCTGTTTTGCAGAGGGAGAACTGTCACTGAGAAATCAAGCTCAGGATTTTTTTTTCCCTTTAAATAATCAAAGCAGATGAAGAAACCCCATTTCCATGAGTCTGCAGGCCAGCAGGGATGACTGTAGGGTATCACAGCCCTTTCTAGAGGAGTGTTTGTGCTTGAGTGGCTGTGCCAGAGGTCCCAGATGATCACCTCAGGAATGGGAGGGTCTCCAGGCATGGGGGGCTCCATGTCCCACCTCGACACCCTCAGCACTCCCCCCTTACCTGTAATCCCCAGACAAGATGGAAGCCCAGCCTCTGTGGTGGGAGAAAAAAGCTAATTTCCTCAGGAATCTGATACTCCACACTGCTCCTGAGCAGTCTGGGTAATCATCTTTAACACTTATTTGAGTCTTTGCGAAGCAGCTCCCCAATTTATTTATAGGTTTAGACCATAAAATGCCAATTGACTGACTTGGATCTGCCAGGAGGAGAATTTCAAAGAGCTTTTCTTTGTGCATTCCTGTAACAAGAGCCCTGGAAAGTTTGTTCTAGAGTGGGAAGTTAAAGGCCTGGTAAAGAATTGATCTTTGATCAAACTGGAAATCTAAATCCAAGCTGATCATGGTCCAGTCAGAGTTCATAAGTTTGACTTTGGGGTTAAGCTCTAGCATAAGGAGAGTGGCAGATGCAAAGGGATGTAGTGAGCCTTGAAAATCATGGAGGAAGCTGGTTTGCTTAATTTAGTGAGGAAAGTTACAGGAATAAAACCTAATTTCTTACAGTTTTATTGGTGAATATAAACAGAGGTGTCATGGGGAGTTGCTGCTAATACAATATTGTGCTGCACGGGATGTGGGTTGATGACTGAAACCCTCTGCCACCCTCACCAAGTGCTTTGCTGCTCTCCAGGCAGTGGAAGGGAAATCCATTCTTGTAACAAGAACTTTTCATTGGCACAGGGATCTGAACTCTTTTTTACCCTCTGTCCCAGCTCAATGAATCAGACACTGCCAGGGCTGAGTTTGTTCTGCCAAAGAAAACCAAACACCTGCCTGAGGGACCATCAGGTGCTTCAGTGAATTCCTGCTGTAGGGCACAGTTGTTATCCTCCTGGCATTGTTTTGATGCCTCAGGAATTCCAGATGTTCCTAAACAAACACTTCTCTGGATGGTGGCTGCTGCCAGAGCTGAAACCCAGCAGAAGCTGTGGATGGGGTTGTGGAGTAAAAAACTGGAGATGAGTTTGTTGGATTATCCCTTTTTCTGACCCAGAGATGGGACAGCTGAGAGGTGTTTAAAAACTTTTATTCCATTTTCAGTCTCATGTGAAGGGTGAGACAATACAGATGTTACAATTCAAGCCATCACAATCAGAAGGCAAACTATTTCCTAATTACAAAACATTATAAGGGTTTTTTGGCCCATCAGCTTTTGCCACACAATGCTGCTAATGCTTCTAAGCAAAACATCTAAAATTCCACCTTGTGGGTCCTACTATAATGCACCTTTCATAGTTCTATTTCTCCAAAGTATCCAGTCTTATTTGCAAGGCTATTATTGGAAACTCAACAATGTCCATCCTATTCCATGGCCTTTCTAAGTCAGCATTTCTTATCTCGAGGTTTGCACACAGATACAGACTATGTGAGCCTTCTGTCAGGCTTTGAGAATTCTCAACAAATCCATTTCCCACATTCAGTGAATTCCTGCTGTAGGGCACAGTTGTTATCCTCCTGGCATTGTTTTGATGCCTCAGGAATTCCAGATGTTCCTATAAAGCAAACACCTCTCTGGATGGTGTCTGCCACCAGAGCTGGAAACCCAGCAGAAGCTGTGGAGTAAAAAACTGGAGGTGAGAGGTGACCTGATGCTGTTTTACACCACAACAACACAGACTCTGAACTTCAGAAGGCTGAAAGTGACTCCTTTATTTCTGGGATGTGTCTCCCTTTTAGACTATTTCACACAGACCCATTGGATTGGTGACACAAAGACAAACCTCTTCACTCCCATTGCTCAGAGCAGAGGGACATCAAGAAGAAGTCCCTCCTAGGGAACGGAATGAATAATGAAGTTACAGTTCCAAAAACATTTCTCCTGTTTCCAGAAAATTCCCTGGGAAAAGAATTTCAGAAAACCAAAACACCTCAGGCATGGAACCAGGGCACAGTGACCCAACAGCCACAGGTGCTCTTGTCCTCTGAATCCCCCAAACAGAGTCACATGTGGGACTTTTTTCTTTGTTCCATCCCCCAGTTTCCACCCCCCTTTTGGGTCCCAGTGATCCCAGCATTGTAAACTCCACCCTGTGCCACTTGCTGCATGCTCCTGACATGCTCACTGCCAAATAATTGATAGGACCTGGTGTTAAACCCATTAATTTTGATTTTGTTAGCTCATTAACGAGCTTCCTTCATCTTCTCCCTTCGCTTTGCAAAGCAGCCTTATATTTAATTAGCATTAGCCGACCTTTTTTATTTAGCTGCTAAAAAGGTTATTGAAGTCCTTAAGAAGAATTACTACAGCTACAGTTGACCTGGTAATTGGTGTATTGTTGAGGGGGCTAATTAGGCTCATACTCGGGCTGGGGAAGGTTGTNGGGAACTGCAGTGATTAATAAAAAGCACCAGCAAGCCTGAGTGTTCAAAGGTGGGTGTCACACTGGGGACAATTGTAGAGATAAAACCAACAGCCCTGGCAGAACTGAGCTGAGACAGTGGCAGGCAGTGGTCTCCNTGGCATAAATTAGTGTTGTTCTTCAGCAAAGGTCAAGGCACAGAGTGAGGAGGCAGGAAAAGCATTGGCAAACCACTTAAAGGCTGGTGGGTGCTCGTGAGGGAGATCAGCTCCTCCTTCGAAGATTTCCCAGCAAATGTTTGTGTTTTATTTCTAAACACAATTAAGGCTTAGTGTAGTGAATATTTGGGGTTCCTTCTGATGGTGTCTGGCCAGGGAACTGCAGTGATTAATGAAAAATGCATTTTTTAAAGGCTGGTGGGTGCTCGTGAGGGAGATCAGCTCCTCCTTCGAAGATTTCCCAGCAAAAGTTCATGATTTTTCTTCTAAACACGATTAAGATGTAGCCTAGTGAATATTTAGGGTTCCTTCTGATGGTGCCTGGCCAGGGAACTGCAGTGATTAATAAAAAGCACCAGCAAGCCTGAGTGTTCAAAGGTGGGTGTCACACTGGGGACAATTGTAGAGATAAAACCAACAGCCCTGGCAGAACTGAGCTGAGACAGTGGCAGGCAGTGGTCTCCCTGTACCTGTGTAAATTTAATTGGGTGTGTTCATCTCTACGTGCCAACTGTGTTCTTTTTAAGAGGTGCAAACAGCAGATAACAATAAACAAATCCTGGTGTTTGCTGCACTTGGAATTGCCATCAATCCTCCCAAGCCTGGCAGGGTCTGTTCTGAAAAATGAGAGTAACAGGCATTCATTAAAACTTGATTCTGAGAGGTTCATAGGCTGAGTTGGGTTCTTTGCAAGTCTCCTTGGAGAAAGCCATGGGAAGGTGTTTAAAAGGGCTCTTTAGTCAAGGTCTAAACCACAAATCTGTTCTATTTCTTCTGTGGTCTCCTTTACACCGGGCTACAAACAGTGGGAGTGTTTCATTTCTTTGTCCTTCCCAGAAAAACTCTGAATTCTCTGAAGGCACCATGGTTTTTAGGGTTCCTTCCAACCCAAATTCTATGGTCAGCCCACATTCCATGGAAATTCTGTGGGGTGCCTTTCCATTACCTTGCTGGATCCACACACACCTGCCCAACCCACCAGAAACTTGAATCCTAATTAGTCAAAACCCCTGATTATCATTCCCATACCTTTGGAATTATTATATTTGTTGGGAAAATTAATCCACGGACACCAGAGGTTTGTGTCCAAAAAGGAGACAGAGGAGTCCTTTGACTTTATTCCAACAAAGGGAGAGGCCGTGGGGCGTTTCCCCTGGGGTCTCTCCAATTTTGGAGGACACAGCCTCCTATTTATCAGCCATTTGGAGCACCCTGGGATAATGGAAGGTGTCCCTGCCCATGGCAGGGGGTGGAAGAAGATCTTTGGGGTCCTTTCCAACCTCAAATGCTCAGTGATTCTATCATGGGGATCTTTTCCAGACATTGTTTCCCAGTAAAATTGTTATTGGTGCGGGTGCCCCAAACCTCCCTGGTGCCAGGTTTGTGTTTATTTGAATTGCAGAGGCAGAGAGAGCAGTAGATACTGGATTTGTGTTACAGCTCAGGATGGGATCCTTAACGAGGGCACTCAGGAGAAAGCAAGTTGCTTTTTAACATTTTACATCAAAAATCAAAATACCAGCCTGGCTGGAGCGGAGGCAAGCCAGGAAAATTACCATCCCTCTTAACAGATGCTTTCCTTGAATGATTCAGGCATCCATAAATGATGAGTGTGCTGCTCACTCGGGGCACTGGCTTTTATTTTTATTTTGCTGGTTTATAGGGAAACAAAATCTATTCTCTGTAGACAGCAAGGTAACAAAAATCAGAGACAGAGCTCCTGTTGTTTGCCGAGGCATGAGCATGTTTGACATCCTTTTTTGTCTGCAGGTTTAATCTTGAGAAAGGAACTTGCTCCAATCAATTCCTAAAATCTCTACAAGGGAAAAAAAAAAAAATTGCAATGGAAAAAAACATTTTCCCATCTTCAGTGTTTGGTTCGGCATAATTAACATGACTAATGCAAGACAATTTTCTGATAGTTATTATATTAGAGAGCTTAGCTGACTCATAACTGCCCCCATGACAGAGCTGGAATGCAAATCACTTGGATAGAAATAGCACCGAGCTGGTTTGATTAAAATGTGATACATATTTTGAATTAAAAATATTCAAGGTCTTCCAAAACGATCTTAATGTCACGTCTCTCCTTGCCCCAAGGCCACCGAGGAAATTTGCATGATCATTTGGAGACAGCCTTTCCCTTTCTCCCTCCTGTGGATCCACAGTTTCTGCAATTCATGGAAAAACTGGGTGGCTGATTCTGTTCCTTTCCTGAGCTCAGCTACAGCAGAATTACAATGGAGAGTTTTGGCCTCTCTCTGGCCAGTGGAGAGTTTTGGCCTCTCTCTTCATCAGAGTGAGGAAGATAATTGAGCTAACAATAAACCATCAGACTGTTCCTCGTTAAAACCCAGCGTTGTCTCCAAGTCTCTCTCCCCTCAGCCCCTAAAATCTGACCGTGTCCAGCCACCTCCAAACTCCTGAAATGCCTGAGAGCAAAATGTTGGTTGAGATCGTTTTGGAGATTTTTGTGTGCTCTAAATTGAGGCTGTAGAGCAAACTTGGGCACTTGGGTCTAAGAGAGGGTCAGAAAATCCTTTACAGACTCTACGAGAGGTCTGAAAAATCTGTTTTAATTTTCCAACTCACATTCCAACTAATTGTCCAATTTTTAATTTCCCCAATTGTCTCAATTTCCTTATTTTCTCTTTTAAATTCCACCTTGCAAAGACAGGGTCTGCAAACCCTCTCCTAAGGGTGTTTTCCATCAATCCCACATTCCAGGCAGCCCGAGAAGGAGCAGTGCTGTGGATGGAAAAAGGCAGTTGAAAATGAGAGGAATGACAGACTTGTCTTCAAAAACAAACTCTGGGTCTGCTGGTAGATAAAACCAGCACTGAGAGAGAAAAGAAACAATGGGAAGGATCCCACTGATTGATGAGTGGAAAAGAAGATATTTGTCTTTACAAACAAGCTGTGGGTTTGCTGATAAATGAAATTGGATATTGAAAGATTAAAGAAACAATGGGGAAACCCATAAATCCCATAAGAATTAAAAATTAAAAGGGGGGTTATACATTAAAGGGGAATTTTAAGTATTGGGCACTCCGGGCAGTCTGCACCTCTCAAGTGCCTCAGCCAGTGGGGAAAGAGAGAGGGAAATGGGGCTGGGAAACTGGGATAAATAGGAGGCTGAATCCTCCAAAACTGGAGAGACCCCAGGGGAAATGCCCCACGGCCTCTCCCTTTATTGGAATAAAGTCAAAGGACTCCTCTGTCTCCTTTTTGGACACAAACCTCTGGCGTTTGTGGATTAATTTTCCTAACGAAGATTAGAAAGGAGCAGTTATTACAGGGAATTGCCCCAAAACATGGGATTTCTGAGTCAGTTTTCTTCAGAACTCCAGTGGAGTGGTGCCATGAGATTCTGTGCCGCCCACAGCAGCGCATTTCAGCTGGAATTCAGACACATTTCCAGGTAAAAGGATTGTTTTGCCCATTTCCTTCCCAGCCCTGAGCAAAGCAGCTGCTTTTGTGTGTATCCTGAGGGGAGTTCACTCAGGGACGACACCTGAGGCTCTCCTTTGTCTCTGTGGCATAAATAACAATTTGCACGGATTTGGGGCATAAACAAACACTCGGTGCCCCTTTTCTGTTTCCAGGCTGGCTCCAGGCTTGCTCAGATTTCAAAACCAGCTTGAAGGACTTGAGGACCAACCCTGCTGAACCGGCACAGCCCTTTAGGGGCTTTTATTTAAAAACACATCAGACCAGAAAAATTCCTTCTTAAATCTGATTTTCACAGCCAGAGCCCATCCCAAATTTTTTAGCGTGGTTTAACTCCCACTGCCACCCTCTCTTCTGCTGTGAGAGCTTGTCTTGATGCACGGTGGGGAACAGATCTGTGATAAAAGCTCTTTTACCAAGACTTTTTTCATTTTATGGCCTGGAGACTTGGCTTTTGTCTTCCTATTCCCCACTATTCATTCATTCATTCATCCATTCATTCCACGTGCTTTACTTCTGACCCTCCTCTTTGCTTCTTCATTTTTTGATACCTGCAGATATGTTTGATAAGGACTAATCAGTTATCACTAATCCACCTCCATCTGCAGGGATACTGCCTCATTTATCAATGTGTGCAGCACAGCATGGCTCTTACTCTTCCTTCTGCCACTGCTGGGTATCACTCAGCTCTTTCAGGGCTTTTTTGAGCTGAAAAATAATGCCAGTATTTCCTAGAACATTCCTGAAGGTAAGGATTAGAACGTGGAAAGCACAACTCCAGCCTGAAGTTAAAAATCAAGGAGGGAAGGCAAGGCCTGGAGTTGAAAGAGGTGATGCAAGCTGAATAAAGAGATTTGTGCCTGAGAAAAATGAGGTTCATTTTCTTAGAATAATTTATAGGTTAAATAACAAAATAAGAAGACAATTAGGAGACAGAAATAAAGCAAAATATTATATGGCCAGGTGACTTGACATTCAGCCAAGAGCACACCTGCTAAGGAAAAGGCTCCTTAAATATATCAGCCTGTTGCATATTCATAAATTCACACACATGATTCAAACATTCCTCTTGAGTGTGAAATTCTTTGTTCAGTTTCAACTCCCCCCAACCACTTTTTCTTGTAGACCCATCTGTGAGTGGCTCCATTCCGTCTGGTAGCATTGGTTCAATAAATTCCTCTCCTGGAGTTTTTGGCCAGGTTCAATAAATTCCTCTCCTGGAGTTTTTGGTCAGTAATATTCATCTGGATAAGACAATTCAGAAATGAGAGGGATCCCCTCCATCCTTCTGGTCCAGCTGGTTTAGATGTCACAAAAACAGTCCCTACTTTAATACCATGTTATAACCTAAGGATAATATATATATATTCATCACACTGCTTATTTCTAAGTTTCATTAATAGCAGAAGTAAAGAACACAGCAAAA
>VXBB01015718.1:18526-29194 GCA_013399915.1 Illadopsis cleaveri | reverse complement strand
TTTTTTTTTTTTTTTTTTCCTGATTACAATATCCTGGCAGCTCTGTGGCATCCAAGCTCCTCTCCAGAGGGAGGAAAGGATGGAGAAGGCGCAGGAGAAATTCAGCTGCTGTTGGGCCTGGGCTCTGTGTGGCTGAAAATGTGAGGAGAATTCACTGTAGCCATCCACAGGAGTACAAAAGCTGGATAAACTCTTATTAGTCTTTTTACATTTGGTTAATTGTAATCTCCCAGTTGACTTCCAATGGTTTAGTCCAAGATGTGGCTTGGACAAGTGCTGAACTCCATGTCCTGTGCCTGGGGAAGTGCAAAAGTGGGTTCCTGGAGCTGTGGTCTAACCACTTGTGCCGTGCTCTGCCTGATATTCCTGAGCCCAGACCACCAGGAAGGCAAGTGCAGGATAAGAGGGGTAACTGGAGGCACAGCTTTCAGTTTAGATTAAATACCAGAGATTAAAATCAATAAAGTTGCATGATGAGAAAATATAAAACCAAGTGAGATAAGGAGAAGAAAACAAGGGAGTGATTACCGTAGGATGCTGGTTTTCACCCTACAAGGAGCACCAGGCATCAGAAAGCAAATGGACTTCAAAATAAAATGGAAATAATGCTTTAGAAAACCAGAGATTAAACCGTGGGCCCTTTGCAGTTGATGCTGTGTTGCTTCGTGTGTCCCACTGGTCAGCCCGNCAAGGGGCCCATCTTAGGTACATAAAACTAAACTAAATTTACAATAAAAACTGTTAAACAAAATCCTGCAATCCCACAATGCTGCAGCAATTTAAGACACAGATTAACTCCAGACAAGGTTAAGGGTTTCCTGGAGGACATACTCCAGTGTTCCTCCTGCCATTTCCAGCTCTGACAAAACGCAACCCTCGGGCTGTTTGGAGGCTGGTGACAAATCACGGCACACTTGTCCTTGATTACATTGTTCTTTGAGCATCCCACAGCAGATAGACAGCGTTAGGTGACCTCCAGCTGGATTTGCATTTGCATGGGGAGAAGTGCTTGATAACTGCATTGTTCCTGTTGTCTGGTGGAGCTGCCGGCTCAATCTGCCTTCACGGAATGGGGAGTTTTTTTCACGTGGTCTGAGAAGTTTGAAAACCTTTTCAATCCTTGCGCGGCGTTTGGTACAAGACGGCTTTTAAAATGCAGGTCATTACTGTCTGCGTTGAGCTCTGGGTATTGAATAGGGATGTATTTCCTCTTCAGAAAATTCTATTTATAGCACAATGATGCTTCAGGCCAATTTCTGTATCATTTCTGTGCGTTTATCTTTGTTGATGATGGTTTATTTGAAGAAGTCTGTCTTTATATTGTCAGTGACTTAATGATGAGGATCAGAGCTTGAGGATTTGCAGAGGAAAGGAAGTGCTTGACAGGCACTGCTGAAATTGTTTAGCCAATCTTTCATTTTAACAATAGGGAAATAAAATAACCCAAGTGCAGAAACAGATATTTCTGAAGCAGAACATAATGCTCATCAGCATAGATAAACAGAGAGAGGATTGATGAGTTTTACAACGGTGTCAAAGACTCCTATTCAAAAGCCACAGTGAGAACAAGTGGAGTGGGCTCCTCCTGCTCCTCTTCTCTTCCAGGGTGAATTAAAAACGAGGTTTATTGGAAAAGGAGTTTTGCCTGGAAATAGGACTCTGAAGTGGCTTTCCCCTGCCTGTTCCCTGCTTTGCCAACTCGGTGCCCTGTGGTCCGGGCTCCTGTGAATGAAGATAATTTGCTGGTTGGGATGAATTTCGCTTCTCAACCTTGAAATGTGGGAGTCTCAGGGGGCAGGAGCGTCACATCTGCCAGCTCAGAGCTCCCAGACGCTGGGGTGAGGGAGGTGGCACTGAGCAGAGCCTCATTCCTCCGGGGTGAGCCACAGCTTCAGGGGGAGCTCCTGGGGAGGATCCCAAAGGGGAGAAACCCATCTGTGCCCCGCTGCTCCTGTCTGATCACAACAAATATTTTGCCGTTTGCAGGTTTTTCACTGCAGGGACTGATGCTGTGATCAGGCCTCCAGAGCTCTTCTGGGAGCTCCAGCAAAGACAGAAATAGGTGTTTAATACTCCCCCATTCACCTGTATGAACAAACCAGAGGGTGAGAGCAGGGTTGGAATGACAGAATTCCTTTTTCCCCCTCACAGCTCACTGTGAAAGGAGTGTCCCTGCCCAACATTGCACGACAAAATAGACATTTAACACTAACTCACTCACCTGTATGAACAATCCAGAGCAGGGTTGGAATGACACAATTCCTTTTTCACCCTCACAGCTCACCGTGAAAGGAGTGTCCCTGACCAACATCGCATGACACAAATAGATTTTCAATCCTAACCTACTCACCTGTATGCACAAACCAGAGCAGGGTTGGAATGACACAATTCCTTTTTCCTCCCTCACATCTCCCTGTATTTGCTTGTGAAAGGAGCACCCCTGCCCAACACTGCATGACACAAATATTTTTTCAATCCTAACCCACTCACCTGTATGAACAAACCAGAGCTAAGAGCAGGGTTGGAAGGACACAATTCCTTTTCCCTCCTCACATCTCGCTGTATTAGCTTGTGAAAGGAGTGTCCCTGCCCAACATTGCAGTCACTGCCTGCACCACTGAGTTTTACCCCTTCCCTGTGAACAAATCCGAGTCTGGTCCTCCCCAGCACGAGGAGGTGTGTTGGAGTGCATCCCTCCCTGGGTTCCCCAGGGAGAGAGAAAGATGTAGGGGTTGAATTAAAGCCTTTAGATAAATTAAAATATATTAAGCCACATAAATATGAAGCAGAAGTTTAAGTTTTAGGTTTAAGTAAGCGTTACTTGAAGTGCCTTAATTTTTAAGGGTTTGCCTGGGCCCACACAGGCTGAGCTGAGCTGAGAGCTGAGCTGCTGCAGCATCAGCCAGGGCTTCCCACAGTTTAAATAATGGCGTGAATTTCAATCCCTTGAGTCACCACAGAGCTTTTCCTCTAAACTGGGCTGTTCTTGTTGACAAACAAACCTTTCTGGGGCTGCTCTGCCAGCCTGAAATGGCAAAGTCATGACTTGGCCATCCCTGACCTTGCTGCTTTCCAGGACGTCTGAAAACTTGGGCATTTCTCTGGTTGTGTCTCACAGCAGCTCCCCTGAAGTCAATAATTTGGTTGTGTAACTGCAGAATCATTCCTGCTGGATTCTGGAGTGTTTTCCCTTCCTCCTTTTCTTCCTTTGTGGTTAATTAAACACACAAAAACAGATGATTTGAAAAATGCTTGTTGGGGAACTGAAGAACTTCGGGGCCTGATGGATTTTCTTCATCTAATTGAGAGTCCCTGATAAATGTGCTCCAATCTCATCTGAGATCCACAGGAATTAAGAAGTTTCTGATGTGTTGAGAGCTGATATCACCACAAATAATGTTTGCACACTACATCTTGTAGGAGGCAACGAAACAAATCTGTTGTTTGTGAACCTTAGTGGGAAAAGCTAGGAAATAAGGATGCCTTGAAAATGAGATTACAGATGGCATTAGCGGTGACCTGCTCCAGCACCAGCCTCGTTGGCTGTAAACACTTCAAGGATATTTGTCATTAATATGTACTTTTGCTAATGGGAAAGGGCTGTAGCTGAGTACTTCCTACGACAGCAATTTTAGCCTGGAAAATACAAAGCTAATGAAAAACCCCCTGTGGTGATTTGCCAGTTTAAATTAGATGTTTTGATAAGGCCAGAAAATGTAATTGAGACTTTTGTAATCTAAATTAACAAGGAAGACACCAGGTTGATTTGATGTGTCTGAAGTACTTCAGGGCTGTTTGTTTTGCTTGTTTCACAGAGGGTTTGTTTGCTTTTTACTTGCTAATAGGGGATGTTTTGAAGTCTGGATGGTTTGGGTTTCCAGGGGAAAGGCGACTTCTGTTTTTAAAACAAACAAAAACTCATCCTTCTCTTGGAGAAGAGGAAGTTTGCTCGTTCTTTGCCTCTGTGCTCCACCCTTGGAACAGAAGGAGAAATAAATGCTGGTGCTGTCCACGTTCTCGTCAACCAGCAAAGCCTCTGTTCTTTAAGGTAGAGCAAGGGAAAACCTTGAGTGAATTTGCCCAGCTTTCAAAAACTGCTGGAGATGATGTTTTATGATGTGGTAAACGGAAAGATGATATCATAATAATATTAGTTAAAATTAAAGTTTTGAGGACTTGACTTTCTCCCAATATAAAACAGTGTTGAGTGATAAAGTCCAGACACTTGCTAAGTGTCCAGTAGCTGTGGGAGGAGAAATCAGCCAAAACCTGAAACGTGGCTACAATGAGCAGCAAAACATTCTGCAGCAAGAAAATTGGCATTTACATGTCTGACTTGAAGGGAACTTGGAAGTCACTAAAGGCCAGCTGAGCTCCTGCAGATCTCCAGGAGGAAAATCCTCATCTTTCACAATTTAGCTCGAGTTTGTCTGGCAACTTAAATAATATTAAATATTGCCCACTTGAATCCTTATTGCCTGGATTCCAGCTGCCATCCCAGTGCATCGGACTGGCACAGAGGATTTTATCTGGCAGAATTTATGCCTTGGGAAGGCTGAGCTGACACAGAGACTGGGCAGAGCTGGAGAAGAAAGTAGAGATTTATTCAAAGGCCTTTAAGGGTAAACCTTGGGCAGGACAAGAGCCTGGCCAGGGCTACACCCAAGGTGGACCAAAAATGGTCACAAAATGGGCACAAAATGGTCACAAAATGGTCACAAAATGGGCAAAAAATGGACCCAAAATGGCCACAAAATGGCTGCCTGGTCACAAGGTCTCACACTTTTGTAAGTTTTGGTCCATTTGCATCTTGGGGTTTAACTGTCCAATTCCAGCTACAGGTTGTGAGGTCCCATCCTGCTTGTTCCTCCCTTCAGCCACCCTTGTTTGTGCTTTTGGGCCTGACAGTTGTCCTTGGTGTGCAGCAGGAAAAGGATTTGTTTTGTGTCCCTGCTGGGTGCAGAGCTGAGTGACACTGACTGTGAGCTCAGAACTGCACCCCTGGGCAGCACAGAACCTGAAATACATGAAAGGTAAAACTTAAGGCATCAGAATAAGTCAGGTCAGCTGTCAGTGGGTAGTGTTTTTTCATAACCCAGTTACATACGTGGCAGAAATGCACCCCTGGATTCTGGAAATGCCAACACCAAAAAGAAATATAATGCATTTATTACATTTCCAAGAACTTCTGGTGTCTTGTGGAGTCCTGAGCAATGAATCCTGTGAAGGTATTGGCACCTGGGTCCCCCAAATCCCCAGTCACAATTCCATCACTGCTTACAGCAATCCATCCTTACATGATGCACACACTGACGTTCTCCAGCAAGAAAGACAGCTTTCAAAAAGCTTTTATTGGTGTTTAAAAACAAAAAAAAACCCCAACAAACCGAGCTCTGCTCAGTTGCTGAAGGTCAGTGTACAACAGCATGACATGGGATATGACACCACTGCTAATCTAATCAGAGGAAAACAGATGTGGGAAGCTCCCACGATTTCCTGCTCATTAGGATTAGATTTGTCCTGTGTGATTATGAGTCTCTTTTGCCTTCTGGAGATATGGATGCTCAGACAATACTCTTAAAGATGCATTGGAGAATTGTTAAGAGCTGGTTTGTCAGTGCATCTTCCCTATCTGCTGTTGGCATTAATTTATTAATGAGATAAATGTTATCCCCTTCAGAAGTAATTAGGACAACTGTTTTATGTGTGTGTGCATCCCAGACAAGTATGAAAATGCTACAGATGTCATAATCTTTGCCATTTTTTTTTCTGAAGGCAATTAACTGGGTTAAGCAAACTCTCCCTGTGAGAGACCAGGGAGGCCCGACCATCAAACAGTGCCTGGTTTTATTTATTATTTACTATTTAACATCAGTCGTGTGTTTCTATTTCCAATGTCTTCTTTTTCCCACTTGATTGGATTTCTGTTTGAATATTTTCCAGGGCTAAACTCCTCCTTAAGCCTCTCCACTTAGGAGAGCTGATATTTCTTGTGGTGCAAGGCTGCAGAGCTCAGTTTAATTAGTACTCGTGGGGTGGTTACAAATCGTAAACCTCAGCTGCACCTTGAGTGGGAGAACGGACTTAAAATCTTATTTTCCCTGTGAATTTATGCTGTGCAGTCAGACATTTCCTTCCCTGCAGCTGTCCCAGGCAGGGGATTTATCCTTTCTTGGTGTCTGACAGCGTCACCATTATCATCAACCCGCAAACAAGAAGTGCCAAAGGTTCATTAATTTTAAAACCCGAGCGCAGACGTGGTTGGGGGTGTAAAAGCTGCTGGCAGGAGTGGCCAGGTGAGCGTGGAGGCACGTCAGGGGCTGTTATCAGAATCCCCAGGGCTCTCATCTGGCCAGATGAGCTCTTCACGAGCAGATGTTTCACTCTCCAGCCTCGGCAGCGCCGGCTCCTTGGGTTAACAGGGAAATCCAAGGTTGAAGGCAATGTGTCGCTAGAGGACACGAAAGAACCACACTCACCTGTCAAGTTTAGAAGTGAGAAGAGAAAGAGGAAGTTTATTGTGATTTGGGGTTTAAATAGGGTTTGGAATTTGTTCAGGGATTGGGGGGCAAGAGTAACACCTCTCTGACACCAGTGGTCAAGTTAGAAGTCCATCAATTTGTCCTTCCCCCTGGAAACGAATGCATGTTTACAAAATATCAGTCTTTGTTTTTGTTACAAGTGTGAGAAACTCCAGTAGAATTGTGAAAACCATCAGAAGGCTGAAAAATCAGGGCGACAGCAATGATGTCTGAAAATCAACTCCAAAGAGCAGCCTGGTGGGAATTGGGCAGGACTGGTTAAAAAGAGCAGAACTGTGCAGGCCCAGGGGCTTGTCCCCAAGGGTCAGTGCCCTTTCAGCACAGAAAGCCTGAAATTTTCAGTCTCCAGGGTTCCAATAGCCACCCAAACTGATGGAGCTCTTCAAGGTCTGTCAAGTTTGAAACTGTGGCAACTGACAGTGGTCAGAACATGGATTTTTAGGCTCCAGGCAGTGCCTTGAGGCCTGTGGGAAAGCCAAGGACAGAACTCTCTCAGTCTGGCCTGGGCAATCATAAGGAGGAACCCAAAACAATCCCTGTAGATTTCCTCCTCCTGCACCTGGTGTTTTTCCAGCTCATTTACTGGTAGAGATATTCACAAAAAGGTGGTGCCCTAAAGGACCAACCCTATTCATTGCACCCAAACACTGTATAAAAGAATCTGCCTCTCAATAAACTTTGCTATGAGCCCTCTGAAGAAATCAGAGTTCTATGTGTCGTTACATGAGCTGTCCTGAATTGTAACAATATTAAAGCAAAAGGATGGAGCTGTTAACACCAGCCAGGGCTGAGCCCAGCAGGACGGAGCTGCTCCAGGCCTGCCTGGATGCTCATACGAGTGAGCGCTGCTGTGGCAGAGCCTACTCTGGCCACTGGCTGCACTGAGGTGCAGTGCTCACTGCATTTCACTGAAATGGCAGCACAGAGCACTTCAGCAGCCTCTGGCTCCTTCCATCAGATCAGGACGGGGCACAGATGGCAAATCCTGCAGCCCCTTCTCATTCCTGGTTCCTGTGGAAAAGGGCTGCAGGGTCAGACCCGTGCGCTTTGCTGAGATTGAATCCTCAGCAGGAGCTGCATCTGCTGCACCCCATTGGTTTTACTTTTGTTTAACAGACCGTAAACAATTTGTTTATATAGACAGCTTTTCATCTTCCACAGTGAATCATCACCGAGTTCTCCTGGGATCAGCCCCTACTCCGGTTGTTGCCTTTCGTTTATATTCCAGGCTTGGATGATTTAGATCATCAGCGTTTCCATCTGAATTCTGAGGCAGCTGCTTTATGGCCTTCTCCTCACACAAAGGATCTTACTAAAAATCTGCATTATGGGCCTGGCAGATTAAGATTTGCTTTTGAAATACTTTGATATGAAGTAGAAAAGAGACATTACGAACTATTTGCCACAGAGAGGAGAACCTCAGTCCATCAGTGCTCCAAACACAGGTTCCTCTCTCCGAGCAGTCCTGCTTTAATGGGGATAATGATGAGCTCTCACTCTGTGTGTTATGAAAGGAAAGGAAATGCGTGGTACAGTGTTACAGAATTCCTCAGGGAAGGAGGACATGATGTATACCTAGGTCTTGAACTACCCGAGCTGAGGCCTTGCCGAGGCCTTGCTGAGGCCTGAGCTGAGGCCTTGAAGCCTGTGACGCAGTTAAAATTACTTGGTAAAGTTGTGGCGCAGTTGAAATTAGAGGTTAAGGTGTCAGGGAAAAATAATGGGGTTTTGAAGGTCACTGAGTGGAGTTGTTAGTAAGCATGTGTTAGCCACCTTAAGGACAAGTTAATTAATGTGTGTTTGCATTCTTCTCTCTGCTGTGTGCCAATGAAAAGCTACTGACTTTGTAAACTATATAGAAATGTATATAAGCTGCCATTTTAGACCAAATAAAGGAAGAACGTAGTGGTGACCATACTGGTTGGACCTGCGTTTGCTCCGACCCAACTCTCTCTTTATAATAGGGCAACCCTGGCAACAGTACAGGGCACTGTGTCCTACACACAGAGCTCAAAAACATGGGAAATGACCCAAAATGGGCTGAGGTGATGTCCTGAAGGTGCCCAAGTGACCTTGTGTGAAAGCACAGCCAAGGGTTTTTAGCTAAAAACTGGAATTTTGTGAGGGAGTCTGAGCATCTGGGATGAGGCACAGCCCAAACCCCCTGAGGAAGGGCAGCCTGGGCTTTAGGAGTGGCTGGAACCAGAGAGAACTGAAGAAAAAAACCTCCTTTGACTTGCACTTTCATTTTTAGTCTGTCTGCATATTATCCTACAGGGCGAGTGTGGCACAGGATCCTCAGGTCAGAGCTGCAGGCTGTCTTTCAAAGAGCTTGTCTTCAGTTTTAATTCTTAGATATTTTTAATTAACTTTTCAGTTTCACATCGTGACTTGGATGCACTTAGTGGCTGAAAGACTCCAAAGTGACAGCCACCCTTCATGTTTCCATCATTTTTTTAGGGAGGAACCTCTCCTCCTGGAGCCCAAATAATGTATGAATTTTGACAAATGGCATTTCCCCTGAAGTGTCACTGAGCTCTGGGAGTGATTTCCCCTGCTGAGCTGCAGAAGTAACTCACATTAACAGCCCCTGAGCTTGGTTTTAACCTTAGAGGGAACGAGATGCTGCAGCTGCTTTGTTGTGAAAAATCCTGGGAAAAAATAGTGAGATTACTCCTTGAAACTGCACCAAGTGTACTTAATTCAAATTAAGTCTTGGAAAGGGCTGCTTTTTCCTGTCAAGGTGTTTATTTAAAAAAGTACTTTGGAGCAAATAATTCATTATCCTCTCACCTTGCATTTGGTGATTGCTTATAATAGGAGTCCACTTGGAGAAGCAGTTGGCTTTTTCCTTCATTATATATACATAGACCCAAAGAATTTTTTATACTCCAGTAAACATAATTTGTAGTTCATGACGTGTTATGAGTTTCTCGTTGTATGAATGTCTTAAAATGAATTTATAAATAATTTTTATGGTTCAGTGAGAAAAGCCATTAAGGTGTTTTAAATGTTTGGAAATGCAGGAGTTGAAAGAGTGGGTTGATATATGGGGTGCAATGGCAGTTGGGAGCTGTGCAAGAATGCTCTAGAGGAAATCTAGAGGGCTTCAACTAAAAATTATTAAAATTACTACTGGTAGAAGGAGTGCAGAAGAGAATTTAAAGGTGAAAGGACATGAAAAACATTCAAGTAATAAAATCACAGTGTTCACTCACTTACTGTGATCTATTTAGATCAAGGTAAATGTTAGATTCATTTTAAATGTTTAAATAAATCTGTGAAGGTCTGCAAATAATTTGTCTGCTAAGGCATCGTCCCTCTCCCACACCCTGGAACTGTTTAGTGTAAGAAATGCCACTTGTGATCCCATAAAAATATGGTGGTGGGGCTCCAGGCTTGTCCTGAATTTCTTAATTATTCTGGACAACAGAATTGTGTGACTCCTGGAGGTGAATTGCTCTCTGTGAATTTCCCTTTGTTCCTCTAGCATGAAAATCACGGTGCTAAATCCAGGGGAATGGGTGGAAGTTGAGTGTGGCACCATCTCTGCTGAACTACAGAGACTTTCTGCTCAATCACACTTCATTTGGAAGAAGAGCAACTGCTATCAGCTCTAATTGGCTCCCACATCCCAGGGTAAGGTCTCTTAACTATTTTCCTGTGTTATTTTTAATTAACTTGGAACGAGTGTTTGTGCATAGAAATCTCGGTGCAAACGTGCACCAGCATTTTGATACCTCCCTCCAGCTGCCATGCTCTGCAGGCAGGGATTTGGTTCCTTCCTGGGAAATTTCCTGGGAAATGTGCTGGGATCAGCCAAGGGGGCAGGTGAGGGGCCAGGGCTGCAGCAAAGGGACAACCAGCAGGTTGAGAACATCCCTGAATCCCACTGAATTCCATGAGAATTTGGAATTACAAGGGCATGGAGTGGCAGGGCACAGGGAATGGCTTCAAACTGCCAGAGGACAGGGATGGATGGGATATTGGGAAGGAATTCCTGGCTGGGAGGGTGGGGAGGGGCTGGGATGGAATTCCCAGAGGAGCTGTGGCTGCCCCTGGATCCCTGGCAGTGCCCAAGGCCAGGCTGGAGCACCCTGGGACAGTGGGAGGTGTCCCTGCCATG
>VXBB01015718.1:6420-18126 GCA_013399915.1 Illadopsis cleaveri | reverse complement strand
CTGACAAAGCCCTTGTCTCAAATCAGATACAGAGTGAATTATAAACTTTACCCATCGATTTATTACATCAAGGAACCCTCAGACTTTTAAGAGAGCTGGAGAAGGACTTTTGAGAAGGGCTTGAAGTGGCAGGACACAGGGAATGGCTTCAAACTGCCAGAGGGCAGGGATAGATGGGATTTTGGGAAGGAAATTCTGGCTGTGGGGGTGGGGAGGGGCTGGGATGGAATTCCCAGAGGAGCTGTGGCTGCCCCTGGATCCCTGGCAGTGCCCAAGGCCAGGCTGGAGCAGCCTGGGACAGTGGGAGGGGTCCCTGCCCATGGCTGGAGTGGCCCTGGGTGGGATTTAATGTCCTTCCCAACCCAAACCAATCCAGGATTTTATCATTTCTAGGTACTATTTATTTAATTATCAAAAGCAAATGACTCAATCTCTTCACATTATTGTAGCCACCAGCAAAATGACTCCATAAAGCATGAAAACTGGTTATTGGTTATTTCAAACATTGGTTGTGAAGGCAATCTGTGACTCAGAGAATAAACTGGGCATTTCCAGCCTAGTGATGATAAACTGAGAGAGGAATTCATCCTCCTGAGCATTAAAATGTCTTAATTGATGAGGAATTTTGTGTAACTGCATGTGTCAATAATTTAAATAACAAAAAAATAAACCCCCACAACATTAACAAACTTAATAAACCCAACAACATTAACAAAACAGTATTTCTTGCAGAACACTTCCCAGCTGGAAAATAATGCCACAATTATGTCCATTTGGACAGAGAATCCAGAAGTGGCTCCTGGTTCTGGTCCATCCCCTGCCCTCCCTCTTTTCAGCCCTCTGGATTTGGGATGCCCAGGCTGTGCAGACATTTGGAAGGGCAGGTGGGCTCAGGGGCTCCCATTGAAGCTGTCAATGAATGTCTGGGTTGGCTTTTCCTTTCAGGAGACACTTCCCTAAATAATACATCTTCCACACTGGGATTGCCATGACAACAGTTCATTTGGAATTACAAAACAATTAAATATCAAACCCCACGCAATCCATCTCCATGTAAAGCTGTGCCAAGAGGCAGGTAGAAACGTCAACATCTTCATTTCATGGGGTTAAAAATCCTGCTGCTGTCTGCTGTGATTTGGTGGAGAATTGCACTAAAAAGCTCCCAAAAGTGTTATTTAGATAGAAATACTCAATTCCCCCTTGAATGGGTGTCCTGGAAGAAAGTGGTTTTGTTTTAGTTAAAACAAAAGAGACAAAAAAACACCTGTCCTGCCCCATCCAAATTCCTATGCAATGAGCTTTAGTAGGAAATTATCACATTGCCTTCTAAACCCTATTATTGTGCAGCTCCTTAAATATTTAATTTTCATAATGAACACATTCCAGTGTTATCGTGGACGAAGTTGGTTTTGCAAATCCCTTGTAGGGCTCGAAAAACTACCACCCCAATTTCAGGGGTGTTTGCCTGCCAGCAAGGCTTGAAAATGAGGAGTTTTCTCTATTGCTGGAATTCCACAGTAAATGTCAGCATGAATAGAATTAGAATTTTTTATATATCGCCACCCCTCTCTTCTGCTGCAAGTAGGCAGCAAAATGCATGTGCTGGCTGATGGCAAAATGTCATTGCTCTGCCATGAGCACTTGTGGGTATAATCCAGGTGTGGGGGTGACATTTTCTCTGCTAGAGGTCACTTTGGAAAAGGGCATGGAGAAAGGAGGGAAGGAAGGAGGTGTTCTGTGAGCTGGAAATGAGGGTAGAAATTCTGCCTGCACTCAAGAGCTGCTGCCTGGGAGGTGTTGGTGGAATTGAACAGCAAGTTTCTGCTTAATAATGAAATAAATTGGAATAGAAATGCTTTTTACACAGGTGGAGTGGCCCTGGGGGAGCAGGAGCTGCTGCCTCAGTCAGAGATGTCCTCATGACTTGCAGGGCCAGTTTGTTCAAGCTCTGTTTTTACAGCTAAGGGTTAATAAAGGTTCACGTGGCTGAGCAGAACCACTGGAAGGACAATAATGGCACAAACTCTGAGTAATGGTGAGCCAGGTCTGGGTGTGAAATGAGCCCCTTTCTCCCTGACAGGAGATGGGGGATCCAGGGATGGGGGGAACAGGGACAGGAGGAGAGGGAACAGCCTCAGGCTGGGTCAGGGGAGGCTCAGGGTGGACAGCAGCAGGAATATCTTCAGGGAAAACATTTTTAAGCATTGGAAGAGGCTGCCAGGGAGGAGGTGGGGTGCCCATCCCTGTGATGCCTTAAGTTTGAGCTTTCATGTATTTCAGGTTTTGTGCTGTCCAGGGGTGCAGTTCTGAGCTCACAGTCAGTGTCACTCAGCTCTGCACACAGCAGGGACACAAAACAAATCCTTTTCCTGCNCTGGAGGTAGCACTCAGAGCTCTGGGCTGGGGACAAGGAGGGGATTGGGCACAATGGGACTGGATGATCCCACAGTGCTTTTGTGACCTCGGGGATTCCATGGTCAGGAGGCAGCAGACAGGGTTGGCAGGACTTGAAGAGTTTGCAGGGTCTGCAGGACCCTAGGGTCTGCAGGGTTTCCAGGATCTGCAGGGTGTACAGGGTTGGCAGGGTTTACAGGGTTTGCAGGGTTTGCAGGGTCTGCAGGGTTGGCAGGGTCTGCAGAGTTTGCAGGGTTGGCAGTGTTTTCAGGGTGTTCAGGGTCTGCAGGGTTGGCAGGGTGTACAGGGTTTGCAGGGTCTGCAGGGTGTGAAGGGTTGGCAGGGTTTNAATAAATCTCTACTTTATTGTCCAGCTCTGTCCAGTCTCTGTTCCAGCTCAGCCTTCCCAAGGCATCACCTGGAGGTGTCCCAGGCAGGGCTGGAGGTGGCACTCAGAGCTCTGGGCTGGGGACAAGGAGGGGATTGGGCACAATGGGACTGGATGATCCCACAGGGCTTTTGTGACCTCGGGGATTCCATGGTCAGGAGGCAGCAGACAGGGTTGGCAGGGCTTGAAGGGTTTGCAGGGTCTGCAGGGTTTACAGGGTTTGCGGGGCAGATTCCTGTCACTAGTGGACATGAAAAGAAGGACACTGATGCNAGTGGACATGAAAAGAAGGACACTGATGCGCTGAGTTTGCCAGAGCAAAAAAGAAGGACATTTATTTGGGATTTCGATTTACATAGTTTTTGGTGTTTGATCAGGGATTGGAGGATGAGGTTGCCGCCTCTCCGACCCCACTGGTCAAACTAGGAGTCCATCAAATGTTCTTCCTCCAGAGAGGAATGTTCAGTTTACAAAACATTGCTTTTGTTGACAAGAAAATCCATGAGAAACTCCAGTAAAAAAATGCAAACATCAGAAGGCCGAAAAAGATCAGGGTGACAGATTCCCTCCTTGTGGTGGCACTTGTCACCTGGTACTGTCACCTCCCTGGCAGAGGGTCCCTCCCCTTGAGGAGGGAGTGGGTTAAGGGACATCTCCTCCTTCCAAGCACAGAGGAGCTGTGACTGAGCTGAAGCTGGAGGGGATGAAGAGCTGGAATGAGGATGAGGAGGTGGGGCTGCTGCCTGGGCTGATGGCAAGGCAGATGTTAAACGTCCCCTCCTTGTCCTCAAAACGAAAAGGACAACACAAGGTCATCCGCTGGATCTGCTGCTCATTAAATCTTCCGTTCACACAAAGAACTTCCTTAAGTGTGTGACTTTTACCTTGGTGGGTGATCTCCTGTTTCATTGGGGTTTAAGAGAGCAGAAATATGGACATGTGAAACTTTACCATTAATTTACTATTAACACGCGGGAACGTCAACATTTAATGAGAACATTTTATTATTTTCTATAGAATTATTACAGGATATCCAATCAACAGACTTGACTATTAATACTCAGGTCCTCCTTGCAAGCATTGATCACTGATAAATGATCAGTGATCCCCTGTACTTCTTTTTTCCCTCTCCTCCACCCAGGATCTGGTGCTTACCAAAGTAGGTGTCCATCTAAATCATTCCTGCTTTTTCCCCAGGAGGTTGGAATCTAAGTCAGGGATTTAATGAGTAGTTGAACCTGCAGGTAATTTTTTTGCCTAGAAATGTGAGCTGAATAAACGAATCTGGGCTATTTTTTGTTCAATTTTGGGCGATTGCATCAGAATGCAGCGAAGTTTTTCTAAGGGAATAAAGTTTAAATTGAATTTCGCATGAACATTTGAAGGATGTCAGCAGCAGGCTGAGGGTCCCTTTGTCTTAATTGGGATAGTCTGATAAGGAGAATTTTATTCCATGTGTTGATTTAAAAATAAATTATGGCAGGAGGTAATCTGCAAAGCCTACAACACTCTTTTTCACCCTCAACTCAGCCTTTTCTTTTCCAAAGTACAGATAAAAATCAATAAATAATTATATGCAATCACATTGTTAACTAATACAATTTCCTTCTTTTTAAGGCAGTTCCTGCACAAATGATATTTAGGACCATATTCTCTATTCCTAAGGAATATTTTAAGAGTAATGGCATAACCAGGTTAAGGAAATTCTGACATGTAAGAAGGATTTGAGTCAGTATCAATAGTCACATCCACTGATTGGATATTCCACTGTAATTTTTTAGAAAAAAAAAATTATTCCTATAAAATGTTATTATTCCTACGTGTTAAATTAATGAATTAATCAAGCCATTAAGTTTCACAAGTCTAACATGTTTGGAATGCCACGAAAGAAAATGTTCTGATTTAATTTTAAAAGATAAAATAAAGCAATGGACAACGGAATGATTGAAAGCAGGCTTGGAATTAAGCTTTAGTTTGGATTAATTGGGAATATATGAGCTACTACCATTAATTAATGGCTACAGAAATAATCTAATTGGAGAATCATTTGCTTGAAACAGCGAAGCAACAAAAGTACACACGTGGCAGAACAGAGACAGAAATTTTACGGGTTACTTCAAAGCAGGAGAAACCCAAAGCTGTCAGGAATATTTCAACTGCCCCCTGTACTAAGGATGTGCAATTAAATAAGCAATTAGTTATGGATTATTCACTCAGCTCAGCTGCTGGATATTCAAATAGCACGTTAACCTTGAAATGACTGGGTTTATAGCCCTGATTGTTCACCAAGAAATTAAATCTGCATTAAAAATCTCACCCTACCTGGGCTCGATCTTGCGAAGAGATTCTGCTGCTGATCGTTGCTCACAGCAAGGACACTGAGGCACCACGGTGGGACAGACTGGAGGCACAGATGGAAGATGATCCTCCTTGCCTAAAATGCTTTTTAAATAACTGGGAGTTGAGGGAGAGGGAAGAAGAGATGGGGAACTTCCCTTTAAAAAGGGAAAAGCTTTGCAAAGACTCACAGACTATGGAATGGTTTGAGTGGGGAGGTGTTGGAACCCTGGGCACTGAGAATTTCAGATTTTCTGTGCTGACAGGCACTGACCCCCAAGCAAACACTGCATTGACCTGAGGCCGTGGAACAGGCTCCCAAAATTGAGTGACAGCACTGGGATTGTGGGTGTGGGGTTTGAATAGAACTGTGTGATATCACAGGGTGCAAAACTCAGAGGTTAAGGGTTTAGAATACAGTAATATATATACAAAGCAAGGTGGAAGATTTAGGGCCTAGGCCAGTCCTTCTTTTTCACCTTCTCCTTCATGGTCTGGGTGGTGTTTTGTAATTGGGTAGAAAAATCCACATTGTGGGCCACAGGTGTTTGGTTATTGGGTTAAAGGTAAAAATAATTTAGGTGTCATTCCATAATTGGACAGTTTATCCTTAAAAGGCCTTTCAGCACAGAAAGCCTGAAAGTCTCAGTGCCCAGGGTTCCAACATGTTCCTGCTCCTGGAAAGGGAGAACAAGTCAGACAAGGATGCCCCTTCTTCTTTGGGAGACTCATTATTGTTTAAAGTGCTGAAGGAATTATTTTCATGACTGTATTTGTTACCTCATCAAAGAAAGCAGAGAGGAGCAGACAACCAAACCTGGGAAGAAATAGCTGGGTTTTTTTTTCTGGTTCCTCACCTTCAAGTTCTTTGTCAGTGCCTTGAGACAGAGCAAGGCATTTTACCAAGCACTGTAATTTATAATATAGAGAGACTGTGATTTATAATATGGATGTACAGTAATATAAGGGTGAGGAGGCCTTGGCACAGGTTGCCCAGGGGAAGCTGTGGCTGTCCTATTCCTGGAAGTGTCCAAGGACAGATTGCACAGGGCTTGGAACAACCTGGTTTAATTAAAGGTGTCTCTGCTCATGGCAGAGGAGTTGGACTGGATGATCTTGAAATGCCCATTCCAGCCCAAACCATCCTGTGATAAAATCATGGTGGCTGAGCAGAAAGAAAAGCTGAAAATGCAATGGTTTCATGTTTCCATTTTAATGCTTAGAAACCTAAGAAATTTCTCTCTGGACACTGTTGCCTTAATTTTTTCAGCCTTCTGATGTTCACATTTTTGTACTACAGTTTCTCACACATTGTAACATAAACAAAGTGGTTTTCACATTCCTTGCTGGAAGAAGAGCAATTGATGGACTTCTAGTTTGACCAGTGGGGTCAAAGAGGTGTCAACCTCATCCTCCAATCTCTGGTCAATGTCCAGGGTCTATATAAACCCGAAAAAGAAATAAACCACCTCTTTTTTTGCTCTCACAACCTAACTGCGTGAGTGTAGTTCTTTCATGTCCATCTAGTGCCGGCACCCATCGTGCTCTTCAGGGATCTGATCCCTTTCTTGGCACTATTTCAAACCCAGGACAAGCTCCTTGGCTGTTGAAACTTGTGACATTGTTGTTTCTCCCAGGGACTGAGGAGTGTTCTCATCCAGAGGGATCACATGGATCTCCAGTACAGACAATATTCTTTATGTCCAGGAACATTTAGGTGTTTAGGACACATTAGAATTTCTGCTACGTTTTTAAACATTTTTTATTCAAGGCAGCATAAAGAAAAAGCAGATGTGTGACTGAATTTAGCAGTTTGTGTGCTTCAATAAAGTGAAACAGGGCCAGGCAGGCCAATTACTCCCCCCACACCTTCAACGGATCACATTAAAAATGAAGAGTGAAGTTTTCATGGCTTAAAGGGAGAAAACTCTGATTTGAATTCGAATAAATCAGAAACATTAATGTGTTTGAGAAATGAGTTTAATGATGTATTTAAAAACTATTAAATTAATGTTTCTCATTAGTGGCACGGCTTAATCATTCTTTGCAAGCAGAGGGAAGAAAGCAAAGCAATATCGTAAAAGATCAAATAGTGATTCAAAATTAATTAATCCAGCATTGTATAAATCAGGTAGCTTCAATAAAAACACTAGTTCAGTATGCAGTTCTTACAGGCAAAATTAAAAATAAAAAATGCCTTAATTAGTGCCTTTTCATTCAATCCACCTGACCTATTTATTTTTAATTGAACTACAGGGTGCTAAGCATACTGTGAAAGCGCTAATTGCAGCAGTAAACTTTTTAACATTTCCCCCTGGACTCAATACCTTGTTTTGTGGGAGAATATCTTAGAATAATGGAGAAAATTGGTGTCTTGCTGTGCTGGGAGCTGCTGCTGCGTTTCCTCTCCCTCTCCCGACCTGTTTCACGTTGTGCAAACACCTCGTGGCTCCTGTTACCAAAAATTTGCTTTGACTGTGTCAAGATTCATCTTGCAATTTGTGCTTTGTG
The DNA here is from genome assembly GCA_013399915.1 of Illadopsis cleaveri. Lineage (NCBI taxonomy): Eukaryota > Metazoa > Chordata > Aves > Passeriformes > Timaliidae > Illadopsis > Illadopsis cleaveri. The sequence continues at coordinate 10,496 of VXBB01015718.1, read as the reverse complement.
AACTCGTTAGAACTGTTTGAGTGACAGCAACGAAGGAGCTTGTGTTATTAACTTTAAAAAATCGTGAAGTTCAAACTGCTTGACCAGGCTTTTAATGAATTATTACTTTTACATTAAATTTGTGCCGATCTGCCTCTTTGCACTGAAGTTTTCTCGTGATCCTACAAGCAGATGTGCTGTCCCCAATCAGGTTTATTCCTGACTGACTGAATCAGGTTTATTCCTGCTGGGAAAATGAAAGGAAAATCAGAGCAGGGACCCAGACCTTTCCCTGAATTTCCCCAAATGCCCTGGGTGATGCTGTGGTGGCCAGTGCTATGAACTGGAGCTGAACCACTGCTATTGCTGCCAAACTGATATTTCCCACTGCTGCCCCACTAATCCTCTTCTAGAGCTCCAAATTTTGCTGGATTTCTCAATTTCTAATCCTCAGAAATTATTCCAGTGGTGCAGCTCGAAGACCAACTCCCTTTGAAAAGTTTTTTTTCTCCAGCTCTCAATGAAGAATTAGAGCTCAGCCGAGTGCTCAGCACCGTGGCCTTGAAAATTAGCACCTCTTTGGTGAAAGCAGCTTTGTTACACACTGCCTCAGGGAATTTTACAAGCCCAGATAAGAATTTTTGCAGTCCCCAAGGAGTTTTTTTAATGAAGATGAGTTCAGGTGCCTGAGCCTCACATTCATTGTGATTCTGGGGATGGTGACAACACCCTGAACCTGCCTGACTCCTCTTGCTCTAGTCTATGTTCAGCTGCCCCAGGCAAGAAATTTGTATTTGTTTGTGTTATTCACTCTATTTCTGGCCAGTGATGCAGTAGGAAGAGATTTGTAAAAGACTGAGGTCTGGAAATCTTCAGCTTCAGGTCAAACTCCTAGATTTTTTTCTTGACCACCTGAATATTCATTGCCAGCCCCAAATATTCGAAAATCATGATCCAGGATCTCCCAAAATAATGAGAAATATGAAATACCTAAGTGATTGTCTTCTGCTTTCATTGGTGTTAAGGGTATAATGGCATCATATATTCAAGCTTTGGCCATTGTCCCAAAATAACTTTTAATCTAACAAGATATTCTCATCCAACAAAATATTCTCATCAGTCCTCTGAACACTCAGAGGAACCCAGTTGTCCCTGTCACATACTAAAGTAGGTACTTCAACACACATTTTGCAGCCCAAGTGTCCAAAATATTACCTGAGCTTCCGTATTTCCTAATTTTTTTTGTAGCAGGAATGGGAATATATGGAAAATATAAATCTCCTGGGGAGTTAGGATGGGGCTGCTGCTGAAACTGCCGAGCACAATGAGGAGACACTGATGGCATTCTCCACTCTCCCAAAGGAAATTTACCTAATCCAGCAGACAAAAACTGTTGAAATTTCACGTGAGGGTGGTTAAGCTCAGACTTCCTCTTTGTTCCAGCTTTTTGTGGCATTCCTGGAATTGTCCATGAATGTCTAACAGGGACATCTGGGAAATTCTAAATGAAGATGAGCTGCTTCAGCCTGACCTCAGACCACACTGCTCAATTCTCCTGCTGTGCCAAATGAATTTGCAATAAAGAACTTCATTGTTTATTGATTTTAGAGATGGATGTGGACATAAATACTCCTCTAATTGTTTTACATCTCCAGAATTGCGTCTGAGCTTCAAAAGCAACCTCAGACCTCTGAAAGCCTCGTACTCAACACGATGAACCTGACGTGACACCAGACTTTGCAGAGAGGGCCTGACTGGGTTTGAATGCTCTTAAAACCACACTAAATGCTTTCTAAGTGGAGGATTAAGTGATTGGGATGAGACAGAGAGAGATCCTCGTGCTGTGTGATCTCACAGACCTTCTCCGGGAGAGCACCTTTGAAGTGTAGGGAGTTAATCCTAAATATTCATCCCTGGAACACAGATCAACAGGAGAGCTTTTCATCATGGAATACAGAAAAACCAGAGGTTCTCCTGACACCTGCTGCTTCTAAACCAGAGTTCTAATAATTTGCTTCACAAAGGTAACACAGATGATTTTAGATATGGATTCAATTTTCAAATGCCCCCGAGCTTTAAGCATCCACCTCAGTAATCCCTTATTGGAATTTGGGTGGACTTTATACAGTCTGAATTGAAAGCCTCGTTGAACCTAATTTAATTTCTTCCATGATTAAATGTGGAAATGGTGAAGAAGAGATAATTGTGTTTTAGTTAAAGAAATCTATATGATGAGTTAAATCTGCATGATTTCTGGGAAGACCTGAATTTCCCTCCCTAAATCTTTCTCCTGGCATTGAAACAACCTGAATATTTTTTCAAACATCGAGGTGTTTTCCTTCCCAATGCCCCTGGGAGGTGGAGAAACCAAGTGGGAAACACATATTTTGTGCTTTTCTTTCCAAAAGTCTCCTTTGGTCCTTGGGAAACTGATGCTGGACCTAAGTGATTCTGCAACTCTCTCCTCTCATGGTTTCCTCAATGACACTTCAGGGCTTTTTTGGGAGACTTGGGAAGAGGGGTCCTGATCCCTCAGAGAAGGGCAGAGCCAAGATCCAGACTCTGAGATTGAGATTATTCCTCCTGCAAGGCTGTATGGGAACACTTCTACTTGCTGCAGACAGGTTTCTAATTCAAATAAAAGGAATAAATCCCCCAGGGATGAAGTGCTGTTAGTTCCTTGTGAAAGCTTAGGAATATCACCCGTTTCCGTTATTTCTCCTGTGCAATTCCTGCATTTCTGGAGTTTCTGTGCATTTCTTCCAGTCCTCTCTGCTGAGGCATTTCTCACCAAGCTCCTCTCTCAGCGGTGTGTTATTTATGATGCTCTAAAGGTCTTCCGCTGTGGACAACTCGTTCTTAAATGTTAATGCAAATAAATTGAAATCTCTGGTTGCAAAGGCTCTGCACTGGAGGGTTGTTATAACACATCATAAAAACCTCCTTTCCAAAGCTCTCCTGAACGTGTAAATAAAGCAGGAGGCAGTTCAGCCAGCACTTCTGAGGACTCTGCCCACACCCAGAGAGCAGTTATTAACTAGAGAAACATGATTTGACCCTGGGACTCAGAGTGTGGTTTTAGGCCGACCCCTGTCCCTCCTCAGCCTGGCTTTGCAAAGCAAATCTCCACTCTTCTCTCAGCTTAATTAGGGGCTCCCTCATTATCCGGGGAGTTCTGAGAAATGGCTCTTGAAGGGTTCTGCTCTGGCTTCAGCCTGTAATAAAGAGCTAATCACCTGTTTAAGGTGGGTGATTAAAGAAAGTGTATTAAACTAAATAAAGCCCTTTTATTCTGGAATTGCACTTTCTGTGTGGTTATTAGAGAACATCTATTTCTCCTCAAATTCAAGCTTGATTGTAACCTTGAATGTACTTTCAAGAGCAGATAAACCCCTAGATTAAGGTGGTTTTTTCCCTGGGAGGGGAGGAGGAAAGAGAATGAGAGCCATAGATAGCAGTGAGGAATTGGGGCTGATAAGGTTAAACAGGAGGGATGTTGGAGGCTGGCCAGAGGAGTGGGAATACTGGTACATTTCAGCAGCTAGAAAATTCCCATAGGGTATTGTAGGCACAACAGTTTCTGGTTTGAAATTATTTCTGCTGCTGCTGTCCCTCTGAAGCCTCCAGAAGCTGTAGATTGCCAGCCCTGAGACACATCCCTGGGTTGTTTCAGCAGAGAAATGTGCCCCTGCACAGACTGTTGGGTCAGGCAAAATTAAGGATTGATGAGTGCTTGGGCAATCTCATACTGATGAGGATCAAAGAGCATCCACACCACTGGGGTCCCCCACAAAGGCTGGTGACCCCAGAACCCAGCGCTGGACTTTCTCACCGAGAGGAAAGACGTGTGCTATAAATGTCTTTACAAATAATTTGATGGGTGAAGGTATGGGTGTTAACATCTTTGAAATGGGTCCTAATGTCCCTCTTAACTGTGGGCAGCAGGCCCCTTACCTGGCCCAGGCAGCCTTGGCTCCTGAGATAGACAAGGGTCTGCATAAGCCTGAGTTTCTGCAGCCACAGTCTAGCTGGGTAAAAGCTGCAGTCACAGTCTCACCCCAATCCCTGCAGTCACAGTCTCACCCCAATCCCTGCAG
>VXBB01015717.1:185446-219797 GCA_013399915.1 Illadopsis cleaveri | reverse complement strand
CTGGAGTGAGTTCAGAGAAGGGACACCAAGATGATCAGATAAGGAAAGACAGAGAGAATTGGGGTTGTCCAGCCTGGAGAAGAGAAGGCACCTAACTGTAGCCTTCCAGTACCAGAGGGAAGCTTACAAGAGAGCTGGAAAGGGATTTCTTGAAGTCCCTCTCTAGCGACTTTAAGAATAAATACAGGTGTGTATTGGCAGAACAAGGAGGAAATGGTTTCAAACTGAGAGTAGGTTTAGATTGGATATTATGAAAAAAAATTCTATTCTGTGAGGGTGCTGAGGCACTGGAAAATGTCACCCAGAGATGCTAGGGATGCCCCAGCCCTGGATGTGTTCATGGTCAGGCTGGATGGGACAAAGCAAATTGGTCTAATGAAAGGTGTCCCTGCACATGGCAGAAGAGTTAGATGATCTTTAAGGTTCCTTCCAACCCAAACCAACTCTTAGATTCTATGATATGATTCATTTCTCCTGTCTGTTCAGGTCCCTGTAGATGGCAGGGTAATGACTGTTCCCTCAGCTTGGTGTTATGTGTGAACTTGACATCACTTGACAATACCTGTCTGGCTCTCTGTCACCATCTCATCATCTTGATAAGCATGCTCAATGCCCTCTGTGATACTCCTCCCATTATGGGCCTCCAGGCAGAGTTCAAGTATGACCCATTAACTCCTACCTTCTGAGTTCAACCATCCAACCAGTTTTTTACCCATCTAGTTGTCCACCCAAGCGGAACCAGAACGTTCTGCTTTGGATACAAGAATATTGTGGAAGACCAAGTCATAAACCTTGCTGAAATCAAGGTTATATTAGTGTCCCCTCCTACACAGATCTACATATTTGTCATGGAAAGCAATCAAGGGCACCACTGACCCTTGTCAAATCCAGTATTGGCTGTTCCTCTCTGTCTTCTTCCCCATGAGTCCAGAAATGTGTTCCAAGAGCGCTATGATTTTTAGGAAGAGTAAAGCAAGGCTGAGTTTGTGGAAGATGGGGCCAATCATTATGTGCTTTGGCTGATTCATTGTCTTCAGCAGGCACACATCATCAAACAAAGGGGCTTCACACTGCTTCCCTCTTCCTTATCCTCCTGTATATCTGGGGATTCGTACAGCTCTATAGTATCTTAAATATGTTTTCTAAATCATGTTTGTAGAAGCAATTAGAAATATTTCAAAGCTTATGTATGCAACTACTCACTCTTTTTCCCACCATAAAAAGTCATATTAGGCTTTCTTTGGGCTCCTAATTATTCCTACTTTTTCTCCTTGAGAAGGTCAAATCCTTCTGATGATAACTACTTTCATATTCACAACACAGAAAGGAGATGGAAAATAAGAGTAGTGGAAACTAGAAGACACTAAGAAATTTTAGAACTTTGCTGTTGGTCTACAGGACAAGGATTTATTACACAAGAGGTTTTTTAAACCAGGTTATTACACCCTTCACCAAAAAACAGCTAAATCAGAGCCAGGAACAACAATTTTAACTACCTTTTCTTGTCTCTCATTGCTTAATGGAGGTGCCTGGATGTTGTTTTGAACAGCTCAGTGGAGATTCCCAATAAAAAGCTGAGATCAAGGACCCAGTCAGGCAAGTTGAGATGCAGACAGCATACATCTATGTACACAGAATCCAAAGAGATGGCGTCCTTTCTTGTCCCATCCTACTCCATCCATAATAGTTTATCCAATAAGTCAAAGAAACAGAGGTATTCCGGAGACTGGCAACATGGAAACATCCAGGTGTGTAAATATTTTCCAAACTAGCAACAAGAAGTTTAGGTGAACGAAGGACAAAAAACCCCCTGTGTTATGGAGGAGGGAGACTTTGCAGAACCCCTTATCTTTTCTCATGAGGTCAGAGATGGTGCGTGTGTAAGTCAAAACCTATAGCTAACCATTTTCTTCTGCCAATGCATCATCACAAAACTTTTTGAGGTGGAGCTTTGTGTGCTCTAAAATGGTATGGTGATGGGATAGCAAAACCTTTCAGATTAATGTCATGGCAAGAAACTGGAGGTCTTACCTCTGAATCCAGAGAAGGGCAATGAAGATGGTGAAGGAGCTGAAGCACAAGTCTTACAAGGAGCTGTGGGAGCCGAGGGAGCTGTGGCTGTTCAGCTGGAGAACAGGAGGCTCAGGGGTGACCTTATCACTCTCTACAATCCCCTGAGAGGAGTTTGTAGCCAGGTGGGGGTCGGTCTCTTCTCTGAGGCAGCTAGAGACAGGAGAGAGAGCATTCTCTCCAGCTGCCCCAGGGGAGGTTTAGGATGGACGCTAGGAGGAGTTTCTCCACAGAACGCGCGGTTAGGCNCCGCTGCTGATAAAAACTCTATTCAACATTAGTATCAACAAACTATAGTACTAAAATCTAATTTTAAAATCTAGTGCAAAACCACAGTAGTAAAACACAATACTAAAATACAGTAATAAAAATAGCGCATTCCGTCACAAAAAGAAGTATCTAATGGTAGTAATCAAAATTCTAGTAATTGTAATGGTCTAATAACAGGAGTTGTAAATGGCAAAAATCAAGTCTGAAAACAACAGTGGTGCTGAAAATTCTGCTCCTATTAAAAATTATAGGAATAATTACTAATAATAACAACAGTTCTAACAAAAATAACATAAAATCGGAGATGTGTCACTGCTCGCCCCTGTGTGGTGACACCAGTGTGTGCTGTGATCCAGCAGTGCCCCAGCCCATCCTGGGGTAGACACACTGTGAGCCACCATGCACCCCAGCAGCTCAAAGTGGATCCATCAAGGGACACCCTCTACCTGCTGAAATGCCTGATCCCATGGAGAATCTGAGACCTGTGTGGAGTTTGAACCTTTTAAACCCTGGCTCATGCCAGGAAGGGGAGAAGGAATTGCTAGGTTTCCTTGCTGGCCTACACGGCAGCTGAGGTTCTTGGAAGGAACAAAAATTAACTTGTTCTGATGCAGCAAAATCCATTGGTGTCATAGCAGAAAGAGTGCATGTCTGTGTCCTGCTTTAAAGGAAAACAAACACACCACCACCAACGAAAAAACCAAACAAAACAGCACAAAACATGATGTCTTTATGAGCATATGCAGTCCAGCTGGCTCGGGTTGCAGCTCCCAGGCCAGGTCCAAAGAGTTAGGTTGTACTTAGGTTGTACAAGTCCCTCATTGTTTGGGTGGGTGTCTAACAAGCCTGTAGAACAGGCTAGAACAAGTACCCTGCAATTCTTGAAATAGGTCCTGTCTTTTGTCATTGCCAGGGATAAAGAGAGTGCAGGATTAAGTAAGGTGGAAGCCAGGTTCCTGTGTGATGCAAAGCAAGTCTTGCAAAGGTGGTTTTATATTTGCTTAAAAGTTTTCTGGGAGAAGTGTTGTTTTGTCTGTGTAACATAAGGTCACTGCTTATCCTAATAAGCAAAAAAACCCCAAGCTCACATGATAATTTCTTTCATTGTGAAAATGCACAAAGCCAGTCTTCTATGGTCTCTTCCATCACTGACTTAAAAAATGGCAAATTTTTGGAGTCGTAAAAGTGGGCATTGAGGTGCCAGTTTGCCAGTTAAAGATCTGAATAGTTTTTTGGTAATGCTAACGGGTAATGCTAGCAAAACATGAAGGGACCAAAATGTCTCTTTTTTTTTTTTTTGCCCCACTCACATATAACATGCTTAAAGTTAGTGTATTGCTGCAAATTGCACTTAGGATTTTTTCTTAAGTTTTCCACTGCAGTTGATGTTCTGGAACTGTTATTCCCCTTTGGGTTTTGCGGCAGAATTCTGGATAAGCATCCTTAGCAGCACTCTCTAATGGCCATATGAGGCACTTCAAGCTGCATGGTTAAAATATTTCTTTTAAATCCACATCTGTAAACTCCACCCCAAAAAAGTCATCTCTGTGAGGAATAATACAAGAGAGAGGAAATATTCTCAGTTTTCATTAGCTCTAACTTTCAGGGTATATAGTAAAACCCTGTAATGACACCTGGTGCATCAGTGTCTCCACTGGGTGAAGAATAAGAATTGACTTGTTGTTTTCTTGTTTGGTTTTGTTTGTTTTTTGTCCTTTCCTCTGTTTTCAACTAGCTATGCTTAGAGTCATGTTTGTCTTTCCAACAACTTACTGCTAAACAACAAATCTCAAAACCGATGGGTTGTTTGCTCATGTGTCTGCTGTTGTCAAGTTCCAAGTTATTTAGTAAATGCTAATATGATTTCTTAAACAGTATTTTAAGTAAATTCCATTTAATAGTTACCTCCTTGTCATATTTACCTTAACTAATGGAGTTTGATCATTGCACTTTAGAAAGTGATAGGAGTGCCAAGCTGTTAAAACAAAAAAGTAACCTACCCAGCTATTAGAGAAGGAAATGTTTGCTGTAGACTTGAAAAACACAGTAGATAATTGCTACCTTTTTTTCTCTGCAGAGAGTTTAGATTTGCAGGTGTAATTGCAGCTATCTTTGGACTTGGTTTGATAAACCACCTACAGGCTTCAACATGTAGCCATCGAGGTGCCTTTTTCTAAGTGGATTTGCAATGGTTTCTCGTCCAGATCTGTAGGTTCAGATGTTAAGTCTCCTGATGCTGTTTGTGCTGAAGTTCCCTGAGTCTGGTTGTTACCGAAATATATGGTTTCCAATATTTGAAGGGAACCAGGCATGCCTGTGGTGTGACTCTGCCAGTTATTGAAAGGAAAGGGAAAAAAAAAAAAGAAAAGAGAAAGAAACAAACCAAAAAAGCCCACCTCTTATCTGTCATTAGTTTGAGTAGTTGTATGGCCTAAATGACTTGGATTTGTGTTTTAAGTGTGATTGACCTTTAGGCCCTTAAAGAATGGCATCTTCTATGTGTGAATGATCAAATTTGTGAAGTTTTTCTGTAAACTTATCAGCTACTTAGTAGATTGGCATGTGTCCATGTGGCTTACCTAGCTGTGAGGCAAAAGTTCAAGAAAATGGCATGAATTCTCAAAACATTTCTGATTGTGGAGACCAAGATGGTCCTTAGGTTTTCTCTGTGAATTCCAAACAAATACATGGAAGAGAGGTGCTCTGATGCTCTCCATACAAGGCACAAAGTGTCCTGTATCTAATGTGATTGTTTAAAAGTAAGATACTATTTCCCACTCCAGTTCAGGGCCAGTCCACTGTCAACCAGCACTTTGAAATTGAAGGTACTCCAGGGGAGAATTGCAGCTCTCTTGCTTAGATAGGCAAGGTATTTTTACAAATGAAATTTTATAGGGAATGCAATAGTCTTCCTAGGTAGAATAGGTGTCCAGTTGGGTCTGAAGATGTCATTGTATTAAGCATCTGTGCACATATTTATTGTAACATCAGTCAACTACCCTTGCATCTGTGGTTTTTTCACGTCCTTCCTGCCCCAATAAATCTGTTGTCTGTAAACCTTTTGTAAAGGGCTGTTTTTCTTACCACTTTGCTATTTGTAGCTGTGACTTGCTTTGATAAGTGTGTGTGTGTGACAGAATAAGTGAAGCTTGAGTTGTAGCATGCAAACTGCACTCTTATATTGCTCTTGCTTTCCTAAGCATGGTCATTTCAGGTTTGAGTGGGTTTAAACTTCCTCAGGCTTGGCAAGGAAGAGGCAGTGTAAATGACTGAGGTTTTGTGCATGTGTGTATGCATCTTAAAAATGGAAAATACTAGATACATGAATTCTGTGTAAGAAGTGTAAAGAGAGCTATTGCTGGTAGTTCACAGAAGGACCAACTTCATACACTAAAAGGTAGCTAGCGGATATTTTATACTGAAGTTTGGGATTAGTTTTAGCCACTAATAAAAACATTTCTTTTCACAGTGCTTTCATTTTACATAAAACACTTCAAGAAAAAAATGTTGGAAGAATTGTGGATCAATGCATCAGGAGCTACAAATATTTCCAGTTCTATAAAACTTTCTAATGTAAAGTCACTTTAGTTTATTTTAGCCAAGGATAGAATGTAGGGGATTTAAGTAATAAGCAAGTTTGATTGCAAATTTACAATTGTTTAACCATTTTAGGTTTTTTATATCTATATATTTCATTAGAATATTTATGGGAAGCTGCAGTCATGGACTTCTTGGTATGTGTTTGAGCAGATAAGGCACTTGTCTTGATATGAAGACTCTAAGTCAAATAATGTTTTGAGAAACAACATCTTTGTTTTCTGTTTTTGTTTTCGGAGGAGGAGTTGAGGGGATTTGGGGGTGTGGGACGTTAAACTACTTTTTTAGGCTTCTAAGCAGAACCTCCAAACTTATTCCAAGATGTATAAAGCTTTGTTTCTCTTAATCTGATTTAGATGTTGGCTGACAACACCACAGCTTTTCCAGAATAAAATGTAAACGATGGATCTGAGTTATATTTATGCCATAAATCTCAGATTTGGCAGGACAGCCAGAAAGCTGCCGTGATTTATATGGGCATGTCCCAGATAAGAACAAGCCATGTTGTTCCTTGTTGATTTAGGAGATCCTGGAGATGTTCAGACAGCATTTGCAGCAGTCTTCAGATGCATATTTTGGACAAATTTTGTGTGCAGTCTGTTAAATTTAAAGGCTGTTCTAAGAAAATAGAGTCAGATAGGGAATGTGTGTTAAAGCTGGGAGTTTGTTGAGATATGGAAGTAGTAGCAGGGAATAGGGGGACAAAGGGCAATCTCCTTGGACTCATCCTTTCTAGTTCTGTTGTTGAGACAGACAGGTGAAACATCCTTGACCCTACAGGTTTCATTCAGATCTGTTTTGAAGGAAGTGAGTGAAAAATGAGTGTCCTCCAAGAGTCTTAATGCTTGCAGTTCAAAAGGAAAAACATATTCTTCCTTCTTGTGGTGAGCTTCACTTGCTTTTGGTGCATTTTGAACTAAAAATAAAAGCTGCAAGAAGGTAAAACCACAATACAATTTTGCTTCTATCCTCCAATCAGTTTGCATTTTCAAGACTTTGCTGCCTTTATTCTTCAGTGGTTTTCTGAAGTAGGGAGGCCTTTCTGTGGTGGGGCCTTTCTATGCAATAACAAGATTTTTGGTGCTGAAATATTTGAGTGAATGTGTCTTTGCTGCATTTAAAACTTAGATGGAGCGAACAAAAATTGCTAAAAAAGGAAAAAAAAAAAACAAAACCCACAAACACCCCCCAAAAATCCACAAAATAAAACCTTACACATAAACTTGGCTCAGTTAAGCTGATATACATGTTGAGAAAAATGTTTGGAGCATTGACTGACACATTGAAAAATGCAATTTACTGGTCTGGATTTGAAGGATAATCCATTTTGTACTGAAGAGAATTCATGCTTTTCTTTTCCCTGCCTTCTTCTGACATTGCCTCAGAGGAAAATATCACTGTCACCATCAGTGATGCAGAGAAAAGGACAGGGTGTTTTGTGAGAATGCACATAGCTTTTGTAGCTGGAAGCTATAGTTTGTGTTGATAGCATTAGCCCAGATTTCAGTCCAGAAACTCATTTAGGTAGTAAATAACTTACTGCAGAAACTGCTAAAGCCTGTAATCCAATACCAAGCCTTGCACAGCACTTTCATATATCATCTGTGTTACTGCCTCAGTCTGACTCGTTGAGCAGTGACAAAAGCACTAAGGAAGGTGCTAATCAACCCATCATGGTGTGAAGTGGCTGCGGCTGGTGCTCTGCAGGTTCTCTTTTAGATGATCATTTATCAAATAGACATAATATGTTCAGGTGTTTCTCAGCCATCTTTGGGGTTAGTATCCTGGGCTCCTTTTAATCTTGCACAAATGTTTTCAGTCTCCCTCTGGTAAGTTTCCCACATACCATAGTTCTTGCTGTCCTGTGCTAAGGATCTAAAAAGATTTTATTCTTTCATGCAGATGTGTGGGAGACAAATGCCTGACTAGTTATTTCTTTGGGGTAAACAAAAGACAGTAAACTCTAAGGCTTTCCCCATAAAACTGAGCCTTTTAACAGCATTTTGTTTAAAATTTGTTCAGCATTTCAGTCAGAAGTTACCTCAGTACTTAATGGGTAAAGAAGCACTTGCCTGTTCCGATTTTTGGTGATGTTTATGTGCATTTACTGGGTGCTAATGCAGTTCCTGCTTCAGGTTTCCTTTCTTTTTGGAAACCAGTACATTTTGATAACACTTCCCCTTGCTCTAGAGATGGCATGCATTCCATCTTTATAGATGTAGAAGTCTGTATTAATATGGTTTGCTTGCACTTCTCTGTCTGATTACTCAGTCCTCCTTCAGTTTAGTGCTCAGCACTAAAGTAATTTTTTCTGGTGGTGATGTTGGTTGGATTTCGATGTTTCCCTGACAGTGTTAGTTAATATCCTGGATTATCCATGTGAACCCTATTAAACAATCACATTCCATTGACAATTGCTTTACAGCAGGGACCATGCTATGTTCAATGGACATTAATTACCTAGTTGTAATTGTAACTCAAGGTGGGGCCTCCTTACATTTACTGCCAGGGGGAATAGTATGCAAGATTTTTAGTTCTCATTCTCCTCTGGTCAGTTTGTAACAAATATTTCTGTTAATTCCACCCACCATTACCACCCATATTTGGAATTTTAAGTCCAGGGATAAGAAGTTTTGCCTCATTTTTTTTGGTGGGTTCCCTCTAGACATGGTGACTTTGCTGGTCTGTTTTCTCCTTTTCTGATTACATGCTGTTTATAACTTGTCCATAATATTTCTTTGCTTCTTAGTTTTCCATAGAAAGCCAGTTCTCTTCCTGATTTTAGTGCACACTTCTCACGTGGCAGCTCTGAATTTTCATTGAACCATGCTGTCCCTGGATGACCTTTACTTTTTGGTTATGTCACTGATTTCTTCCAGAGGTGTTTCTAAGTCTGAATTTCATTAGCTCAAACTGACTTCCTTCTGGGCTGCTTGTTTCTCAATTACATTCATCCTGAGCTGGCTCTTGAAAGTACCTTTGGTGAAACTGCTTTTGCAACACTTACAGAAAGCAGGTGACTAAGTTACTTGAATATGTTTAATTTGACTCAACTCCAGTGGGGAAAGAGCAGATTGCGTGTTTAGTATGTACACCTTTCTAAAGGATTAAAGAATTCATGTTGATCAGCTCCTGTTCTTTTTGCATTTCTCACCCCCCCCCACCCCGCCAGCCTTTTTATTTAGGGGTAGCTTTCAGTTTATGAGAAGCCTGTTAGGAAACACTCCCAAGCAGAGAGCAAAATGTAATGTGTGTGTATCATAGTGTGATAAGGAACATGTTGGAAGCACACTTCTTTTTTTTCTAAGTGTGCCAACACAGTATTCTTCCTTATTGTTGTCTACTGTTGTCTCACTTGTGGAGGTTTGTTATTCAGTAGAGTACAGTCAATCCTTCATTTCACTTCCTGTTCTTATTTAAGTCTTTTTATTTGCTTGGCTCTAAGAAGGTGGGGGTGTGTATATTCATACATATATATTCACATATATTTATGTGACTTTGTTACTTTCTTTCCTGTTTAAAATTGAATATTAGTGATTATTTGGAAATATGTTTAGGATTATTAGTGTGATATGCTGGTATCACTCACCTGCTTGGCTCCTTTTTAAATACCAGTTGTATGATATAGTTGTCATGGCACTTACTGTTGTAAAAATAACATTGTTTAAGATCTAAAACAGCTAACAGAATAAACAACGCTGTATTTGACCACAATTTAATCCATCCCTGGAGGTTTTACATACACTGTACTAGACACATTCTGAATATTTAGTTAAACAGATTTTCTTTTAAGAGATTATTGAATTATTGAATAATCTGAACTTCAGGAGTTAAAATAGGAGCATTGTGTTGTTCTGCAGGGTAATATTAGGTTATGGTGGCTAGGAAATATGACATCCAGTTTAAGTGCAAGAATGCATAGGAAAAATCTCAGTTCCTCATTGCTTTTTGTTCTGCTCGGCAGATTGTGTCACTTTTTAGTGTCTTGGTTTGCCGTGCTATAATTCAGGAAATAAGTCTTTCCTTCTTGTGCAACACTTTCTCTGCAGAATGTGAAAATAGTAACTGGTACACCTTGCTAACCAGTGAACATAAATAATCCGCTAACCGGTTCCTTAGGTAAGTTCAAGCAAAAATACTTCCTCAGTGCTGAAACCATTATGTAGCTGGGATCTTTGCCTGGGATCATCATAAATACGAGGAAATTGGTACGATTCCTCTAAGCATGAAGATGGCATGAGGGAAGGCTCTGAACATAAAGTGACAAAACTGATTGTATTTGAGATTGTGGATGCTTTCTTTCAGAATAAAAAAGGCTTTTTGTGAGATGACAGATTTTCTTCAGAATCTAGTTAAGATGGCAGAGTGAGTGTAAATCATCACACATACAAATTTGCATGGGAAACTGATTAGGACTTGCAATCCTGGAATGCATCTGCTATAAAAAGAATCCCTTAGAATTAAAACAAACATGTGGGCTGAGCAACAACCTAGGAGAAACTGCTTTTTCACATTCAGCCTTTTCTCAAAACAGTATTGACACAGAGTACTGGAAAAGCTGATTTAAAAATTTTTGGATATTCACAAATATTCACATAATTTAAAACTCTCAAGACACTTTTGCAAGTCATTGCCCAGATTTTGGGTGGATGCTGTTGGGTTTCCCAGTGGTGTAGTACAGCGCTGTTAACAGTTGTCCCTGGCAGGTGTGCACACGAGGTGTGAGCAGAGTGTCTGCCCTCACTGCTGACAGTTGTCATTGGTAGTAATAGCAGCCCTTCCTAAAAGGAGTTGCAATCCCTTTGTCTTAGAAGGGGATCAAAATGGTGCTTGCAATTATATTTGATGCTCCAGCTGTCTGCCTGGATGATGGGCAGACTTAATTCTGTAAGCAGAATATGCTGAGTGAGAAACCTAACACGTGATCCAAGATTAAGAGGTGTGAAAGAAAAGATATAATCTTAAACAAAAAGAACTTAAAAGATTCCTGTTTCAATTTCTGTGCAGAAATCAAGTACAGACTTACATGTTTGTATGTGAGGATGTTAACTAACAGCAGCTGGGACTATTAGGCCTTGGTTGCCAAATCCTTTTTTAAAAAATAGGCTAAAGTAGAAGGTTAAAATACTATAATGTTAAAAATATTCTTTAAAACAGCCAAATATCGTTGTGCCTGTTTTGGTTTTGACCTGTTATTCTGTTCTTATTATATTCTCTTTGCTCCAGAATAGCTCCTGTTTGGCAAATGCCTAGAGATTTCTTGACGCTATTGTGTTTTTCACTCAAGCACTTTTTCTTCAGCTGAACCAAATAGATTACTTAAAAGCAAATCCATAAGATAATGGAGATATATTGCATTTCTTTGGTTTTGCTTTCTCACTTTTACTTTTGCTCAGTGTAACTTTTTTCTTAAATATTCTGTCATGGGAAACTTTAAGAACCTTTCAGTATGTGTTGATAATTCATGTGCATAAATTAATATCTGATTATGCTACATAGTAAATTAAGATCAAGTGCTACAAGAACTTTGTCCAATCAATTGAAAAGACCACACTAAACACTAAACTGAGATGAATATATGAGCCTTGATATAATTTGGTCCCTCTTTGGGAAAGATTTATAGCTGTTCAGGGATAAATTTTGACTTTTAGTGTTTATGAACAGAGTCATTTTATCTTGGAAATTCTGGTGTATTTGCAGATTGTATATATAACTTATACTGCAGGCTTCTGATCTCCAGATAGATGTAAACACTCATCTTCTATGAATTTTGTGTGATCTTAGACATGTGAGACTGTTGCTTTAATTCAGGATTAATATAGATAGTCTTCAGTCTCATCAATGACTCAAGCCTAAGCGCTGGAACTTAAACCCTCACACCTTCTTAAAAGGAATCTTTCTACAATGCTTGAGGTGAATAAAATTAAGAATCAGGATTTTAAAAAAATCACGCAGATGAGCACTTTCAGTTTGCTTTTTTGGAACAGTGCCTTGTGAGTGTTTTGTTTTCTTGATTCACCACTGTGTGAATCGTTTGCCTTTGTAGTAACCACACTGGAGAAAATACTGAATGTACTTACCCAGTTGGCACAGGATTCTGTTTCTTTGCTTTCTACATTTTTTGCCCCTCTATTCTTTCCAGGTCTGAATTTTTTTCACTCAAATCCTATAGTTTTATGCACTTCTGAGTGTGATGCAACTTGGAAATGAAACACTATAGGAATGACATGTAAAGGTTGCCATGGCAGCTCTGAGGTATCTTGTTTTTTTCCTTATTTTGTGTTGCTAGGAAGTGTTGAGATGCCTTAGATAATCCAGGGATTACCCAAATTAAAAGTGGAAGAAAATTTATCATGAAGTTTTGTAGATTAATAATGAGACCTATATTTTAGTTATATCCAATTTTTCTTGAAAAATTGTAACTGTGCTGTGGAGGTATGTGGGTGTTTCTGTAGCTAAGCTTAGCAGTGATTTTTCTTCTAGTATCTTCAGGATTTTTTATTATATTTTTATGTTCTGTGTTCAGTTTTTAAGAGGCAGGAGAGGGATTGCAAACCTTCTGTATGCTGGTTGTATCACTGAGTGGAAAAGACTGGGTTTTTGTGAAATGCTGCCTGGCTCTCCTTGGTCCAGTCAACATCTTATGTGTGTTTTGGAGGGAATTCTCAGTTTCCCCCACTGCTAAGAGCACAGAGTCCCTGTGTGCATGGGAGACATGTGGGGTTTACTCTGTATGTCACTGGCGATATGCCCCATAGGTGCGGAACTGGTGTGTATTACAGCTGGTGTGTAGCGTGTAATGGTGAGAATGTCTCCAAGTCTTTGGATACTGTGAGAGTGTCCAGGCCGCTGTGTGAGATCACATTTTTCTGCCAAAATTCTGTCATAGCTTTTAAAGTCCTACTGTGCCTTAAGTTCAGCTAAGATCCACCCTGTTTATTTAAGTGTAACTTGAATTCTTCTTTTTCAAAGTTGGAGATGTGCTACTGTCATTCGCATTTTATATGTGTGGACGCATTTTGGCATAGGTATATCTAATGTAGCAGAAGTGTTAACAGGACTGTTTTTTCCACAGGAGACATCTGTGTTGTTATTGAGGAGGATGACACTGACATGGCAGTGTGTGGAGTTACTTGTGCTGTGCTGGGTAATGAGTGATAGTGTTTCAGGAGGCCACATGTTTGAGGGCTGAAACCTTGCAGTGTTCATGCAGGGTGCCTAGGCGTGATCCCCTCATGAAGCCACCAAGTCTAAGGGCAAGGTGTTGGAACTGGCTAGGGACAATCCCAGACAAGAGTGCAGACTGGGAGAAGAAGTCAGTTGACAACAGCCCTGTGGTGAAGGACTTGAAGCTGTCATGGGTGAAAAGCTGGACTCAAGCTGGCAATGCCAGAACCAAGCGCATCCTAGACTGCATCCAAAGCAGTGCGGCCAACAGGTCAAGGTAGGTGATTCTGTTCCTTTACTCTGCCACTGTGAGACTCCACCTGGAACACTGCATTCAGCTTGGGATCTTCAACACAAGAAAGACATGGTCCTCTTAAAGTGTGTCCAGAGGAGGGTCATGAAGATGATGGAGTACCTGTTCAGCCTGGAGAAAAGAAGGCTTTTAGTAGCTTAATAGGAGGTTATAAAAAGGAGGAAGGGGGCCTTTTCATATGGGCAAATAGTGACAGGAAAAGAGACAATGATTTTAAACTGAAAAAGAGCACCTTTAGATTAGATGTTAGGAAGAATTTCTTTGTCCAGAGGCTGGAACAGATGGCCCAAAGAAACTGTGAATGCCTCATTCCTGAAGATGTTCAAGGCCAGGTTGAATGCTCTGCTGGGCAACCTGATGTGATGAATGGCAGGATGAATTGAAACTACATGATCTTCAAGGTCTCTTTCAGCCCTAACCATTCTATGATTCTATGATGAAGTTTTTGTTGAAAGGATGCTTGCAGTAAATCTCAAATTAATTTAGTGCATTTTCCTTTAAATTGAGGGCTGTATCAGTCTTTCTTGTAATTTTTGTTGTGCTGTTCTGAATGCTGTAAGCTATAGCTCTTTGTTTTGACCAGTAGCTGTACGTCATCTGGACAGTGCTGATAAACAATTGACAAAGTTTCTCTTTGTAAGGCATCACCCTGAAAATAGTGACTTGGAGAGGCAGTTGCAGACAACAGCTGCAGGACGGTAAGCATTTATGACACTGGTGTGCATGCCCTGAAGTAGGTGGTTCTGTGGTCCAGCTGGATCTTCTTGTTCTTCTGGTTTTAACCATTTCATGTTTTTCTGCCCCTTGTGTCCAATTTCATTTACACACGCTGCCAAGCTGGTACACCTCTGCTCCAACCACTGGCATTCAGTTGATTGCATGGGCTGGCTGCAACAAAAGACGTAAGAGGCACCAGCTTTAGACAGAGACAGGAGTAATTTCTGTTTGCTAAATGGTCTTCAAGAGCCTTTTAGTGGTATCTGGTACTTGATTTTCTTATCCCCATGGCATCTTGCTGAAACTATGAGTTGGGTGTCATAGAAGGACCTTTTTCTTTGAAGGTTGTTAGGCTCTATAGCCTTTCACTGCATGTGCAGGGAGTTTGATCAGAGGTTTTTCTGTCAGCCTTTGAACTGGCTTGACCCTTTTTAGCTATGTAAAGGCTGCGGTCTGGAAAACCTGGGAAAAAGCCACAACTGTGTTACATGGTCTTGCATCTGGCTTGTGTGGGCAACCTTCATGTTTTTGCCTGTGAAAAAGAGCTGCTTGAGTGCTTAGTTGTTTGTCCTCAGACAAACAGATTTCTGTGGTTCAGAGACAATTTCTTTTTTGTACTCCTGCCTTTACCATCCCCAAAGACTCCTGATAGCTGGTATGATTGGGAGCCTGCTGGGAGAAGAGTCACAGCTGATGGTCTCTTGCTGTTACATTGTTGGTGGCAAAAGCTGTGTCCCTTCAGGCTTCCTGTGCAACTTCACTTTGTTAGTGGGAGCATCTTCCTCTGAAGGATCTCTTTTTTTGGAATTGTCAGGAGATGAATTGCTGAACTCTCCCCTGATGTTGTAGCCCTTTTGGAGATTCTTTGTTTTCCATTAGTGGACCAGCGCCTTGTCCCATGGTGCTGTCCTATCTTTGGCTTAATCTTCAAGAAAATGGAAGGTGTTGGTGCTTTCTGGATGTGAATGCAAGTTTGAGACTAGTCATCTTCCATCTCTCTGAGGGAGAAAACACTCTTAATACTAGGAACCTGTCCAGTAACTAAAACTGCGTGCCTCTGAAATTCTGTGTTCACCCTAATTTCGCTGATGGGAAGTCTGACCCAGCTGTCTTTCAAGAGGAAAAAAAGTAAAGTCTATGCAGAACTCACCTTCCTCATAAAATTTCACAGAACAGAATCACAGAATAGCATGGGCTGGAAGTGCCCTTAAGAATTACCTAGCCCAGCTTCCCGCTCCCACACATCCCTGCACAATAAGCAGGGACATTCTCAACTAGATCAGGTTGCCCAAAGCCCTCTTCAACCTGACCTTGAATGTTCCCAGAGATGGGGCAATCTGCCAGCTCTCTGGACAATCTGTGCCAGTGTTTCACTGCCCCTATCATACCAAATTTCTTCCTTACATCCAGTTCAAATCTACCCTCTTCTACTTTAAAAGTATTACCTCTTGTCCTATTGCAATGGGCTGTGCTAACTTCCTTGTACGCCCCATGTAAGTATTAAAAATCTGCACTAAGATCTTCCTGGAGCCTTCACTTCCCAGGCTGAATAATCCCAAGCCTCCAGCCTCTCAAACAAGAGGTGCTCCAGCCATCTGATAAATTCTGTGATGCTTCTTTAAGACCTGTTCAAATGTATCCGTTCTTTCCTGTGCTGAGGATCTCAGAGCTGGATGCAGTGTTCCAGGCTGGGTCTCGTGAGAGCAGGGTAAAGGTGCAGAATCACCTCCTTGGACCTGCTGGCCATGCTTTCTCAGCTTTTTATCCACCAACATCCCCAAGTGCTTCTCAACAGGGCTGCTTTCTTTCTGTTCCCACATCAGCCTATATTCATCTGGGCCATATCCTTATTTGCTGTACTGTACAGACTGGAAAGACAGTGGACTGCAGCATCTTAAGTGGAGTGGATAGACCCCTCTTCTGTGTATAGATACAGCTGGTAGGGTGCTAGATTTTCTGATGGCTGTGGTTATCACTGAGAAAAGCCTCTTAACCAAATGGAGATGGCTTTTTTTGCTACTGTGGTATAACTTCTCTGTGCAGTTATTTTCTCCTTGGAGTGCAAAGCCTTGGTGGGACTGAGCATACAGCGTAGATGCTTTCATCTCTTGCTGTTAGTGCTCTGGCTTTTCCTGCTTAGCAAGATATAAGAAACCTTCTCTGAGTAGAGTCAGGAGATGGGAGGATGGAGAGAGTTCTGTTTTGGCAGGTGAGGTTCCTTTAGTTCATTTGTCAGTACTCGTTTTACAGTAGCAGTAGGATGGAGAAAGCAAGATACCGTGTTGTAGGCTTCAGAGTATTTACAGCCTTAGGGATGAGAGAGTGAGAAGTGCTGAGATAGTGCAGGTGCTTTGTGAGGCTGCTACAATTCAAGCAAACCTACTATAACCAAATGATTGACAGTTCAAGTATATAGCTGAACTTACCTGGCTGTTTCTTTAATGAGTAGCTTGTCTTATTTTCACTTGTCTTGTAACTTTGTTATTTTCTACCAGCATATCTGAAATACAAGTGAATAGGAATACAAATGTGCTGCCTTGAAGTTATAGAGGTCAGATGCTACAAAAACATTTTTTTGGTGTATCTGTACCTGTAAAGAGAAGGTATTCGCATGCAGATAATTCTGGAAATACAGAGTGCAAATTCACATTGTATGGAGGCAAACTGCATTTTTATCAGACAGAGTATATACTGGTATCTCCATTTAAAGCAGAAGCAGGTATGACTGGATAGTTGACAAGACCAGAGAATCCTGTAGAGAGAAAAGAACTGACGAGTACAGGTGATCTATAAGGATACTCAGTAGGTATCTGGAAAACCTTAACAAGGTTTTCATTTGGATTTTCTGAGGGAGAGTATTTACAGTGTGGTTTAGTTGAACTTTAAGACAAGTAAAAGCCTGAAGTTTCTCACCATAGTGAGAAAGGAGGGTCTTTTTAATGCTTGACTTATTAAAGATTTCAGGGATTTTTCCATTCCTCTCTCACCATTGTTTGAAATGTTCTGGGAAGACCAAAGCTTCTAGTGACAGCTTTCCTGGTGACATTTAGCAAGCATTGCACAACAGACTTCTAAACTTAAACTAGGCTGTGTTTTTGTCTGAGAGAGCACACCAATATTGCATACAGGTCTTTGCATGTTTCTGCTGAATTGGGAAATAAGCTGGTGAAGTCCGTGTACTGCATCCAGCATTCCTTTCAGTGAATAGTCACAGTATTCAGACTGGCCTGTGGTCGCAGTTATAAACAAAAAAGCTAAATGCATCTGTGTTGACGAGCTGTTACAAAGGAAAAGTAGCCCAAAGCTGTGTAACAAATGTAAAAGTTGAGTCCCACAAACTTATAGTAAAATGAAAGAGTTGCTTTTAAGTTACTCATTAAAATAGTGACTCCTTCACCGGCTTGAGTGATCCTATCTGCATAAGCTGTCTGGTAAGTGGTTTTGGTATAATTTAAGAACACNAAAAATGTATTTTTCTCCAATCTGTGACCAATTAGTCCATGGGCATTTTCTGAAAGCTATTGTCTTTTTACTGTCAATAGATGTTTTCAGTGAAGGCAAGGGCAGTCCTGCTGAATAAAATAAATCTGCTTGCACACCAAGGATAGCTTCAGAATGGAGTGATAAAGCCATTGAAGGAGAGAGGCAGATTAAACACATATTTTGGCTTCTGTTATGTCAGGCACATGCTATGGAAGAGCAGGCAGGGCAGAGGAAATAACCTACTTAGTTTTGACCGAAACAAAACTTTGTTTTGAAAGAGTTATATTGACTTAGGCTGAATTATCTTGGTGCTGATATGCCCTTTAAGTCCCACTGATTCATTGTTTGGAAAGTAGAGACTGTTATTGTTGTCTTGCATAACAGCTTTGAAGCTTTTGGTTTACTCCCTAGCTTTGCTAGATTTCTCGTTTGTTTTCCTCTGTCTACGGGCAGTTGTCCTTCCTCCTTCCGTCTTTTAAGCATGCTGCAGTAGCTGTGCCTCCTGCAGTGGCCATCTTTGCCTTTGTGTGCATGGGGGACTTTTATTAACTAATCTGGACAAACTAATTCTTCCATGTTCAGCACTTCCGTACCCGTCTTCCTTCCCCAAGCACTTGTCAACAGCTTCTTTATAGAAGCCAATGATGCAATTTCATGACTAGGAGTCCTGGCAGAACCAAGGTGGAAGCTATGACATCTCTGTTAATGATGGCAAACAAAATGAGAATTTTGGTAGACCTTCCAGGTTCTGGAGTAAAGCAGTTTGGTTTGGTGATCCACCAGAAGGCAGAGGGCTCTGCTGTGTTTCAGGGCAACCTTGGGGGTATTAAATGGACTGAACAAGTGTTTACATCTTCCTCCTGAATAAGAGGGACAAGAAAAGAACATCTTGTTTTCTCATATTCTAGCTGTGATTGACAGTGCTCTTAAAAAAAGCTGTTTTTTCAGTTGCTGAGTACCATCTTGTTTTGTTTGAGGTTTTGTTTTTTCAGTGAGGGGAGGGGTGAGAATGACTACTTGAAAGACTGCAGTGCAGGCGAATTCAAATGCTTCCTCTTGTTCTGGATTGTTGAATGCCTTATATAAGTTGGTGACATATGGAACAAGGATTCATCATAATTGCATCTGTTTAAGAGAAATATTTATGTTGCTAGAAGTAGTGATGGCTATCTGTTCAAAGCACTAAGCTTTACAGAAAGCCTGGTAATGTTTTGAGGATTTAGTTTTACCCTTAATTCATTATTTCATTTTGATAAAAGCAACATGTATGCTACATGATCAAGTTTATAATCTGATGTGTTGTCTTGAAGTTAAAAATCTTTGACTTTGGTAGATTGTTATGCTTTAGCAAACTGGAAGTAGCTATGCTGATTTACAGCATGTGAGAATGTGACTGTAACTCTTCAGACTGTGTAGTGAGATGTAGTTGTAGCACACTCTTAACAGTAATGCTCTCTTTACTGGAGCTACTGAAAATGAAAATTACTGGAAGTATTGAAAAGAAATTTAATAGTCTCTGCTGGAAGGAATTACCCCTCTGGAGTAAATGGTAAGAGCCATTATTCTCTCTGTAGTACCTGTTGCATATAAAATAAAGCCAAGCTTGCTGTGAAGTATAAGGCTTGAGACTGCACTGCACATCCTTCTGTCCTGAGGAAACGTCTGCCAGGCTTAATTTGTTGCAGAGGTTGCAGCTCTGTTGCACCAGGCGGGTGGTAAGGTAAAAAATGATGATACTGTCACCTTCCCAGAGGGTCCACTGAATCCCAGCAGTTCTCTGGGTAACATAAACTAAATCCTGCTCTTGGTGCTTGTCACTCTGGAGTTCACAGCCATGACACAATTGGCTTTTGGAACTCTCTGCTAGCAATTCAGGCTCTGGCCAAAGCTACCACAAGGTACATGTCCTTTTGCCACCTGTAGGAAACTGGACTTCTTGTGTACACCTCTTGAACTTCTTGTGTACCCTTCTGTGACAATCAGAGTTTGGGGCAATTGTGGCTTGCTGCAGTCTCATTACAGCTAGGTCTGTAAATGCATGGTGGGAAGTGTTAAGGGGCATGATCCTGTCTTTTCAGAGACCTGTCAGTCTTTGATTGGCAGAAGAAGTTGCTTCTTGCAGCTGGGACTTGTTCAGAAGAAAAAAGGGTGTGACTACAGATAAGTTTCATTTGATGTGTGAAGTACAGTAAAGCGTTGAAGGCTGTCATATGAAAAAGGAGGATGGAGATTCTTGGGATGTGGAAGTTTATTTGTGAGTACAGAGAGACACTTCAGCGTAGGAGTTAAGTTACATTTTAGATACCTGATGAGGATTTTGTCCATGTTTCTCCATCCTTTGCTTCATCATTTTTAAAAATAGCCTTTTTAAAATGATGTATTTGGAAAGAGATAATCTATAACACTTGCAAACATCTGTTGTTGAAAAAAACCAAATTGTTCAATGTTTAATCTGGTAGAAACTTTATTTTATTTCATCCTATAAAATTTTCATGTGCTTAGGAAGATAAAAACAACATTCCCCTGGCCATCGAAGTCTAGTGCCAGATTAAGTTGGTAACCATACCCACAGCCTTTTCTTAGCCTTGCTTTTCTGAGCATCTCAGTACAAAACAGATATAAACAAAGATATTGTGCATGGAAGGTTCCCCCTGGAACTGAAAGTTGTCATTCACAATGTGTGAAATGCTAAAATAAAAACACACTGACTGCATGCCCGGGTCTGAGTATCAGATAAAAGCAATAGAGGGAAGCAATGAACTCAGTCAAGGCTGCACATGGATTTGTGGCAATGCAGGGGATTGTGCTACACAACTCTTCCGTTAACCTCATCTATAAAGGCCAGTAGTGAGATGAGAGTTCACACTGACACCAGCTGCTGAGGATTACAAAAGTATATTTCAGTCTATCATTTTATTGCTTGGGATGGTTGAATGTAAAGTGATGGTAATGAAGGGGAGGAAAAGTTCTCCTACAAGCTGCTGAGTCTTTAGTCTGCTTTTACAGATAGGCAGGAAAGGATCTTAGAGTTGTAATGGTGCATCCAGGGAAATATGTACCTATTGTGTAATTGTCAAAAAAAGGCAACTTGAATGCTAGACATTATTAGGAAAAGACTTTGGGAGGAGTGGCACAAAAGCCACCTCTGTGCCACAGTATAAAATCAGCGTGCTGTTTCTGTCTGCGCAGTTGCTGAGCTACTGCAGAGTCTACAGGTGTCTGATGCAGCGTTAGATCTTGAACGTTTTCCTTTCTCTGTTTTATTTTAGTCCCCTTGTAATTCTTTCATGTAATCTATGTACATTTATAGGGCTTTTTGTAGAGAGCTGTAGAGATTTTCCATTTATGTAACACTCCTACATATATCAGGCCATCCATTTGAGTAAACTCTCCAAGACAGGGACTTCTTCCAAGTCTTACATTTAACAAGATGCCTCAGAGAATTACTGCATTTAATTTAGTTGTATTTATATTCACATTAATAAGCTGGATATGTTCTTTAATGCATTGCACTTAAATTTTTCCAAAAATGAAAAATATGGTGTGCTCTCATAGCTGGGAAAAAGAATTCTGAGTTTCTAAGCTATTTGTTACTGATTTAATGTTTTGTTTCAAAAACAAAAATAAGCCGTTTAGTCAACTAGGTCATTCAGTAATCTGTAACCTTTGTTAAAAGATTAGAAGAAACTTGGCAGGCAGTTGCTGGGAGTTGAAGTTGGTGAAAGTGAGCAGAATGCAAGCAAGTTACGGCAGTCACAAATAATGCCAAGCAAAATGAAATTATTATTTGCCAAGTTGTCCAGGCAATACTGAGGAGCTGTGGTACTGTCACTTAATGTCAGAATATGACATGTTCCCTTGTGGTGGCTCTGGGACAGGCTGAAGCAGTGTGTTGTTTCCTGTGAGTTACTGGAGTTTGCTGTGTACCAGCACACACAGGGTGTGCTTGGAGAGAGAACTCGGCTGCAGGAACTCCCTCTATCTTCCAGGACCTGTCTCTTCTTGGGAGTCATGGACATGACCTGTGGCAATGATAATGTTGATGGCTCCGGTGCTCATAACAAGCTGCAAAACCCAAGTGTGGTGGCATCCTGCAGTGNGGAGGGTTGGAGGAGGAACTGCAAGTTACTTTGCAAGTACTTTTGAGAAGCTCAAAATTAGTGCTCTCTCTGGGCAGATCCACAGTAAGTCTTGTGTTGAACTGATCACACTTCCAGGAGAGTATCAAATCCGTTTTGTTTTTGTGTTGATAATCCTTATTCCTCTCTGGAGAGCAATTTGATAGTTCTATTTATGAAAATTCTGGCAAATGCAAAGTTAGACTCCAGTGTTAAAGATAAAAGAAAAAATTAAATAAAACAACATGTTTAAATACAAATATACAAATAAATTTCTGTTTGAAAAACACCAACACTGAATTATGGTGACTATTTTCCCAAAGAGGAAATGAAAATAATTTTTAACACCTTTTAGACTTTTCCTCAGGACTGAGTGGTCTTTTCAAAAGGGGGAGAAGATTATGTGTGATATCTGGTATTTCATGAGCAACTCTCACCCAGATGCCATTTGCGTGGGACACCAATACATAGCTAGCAGCCCTACAGGGCATAATTCACTGTTTTCTTCTTCCTACATTTGGATTCTGCTTTGAAGTCTGTCTTGAAGACAGAGAGAAAAATGCTTATGTGGAAAAAATGTGACATATTGGAGGGTATAAATAGCCATCATTTTTGTAGGAGGTGTTACACGGCTCATGAGTTACAGTGATTCCCAGCTTTTATGTCCTGCCTTGCTGGGGAGGTCTGGAGTAAGATGTTTTCTGTTTCTTTTCAAGTGTATGTTGGAGAGCTGCTGGTTGTATGTTCCATGAGTTGCCATGTGTACACATGGCCTTTATCTTTATTAAAACACCAGCTCAAACAGAATATGGTAAGAAAAGCGGCCCAGGAAGTGATGGCTTATGGGCAGAGCCTGCTGAAAAGCCAGATCACGTACTCCATGTGGACAGGGAGCAGCACTGTGATGCCCAACAGCCAACAGACTGCACATGGGACGTTTGAAGTACTTGGGCTGTTGTCAGATATTTGTGAAACTTAGGAAGTGGTACACTGTGCTTATAAAAAGCAGGGATGGGAAAACCCCCTGTGTACAGCAACAGTTGCTGCTGCTGAGTGATCTTCTGCCCTGGCAATGGGAGAGGTCAGAGATTCCACTCAAGAGATCAGGACCTGAGCATCTGTCCAAGGCTTTAAGTTTGAACTGGTGGAGAGTAAGTCTGAAAGAAAGAGGACTCTAAATCCTTAGCTGCATGGCTTATTAGTTCCTAATTAGTCAGAGGTGGTGAGAATGAAATAAAGAATCCCTTGTTTTCTTCACACAGCTTAATGTAATGCAAATTCATGGTAAGAAGCTGTGGAAAAATATCTCCTCCATGAGAAATGATCTTTTAAAACACTGTCATCCTTCAAAGCATGCTTTGTGGAGCTTGGATGGAATTATAAACCTGTAATAAAAGAAATAGTTACTCTTGACTTTCAAAGCTGCCTATAATTGGTGACCTTGAATTTTGTCTCATTCATCTGTTACACTCAGTTTGTAACAATACTTTGTTTTCTTGCATTTATACATTTCTACATGCACTAGCTTGTAGAATAATTCACTTGGAAACATGTCCTTCTACTTCAGCTACATCGAAGACCTGTTTTGCACTGTTTAAAACCTTTTTTGAAATTTAAGAACTCATTTTGATGCTCATAGAGAGAGAGTGTGGGAGGACATGACTTGCAGTAGGTTTGTACTGTTCTGGGATAAACTCTCCTTCCTTTTCCATTGCCAGCGTCTTAGTAGCAAAACAATTTGGAATTCATGCACTGCTGAGTTGTGTACATTCTCAATCCTAGGGGATAGCAAACATGTTTAAAAAGACGTATTCCTAATTTGTTTTGTTTTGTTTGATTGTTTGTGTTTCGTAAAGTGCCTTGCTTGTGAAGAGTTGCTCACAATTCTTATTTTATTTCCACAGTTTGCAACTTCATGTCTCATGAAAAGTGCCTCAAGAATGTCAAGATACCATGCTCATGTATTGCTCCCAGCCTTGTAAGGGTGAGTAAAGAGATACTAGCTTGTCTCTTCTTTGGGGTAATACCACACATTTATCACTAATGAACATGGTATAGCAGTGGGGGTTTTTTTGTAATGCAAAAATTGTATTAGTCATCACTGAAGCTTTTATATCTGCTCACAGGCAAAGCTACACTTCCTTTGAAAAGTCTTCTGTGAGCAACTGTAGATAGTCTGTCTTTGAAGATCAGTTATTTGCATTCTTTAAACATTACTAGATGTTCTTACTGTGTGTCATTACCTGGAAGTCTTGCAATATTGGAGGGAGTTACTGATGAAAACTCTGCCATGTGTCATAAGGATGAACTGTGTATATCACCAGTTTTTTTACAGCTATTACATATTAAGCTGCTCTGCCTAGCTAAGGAGCTGTGCTTGTCTTCTATTGATTGCTGCATCTTAAGAAGCTTCATGTTTTTTGTGTCTAGAGAATAAAATTGTTGCATTGTAAGTATAGGATTTGAAAGCCAAAAAAAGAGGGCAGGACTTCAATTCATTACAGTGGTTCAAAATTGATTTTGATAAGTAATACAGTACTTGCTTGCAGATGGCTTGTGACCTTCTCCCACAAGACTTTATGTGTAGGAGGTTGATTCAAAGGGTGTGGAAAATGAATCAACTTTACAGAAGATAATAGGATGCAACTAAGGTATTAAGAAGCTAAACTGAAGAGAAAACAAAGTGTGTTATCCAGTTGGGAAAGGATGACAGAAGAGGAACAAAAGGGGAGAAGGACATAAGAAATTTACTAGAGAAGTAGTAAAACATTACAAATACCTTAAGGAACCACAGGCAGAAGTCGAATGAGACACGGCTGTAAAATCAGTCATGTTCATTACAGACCTTGCTGACTCAAAGCACATTTATGGGAATCCATTGTGTAGATCTATGAAGGGGAGCTGATTCCCTTCTTTGTGTCATAAAATGTTTTACAAGTTCCTTTTTGTTGTGGAAGCCTGTGTAGGGGGTCAGATGTGGAAGTTTGAAAACAATGTGCAATTTGAGTTACAGGGATTGGATAGAGAGAAATTACCCATTGGTTCTTCTTCAATATGCTTTGTCTAGGTGATAAAGCTGCTAGGCTTTGCCAACATAAAACTTTGCTTTTTCTCTTTTTTGCTTTTCCTCTTTCCTTATGTACATTTCATCTTGGGAGGTGTCAGAAAGGTGTCTAATACATAGAAATTTGCCAGTGAAACAGTGAGAAATACTGCTATAAGTCTTAGAAACTATGGTAAAGAGACATGTCAGTAGTGAGAAATGCTTTTACTAAGAATTAGCATCTTCTGCTGTTTCTGTGTGCTCACAATCAGTCATTGTAGCAAAAGTAATAGTGAGTCAGATGATACAGGTATCTACAAGGGCCTTTAAGGGGATGACAAAAATCCACCTGGAAAACCGTAATTTTATTCAGTGTGGGTGTTGTAAACATTTATGATTTCTTCTTTTGTGGATTTGCTCTGAATTTAATTCATTGTTCAAAATAGTATTTGTTCTTTTCCTTTTATATGGTAAAAATCCTCCATTTAATCTTACTAATGTTCCCATCTGCATCAGTTGCAGACGTCAGTGTAGTTTTTTTTCTCTTTTGTCAGTCCTTATAATCTATCTGCCCCAAAACATAATTTTTATCTTGTGATTTATCTGTAAAAAATAAACACAAATTGTTCTGCACAGTGAGGATAGCTATTTGGTAGTGTTGTCAGTCTTTGAAACTATTTGCTGTTCAGCGTTGCTGTGTTTAGCTGTGAAGAGTCTTCTGTGTTTTCTGTCTTCAGCTGTAATGATTTTATTTTGAAAACTCTGGATTGTACTGTTCGTTCTGGACAGTCATGTCCTCCTTGACGTGGTCATCCAAGTTGCATTAATCCTGATCAGCTGCACAAGTGAAGTCTGCCATATGGGAGATGTCGTTTTGCATGCAGGCTCTGTCAAAGCAAATACCAGACTTGGCATTTGCGTAAAAAATATAACAGAGTGAAAAACAAATGACAGCCATTTATACAATTTGTGGAAAGTTTATTTTCTTAATCTCTCCTTTCAGATTATTTATTTATTAAAGGATCTGACGTAGGAGGGAACACTGGTGGGATTTTTTTCTGATAGTTCTTTCAGCTATGTCAATATTCAATGCATTAAAGAAATGAGGTGGTTTTTTTTTTACTAGCCTGGATTTCATCTATAGAAGATGGCAATTGTTAAGGCTCATCAGAATGTGTGTCATTTGATACTAAGTCAACACATCAGAGAATAATTTTTCAGCAGATGTTTGGTGGAAACTTTTATTCATGACAGTAGGGCTTTCTTCCCAGGGTCAAGTAAAGGCCCATAGAGTCACAAGCATGCCACAACTGCATGCAGCCTCAGATGATTCTTGATTAATTCATTCTTGAGGCTGACCTATGATTTTTTTTTTTAATCTATTGTAAATCACTATCACCTGCATTTTGTATTCCAGAGTGGTTCCAGGTCATGATGTTTCTAAACAAGCCTTTGTGGATCAGTCTTTTGAAAAGTTTGCAGGACATATAATTTGTTCCAATGATACGGTCTCAGCAACTTTTTTTCAAATTCAAACTCTCTCTTTCCTGCATTCCCATAAGTATTTACCTACTTTGCAATACATGTTTAAAAAAAAGAAGGGAGGAAGGGAGGACAAAAAATAATCCACACCCAAACACCAACACAAAACAAAATAACAGTAAAAACAAAACCTTTTTGAGGCGAAATGTGAAGTTTTGTTTTCCCTTGTTAGGTTGGAATTGAAGCTGTCTTACAGCTTTGTAGAAGTGTGTATGTATTTTCTATATAACTGTTCTTGGAAAACTAAATTGGAATGAGACCACATGAAGAATGGTTTAGTGATGTTCAGCATTTGCTATGCTTATTTTTCCTTGTTGGTGTGTTGGTGCATTGATCTAATGGTTTCTAAACATCTCCATTTTAAGAAGGTTTTAAAGTCTGCTCATGAGACTTTGTTGTGTGCTGTTGTTCTTAAAGCCAGGTTGTCTAAAATGGAAAATTGCTAGTCTAGGTTATCAGCTTCTGAATCTTTTTGTGCTAAAAATAAAACTTTCCTTTGTAGGGAAAGCTGCTGCATTCATGGGCTGGGATAAGGAATGGGAAGGCTGTGGTGCTTGCAGGGGCCTCTGCTCTTGTCCTTGTCTTCTGACCTAAGTTTCTCCCTCTGGTTGCTGGGTTCAGCTATGTGCAGCATGGTTATTTAGGTCAATAACAAGGATCTGAAAGTAGAACATCTTTCTGGGTTGGCCCACAGCAGTGGGATGAGGGGTAGTGGTTTTAAACTAAAAGCAGATGCATTCTGACTAGATTTAAGGAAAGAATTTTTACAATAAGGGTGGTGAAATACTGTCACATGTTGCTCAGAGATGTGGTGGATGCCCCATCCCTGGAAGCCTTCAAGACCAGGTTGGACAGGGCTGTGAGCAACCTGATCTAATTGAAGGTGTCCCTGTTTTCTGCATGTGAGTTTGGACTAGATGACCTTTAAAGGTTCCCTTCCAACCTAAGCTGTTCTGTGACTCTGTGATTTTATCTGGGCCCTTGCTGGGTAGCACTGACCACACTCTGTCAAGAAGATCTCTGTCCAGCTCTCTAGCACTTGACCCATGCTTGTGTTGCTTCAGCAAGGCTGTTGATTGGAGACAGTCACATGGCATAATTTAGAATCCAAATGAGGGTTAAAACTGCCTGCTGGTAATCTTGGCAATACACCAAAGTTTTCTCCCTTTTCTCCCTGACGTGGAACCTCAGAGTTTAAGGGAAGGAAGGGCTAGCTCCTCCTAGTTCGTAAACTCAGGAGAGTTTATTATGCTCTCTTAAAACTTGATCTGAACTCCCAGATGAGCTGTGCAGCTGTATCAGTGACTTCAGTTTCAGAAGCGTTATGGGATGCCACTGTGTTTGTTTCTGTTCTTAATCTTTGTGTTGATAAAAGGACATGGACATTGATTTCTGTTGCAGCAATAAAAGCAAGGAGTGAGTGACTTTTGCATATAATTTTCTCTTTATAGTACAAAGAATACTAGGCCAAGCAACTCTTAATTGCAGTGGAAAGCTTTTACACAAGCCTTACTTTTGAGTAGAAGTATCATATAATTCTGGTTTGAAATAATATGGGATGCAATATCCATTGCAAAGGGTCCTTGAGACCTTGGAGCATATACGGCCAAAGGTACTGTCACAGAGATCTGTAGGATGAAGAAAAATAATCCTGTATATAGTGGGATAGCATATAGGTGTGTGCTTTATTCCCTTGCATTAGCCCCAATTAAAATTTTGATAATTAAGTATTTGATTTTGTCTCTGCTGTCCTATTGTCCTCCTGTCCTCTCCTCTCCTATGTGTTGAGACACCATTTAACTTTGTATTCTTATTTCATTTCAGAACTACCATATGGAATGCATACTTACATTGCCTTTAAACACCAGCCAATAAATCAAGTGCTCAGAGCAAGAATGTCAGTTTGGACACAAGTGAAGGGTAGTTGATAGGCATTGTCCCTAAAAGGTGAAAGAGGACATTCCAGAGTGCACAGTGTATTCAAGTGGCAGAAATATTTTGCTACTAAATAAGAGGTTTCAAACAAATCAAAGTGCTATTTGTGATTACTGAGTAATAAGGAAGGAATTGAAAAGATGTCAATAAGGGCAAAAGTTGAATCACAAGGTTGTTGGCTTCTCTCAGAGAGGGTATACAGTCTAGGCCCAGACAGAGCAGTCATGGGGTGTAGTGAGGTGTGTTCACCATATCTACCTCCCTAAAGCAAAGGTTTATGGTGGTGGAGTGAACACTAGAAACTTTAGATAGGGAAGTGCTTCTACACTTAAACATCCATACATGGTTTTGTTTCACAAGCACCATTTTAGATTTTTTCAGCAAATTTTTTGGTATTATGTTGGGAGCAGTCTTTGAGAATGACTCTGTGTGACTGCCCTTGTGGGAGTCTGATGAAGGTGGTTGCTTCCAAGCTGCTTGTGCTTTTCCTTAAAATGCAACAGTGTTTTAGAACTGCAAGCTAGTGATCTTAAGGTAAATTCCTTTTACTCAACCTTTGGAGGCTGTTACTGAGAGTGTTAGTATCCTTCTTCCTGTGTACCCTTTGCTACTTGGAAACTGTTCAGCCCCACACTACTTTAGGTCCTGCCTCCTAATGTGGTTGGTTTCTTAATCTCTCTAGTATTTTTTACAAAGTCATGCCAAGTGCAAGTCACCCTGATGTAATGGAGAAGGAGATGCATGGGCAAAATAGTATCTAGACATAGGCCTAGGAAAAGTTTTTAGTAGGCAGTTCCTTTTTAAGACTTTTGCCCAAGATAGCAGCTGTCACAGTGGTATTTGGTATATCTCTATTTCGCTCATTGCCCTTTGAGCCTGGAAGGCTTTGCCTAATGAGTCAAGATGAAGCTTTCTTCTGCCTGCTGCTGGGTGAAAAACAGGCCTTCCTGGAGCTGTATTTTTCACCCTGCTGAGGCATTCTGAAGGCCGCAGACCAGTAAGACAGCCTGGCCTGACTCTGTACACAAATCAGAGGGTCTGGAGGGTAGCTGGACCACTCTGTGCAAAGTGACTCCACTTTAGTGGAAGAGTACTTGAATTCATGATGTACTGTTGGTCACATGCTTGATTTCCTGTGACGTTTCAGGATGAGGAACAATTTTAAAAGGCACTATCAAAAGAAAGTAATCGTATCCTTTGTTTTACTTTTAAAGTGTGGATTTTAAAAGCAGTTTGTTGCTGTTCTTTTTGGTTAATGCATAACTGGTGTGCACTTGCACAGATTGCACTGAAGGAGTTAGTATCTAAGTCTTAGGTTTCTATAGAATTAAATTTTATTACAGGCTGATAGGAACATTTACAGAAACGTATTACATTCTCTAATGCCTTGCATTCCTTAACAGATGGCAGGAAATAGAACAGGAACTAGGAATATCTTGTCCCTGAGTGCAGAGTCATTCTGGAGATCATGCCATTATACTTTCTGTTACCGTTATACTTTCTGTTAATATGCTTCTGATCAATATTGTAAGGGCACTTAGATGTCATTTAATGGTATCACTAGAAGAAATTTTCTGTATTTTTCTGTGGAAATCGATTTTTGTGGTTTTCATAAGGTAATTTAAGTAGATGGAGTGGAAAAGCAGTTTTAAACTCTCATAAATTATTAATGTTTTCTCTGTAGGCCACCTTATGCTTCTGTACTTTGCTGTACTTATGGAGGTGGATATAAGCTAGGCAATAACATGTAACATCCTTTATTCTTTCATGATGTCTCACTGGCTTTTCTAATCTGAGTTATAAATATTTTTTAAATATATATGTATATATTAGGTGCTTGGAACTTGTTCAATGACCAAAACATGTTGGGAGAAACATTATGTAATTGATGTGTTTGTTACGTTGTACTTGCTCTTTTACCTTTTCTCTTTTTCCATCTTACTCCCATCCCATTTTCCATCAGGCTCTGCATTGCTTTTATACCAGTCATGTTCCAAAGCATGTTAGAAAGACCACTCATGCTAGACAAGGTTTCTTTGGCTTGATTTGTAAGAAAGAAATTAAAGAAAGGGGTTTTATCCCTTTTTTTCCCCTTCTACACCCCCCCTTAACATTTAAATCGGTGAGTTGTTCCCTTCTTTTTGATGGTGACTTGAGACTTCAGACATTTATTACCATGGTCTGAATAGCTGAAGAATTTAGACTTGGTCTCCTTCCCTTGAGTTTTCTAGATGAGTACAGTCAGACCCTGGATAAGTTTGCCTTCTCTCAAAGTCGTTTCTCACAATTTTTCCCAAAATAAATACTGTTTTTCACATGGTTTTTTTTTCAGCAGAACCTCTCTGTGACAATAATGAACAGCCTGCATTTCTAAGCTAGGCTTAAGATAAAATAGCCAGACTCATGGCCAGAAGAAGAGTCCCCTGTGTTCCATACCTGGGTTATTGAGGGTGTTGGATGCTCATACTGGGTGTCCCCAGCAGGTTTTTCACCACCTCGGAGCTAAACAAGGTCTCTCCTGTGTCTGATTTCAGAGGGAATTCTTCTCACTTGGGCAGCCACCCAAGGGGCTGCATGGTGCTTGAGGCTGTGGCAGGGGTAGGGCACTTAAAGATGACACTGGAAACCTGAAGACAGGTTGGGATGTGCAGAAAGGCTTGCCTGAAGAAATCCCACCAGGGCTTTTCAGTACTCCTTGCAGTTGTAGTGTCTGGGTTGGGTTGTGCTCACATAGCCATTTCATACCAGCTTTCTGCACATAAATTCATTGTGCAGGATGAATTTTGTGCAAGTCACCTTCTCTGAGCAAACTTTTTTTTTTGAGCAGTTTTAGTGAGAAGACAGCTCTGGCACTTCACCTCCACAATAACTGAGTCCAAGTAATTTGTATATCACTGTACAGAGAGGTTTGTTTCTTCCTTTTCTTGAAGAAGTAGCAGGATGGGCAGGGATTATAAGCCTTAAACTTAATCTGGGATAGTTTGATTAAAGCTTCTTAGGCTTTCCAGGATATTTTCCACCCCCTCAAGGATATATATTCTTTTTGCAAACATACATTATATGACTAGAGTATCCTGTTTAAAAAAAAAAAAGAAAAAAAATTACGTAAGCCAGCTGTGAATGTTATGTCAGAGATGGAGGGCTGCGGAGAAAGAAATTTCAGTTTGGGCTGGTGGGAGTAGGATATGGACCCAAAAAGAATGTTTTGGCTGTATTTTTAGATCCCAAACTTCTACATAAAGTTAAAACTTGAAGCTTTCAGAGGCAATGCTATTATATATTGTATTGGAGATACTGATATGAAGTCTTTTTTGTAGACTGCCTGTCAGCCCAGCTTGGTGGGAAGCCTGGGATCTGAATTTTCGTGGTCAGTCAGGGACCCCGGATTCCTCCAGACAGTGTGGTCTGCTGGGGCAGAGAGCTGGTGACCCTGATTCAGTGGTCAGCTGCTGTACACTGTCCTGTTCATGTTCGGTAACATAAGCATATTTCATACTTCTCTTTGTCCTCTTTTATCTCCCAAAGCTTAATTCTGAGGAGCACTGGAGGAACCGCATGCTTTGCAGTTTGAGGGTTACTGATTTTTCTTGATTGAACCTACAGCATTTTTTTTTTCTCCTTGCATCTGGCAAATCTTTATCTCACTTCTTTCATTTTTCGCGCTTGAATTACAGGATTGTTTGATGTAACTGTCCCCATACCTTCTGAGGCAGAAAATTATTGTGGGAATTGGATGTTTATAACTGGAACCAACTCCTTGGGTCATCAAATTCTGTGTTCACAGTATGTGTCAGATTTTCTAATAGTTCTCAGGAAAACCTCAATATACAAGGAGAAAAATTCAAAGCTTGATGAATAATCTTGAAGGATTTTTTGCCAATATATCTGAGAGGAAAAGCTGCTATCTGTGACTAAATGTATCTGAAGTCATTATTTCCAGAGTTTTACTGGGAACAATTAATTTCATTTGAAACTTAAATAGTAATTTGTCAGCTTTTACCAGAAATACAACCACAAGATAAACTTGATATGTTCATTATAGCAAGAAAGTCATGTGAAATGCATAATACTAAATACCTAAATCACGGCAAACTTTTGTGGAACTCATTTGGATTCTAGGACTTTAAACATGCAGATATATGCCTTCCTTCTAGTGAATGTTACTTGAGCAAAGCTGGGCATCTTGTAGGAGGAGTAGTCTCTAGAACAGGTATGAAGCTTAAGTATGTTTCTTATTCTTTACTTTGCTTCTTTTCATTTGTTGTTGCTTTGGTACTATCACTTCCCATCTTCATTATTAATCACTAAGCAAGAAAAAGCAATTTAAATAAGTGAATAAAAAGAAACACATTTGCCAAAATTGTTGATACAGACAGCTCTTGCAAGAGAAAATGGTAGTGTATCATTTTCAACCTGCAGTCAAGAGGAACCTCAGTCTGGATGTACTTCAGGAGCTGGATCTCAGTGCCATTCAGGCTTTGAAGCTTTGGATAAGTCAGGGAGAGATCAAACCAACCCCTTTGTCCTAATCAGCCAGTGGCTGGGCTGTATTCAGAGAGGTAGTGAAAAGTGTATGGAGAGCACTGAACTGTGGCAGCACTGAGATTTTAAAAGTTGTCTTGTGTATATCTTTAGGGTATTTTGTTTACCTGTGCAATAATTACTCTTTAATTGTCCTTGATTCAATTAAGAATGCTTAGAAGAACAACTGCCATTACAGGTAGGTCCCAGGGGAAGCCTTTGGATTCGTGTTGTTGTGAATCATCAAGAAGTTAATCAGCACTTAAAAATATATACAATACATATTAATTCCCAAGAATTTTAAAAACAGTTACATTAAAGTAATTAAAATATATTTCTAAGTGTGATTATTTTTTAAAGGATGATTCATCTGTCTATTTATTCTTGTGCTTAGTTAAGTTTCATTGTATATACTGCTCTGTTGTTGCAAGATAAAGCATCTTCTATGAATTTTAACGGACACTTTGCAAGTTGAAATTGATGATGTCTTATGCATTCTTCACTGGCAGGTTCCAGTTGCACACTGTTTTGGGCCTCCAGGACATTACAAAAGAAAGTTTTGCACTGTGTGCAGGAAGTCCCTAGAGTCACCTGCTTTTCGATGTGAAGGTAACTTAGATCCTACTTGTATAGGCATCTGTGTGTCACCCAGTAACCTACAGTTTCCTTACACTGCATACCTTGAGTGCTTGAGAAAGTTTCGGCTTATTTGTTATCCGTTCATTGGTTGGGGGAAGGTGTACT
This sequence comes from Illadopsis cleaveri, assembly GCA_013399915.1. Lineage (NCBI taxonomy): Eukaryota > Metazoa > Chordata > Aves > Passeriformes > Timaliidae > Illadopsis > Illadopsis cleaveri. The sequence continues at coordinate 186,277 of VXBB01015717.1, read as the reverse complement.
TCAAACTAAGGAGTAATAAATCAACCACTTTCGATAAACCACAAACTTTGTCAAACCTGTACACTCTTTTCATCTTTTCTCCAATTTACTTTGAGCAAGTCTGTGGGGATGTGCAATGAGTCCTGCCTGAGATGGGCAAAGAATGAGGAGCTATTATGGAGAAAGAAAGACTTGTCCTGTTGGGGTAATTTATTTCTGTTTCCAGTGGAAACTTTTGATACAGAGAATCATCAGGTATTCATATTTCTAGAAAAGAATGTAGAATTTCCTGTGTTACTAGTCTCAGATATCGGTTACTTGTAATGAGGATGAAGTACCTTCAATGGAAAGATATTTGAAAATATTATTTGTCAAAATAATACTGCTTTGAGTGTTCTGACATGGGTTCTCTGAAAAAACAGTAATTAAAGAAATCACCCAAATACCAGATTTTTTTATTTGAAATACATGTTGGCATGACTACATGACGGACAGCTCTTCAATTCTCCCTTGTCTTAAATGTCTATAAGTTGTTCAGTTGAGTTGTGAGGTTAAATAGAATTTACTGTTTTGTAGGAATATTACCTCTGAACTATTTAAAAAAAGAGTCTAATGAATGAAGAACCAATCTTCAGGGAACTGAGTTGCTTCCAAAATTGCTGTTATGCTAAAGATAATGTCTTACTTAATATGATTTTTCTAGATGTATGTAGGGGAAGCAATCCTCTTTGATCAGGGCATTTAGACTTAGAATGGTGCGGTATTTCTGTTTCTGTTTTGTCTGTTGAGTTGCATAATGGAGCCAAACTGTTCTTCTGACTAGGCAATATGTCACTTTTAAATCCAGATGGA
>VXBB01015717.1:130862-179485 GCA_013399915.1 Illadopsis cleaveri | reverse complement strand
TGATGAGCTGTTGGCTGCATTGCATCCCTGGCAAACCTTCTCTTATACTCGTGCTTCCTGCAGTCTGGCTAAGGCAAGACTGCCTGTTTTCTTATCTTCTCACAGTACAGTAGATGCAGAATACTGGTACTGTGGGATGATTTTTTGAAAGAATTTTTTTTAGTGAACTGTGAAGGAAAAACACTGGGATAAATTTTTTGATAGTTTGATTTTTTCTTTTAGTGAAATGTAAGATTGTTAAAGATTTATATTTATTTTGAGAAAAACTTAATGCCCTAGTCTCTTAATGCTGTTTCCTCAGAGCTATTTGAATTATTGATTTTAAAGTTGTATTGAAGATGCAGCTGTATCTGATTCATGTAATGCTAAATCATGATGTGTTCCCTCAGGATACTTACCACCACCACTGGAGGGAAGGAAACCTTTCTTCAAGTGCTCGATGTGAATTTTGCAAAAAAACCTGTGGGTCTTCTGAGGTGCTCTCTGGCATGAGATGTGAATGGTGTGGCGTCCTGGTATGTTGTTCTGCTGCGTGTATTTGTGGGCACCACATATATATGGGCATGTGTTTATTTGAACACTGGATATAAACATAATTGATTTGCATGTGCTATAAATATATGTTTTGTGTACACTTTGTAAATACACTTAATCTATACGCTTACNGTGCAAGGTTAAAGACTTACCATTCTCTAATATGTTTACTCCAATTTCAGTATACAATCTTAAGCTGTGTGGTTGGGGTTTTTTAAGCTGGCAGTATCAGTTTCTATGTTTTTTCCATTTACATGACACATGTTTATTTCCTGTGCTAGCTGATGGTAGCCTTCAATAATCCTTCTGGAAACCACAGCCTTTTCACACACTGATAAACAGTGTGCAGTGCAGATAACAATTAGTCCATTCACTTAATGCCACCTTGTATTAAAATATGATGGAAGTGAAAGCACCAGATGAGGCGGGAACTGAAAAGTGTATGTAAGAAATCATTAATTTGCTACTATAAGGCTAGATGAGGTACTCCGTGTAGTGATGATTTAAAATAAAACTCTAGAGGTTATTCAGTATTTCAGGTATGATTTCAATGATTTTTTTTTTAAATATTGTGGGCTTTGTATTTTAATCTGAGACATAATTTCTGAAGTGGGAGGGACTGTCTTTGAAAACAGTGTAAGAAATGTAACATGCTGTGTGGCCGTACATACAAATGTATATGTATTCAATAATGGCAGAAGGTTTGCAACAGTGTAAAGGCAGAAACCATCCAATCACCCTTTGGAATAAAACTGAAAACAGCCTTACCTCAGAGTCTGCAAGTGGATAGAGCTACGTAAGAGGATACTGCTCGTTTCAAGCTATTCAATATTGTGCGCCTTTTCCATTTCCCCCAGTAAATATCCACATAGAGTGGAAGATCAGAGTTTGGGACCAAAACTTTAAACTTCTCCATGTAGCTGTATAAATACCTTTCATTTTCAATAGAACAGGTTTGTGGTCCTTGAAAGTTTCTTGACATATTAAGATTCCCCATTATTGGTAATACAAAACCTGACTTAAATAAAAATCTAGGGTGAAAGATGGGCCATTCATTTAATGAAGGTGATTTACAAAAGGTCTATATTCAGAAGGCCTATGACAATTTCAGTCCTAGTGTATTATAAATTAATTTACTTCCTAGGTGTATCACAAGTTCTTAACTGATGCTGTTGTTTACAGGCTCATGCTGCTTGCTATGTAATTGTCACACCAGAATGTACCTTTGGAAGATTAAGGAATATGATTCTTCCTCCAAATTGTGTTCAACTGTTTTCTCGCAACTTCAGCAAACTGCATTGTTTTCGAATATCAGAAAATTTGCAAACAGAAACAGGTAAAAATTTCAAAGTTGAATGCAACTAACTGATGATTGTATTTAACCTAGTGTCATAATTCAATTAAGTATATTATTGCCAATTTTTACTGTCTTTTGTGGCAATACTATAACTTCTTGCTATTTCTGGGACAGGTTAGAGATTTTTTAATGGACGCTATGCAAAATGCAGAAAGTTCTGTTTACCGGTGCAGGGCAATTTGTGCACTATTCTTAAACAAAGTGAAAACCTAAAATCAGAAAATTTGTGGTATTAGTGTTATCATTGCTGGAAACACTTCTCATATCATGGGTACAGATAGTTTTGTCTCTTGGATTAAGCATCTGTCCTTTTGAAGATTTCTATGCTGAAACAATACCATGTATCTAGGCAGGATAATGTTCTGCTGCCATCTAGAGTGAATTTTTGCTTAACAGCTCTTTAGGAACAAGAAATTTTTTTGAGCCTGAGATACACTGAAGTATTTTTTAATCTATATTTTGATTATTATGCACCTGTAAAACCTTTCTTTTGGTGCTTGAATACAATAGGAAAGGAAATAAAAGGTAGACAAAATACAGATCATGAAAGTTAAATATTTGCAACTGTTCTTTTCTCAACCTGGCAAATTGCTCTTGAACTTTCTGCTCTGAACTCAGGTTTCGTTTTGGTAAGGAGGGCTGATCATGAGCAAGACCTCTGTGCTCTGTGTGCAGAAGCTGTAGCAGAAGTCCTGCTACTGCATGAACTGCATGACCTGAGGTGTACATAACCCACACTCCAGTGAGCTGTCAAAGGCAGAGAGGAGGCATTAGGTTGCTTTTGTGGATTGGTTTTTTTTCAGTGAGTGTTTTTTCTTTTTAGAGAATTTGCTTGCTAGTGGTCAAAGATGTAGTATAGTTACTTGAAAATCATGGAGTTCCTAATGCTTCCAAAATAAGAAGTAACCAAGGAGTCTGATAAGCTTGCTGCAAGACTCACTGTGAACTTTGATTCAGGTCTATTGTTAGGTATTTCACAAGTGTCCCAAAGATTTAAGTGAAGATAAAGTTGTATTATTATAACTAAGATACATTAATCACAAACCTTTAAAATAGAGTCTTTGGTTTGACTTTTCTGATGTTAACTAAGTTTCTTTCTTCAACAGTGGTGTGTTCTTTTAATATGTCAGACTTAACTTTCTCTTTTTTTTATTTTTTGATCACTTATTAATAAAAATTGAGCATGGAGCACCTTAAGTGAAAGAATCCAAAGTTTTAGCTGCACCTTCTAGTCTCTTCCTTCAATATTTTAAGAGATTGAAGAAAAGGTTTTCTATTTCACGACTTAGGCTTTATGCTAAGTGTGTTACTTCATGTTATGCATATGTTGATTTCCTGAGCTGCTTCACCGGCCAGCTGTTGCTCAGGTTCAACATAAGATGAAGGCTTGGTACCTCTGATGTTTCTTGGGTCTGAACCTCAGGCTGGAACGTGTTAGTTAGAAGGTGAGGAAGGAAGGAGAGGAATCTTGGCATGGGTTGGAGAGGTTTATGACATGGAAAATCCTGAGCCAGAGAGAGACATGCCAGGGTTCCCCGTGCCAGAGAGTGAGGGTCTGGGGCATGGACAGCCCATTATATATCAGGGGCGTGTCCCAGGTAAGGGGGAGGCTTACAACCAATCTCAGGTGAGGGGGGGAGTGACCAAGAACAGGGGACAGTGGGCAGTGCCATCTAGGGAAAGAAAGGGGAGTGGGGAGCATGATACTTTGCAGAGTCACCTTGGGGTCTTTATGGAGCTCTTGAGGCCTAGGGTGTGGTTAGCAGTGTGATTGACAAGATTTGTCTCAGGGAAAGACCACAGGAATTGGGGATGGGGGATTACAGGATTGAACCATTACAAACAAATAACAAAAAAACCATAGCAACTTTAGAAAACCCGAATTTTGCACCACTACATGCATAGTTGAGGTTTATTAAAGTAAGAATGACTTTTTTGCATTTCTTTAATGGAAAAGTGTCTGGTGCTTTGAATTGAGAGAATGCAACCATTAGCTTGTTGTCATAAGCAGATGCACAGGGATGGAGAAATACTCACTAACTTAATTTGGACCATTTCCAGTGCTTTATTGTGATATGAAGGGGGAGAAAAATCAATTTGAATAAAACACCTTGTTTGGAAAGACAGAATGCATTTTTATAGTCCTTAGCCTGTGTGTCACAGAGGTATAGTATAGCAACACCCTGAAAAATCTCATTTCTAATACAGGTTCTCTTTTCTGTGGCCTATGAGAATTTCTGCCCCATGGGCTTAGCTCCCCATCATCCAGTGGGCAGCAGCCTCTCAGGATGGAGTGGCTGCTAGTACCCAGGCAGCAGGGGCTGAGCCATGGTGATGCTCCCCTTTCCTCCTGCTGTAGATATGTTGCATACCTATGAATTTGACAGCTGCCTCAGCAATTGACTTCTTCTTTTTCTTTTCATGGTTGGTGAGCCACAGTTGTGGCTCAGCACAAGGCATGATGAGTAATATTTGTGGTGCAGCACCTGCCTTGCACTCCACTGTTGCAGCAGCTCTCTTGTTGAGGGTAGAAATGAATTGAGACACAGACTTCTTGTTTATCGCACCATGGAAAGGGTTCTGGTTTATTCCTCTTTACAGCTGAGCCATCCTGACACCAACTCTTCACTGACTCTGGCTGCAGCAAGCTCCTACTGTAGGTTTCCTTTGCAGCCTGTGACTTTGTTATTTCCTGCTAAACTATGACTGCATATATTAGTTTGCAGACTCTGCAGGCTTTTACCTCACTAGACTATGACTGCAAGTTCCAACAACAGGCTCTAACTGCAGACCCAGATTGACCTCAGAGCAGTGATTCTCTCTCCTGTTTTGCCCAGTCCTTCCAGATTATTTCTTCAGTATCTCCTTCTTCAGGATTGTTCTTCTTCCTCAAGGTCTTATCTGACTAGCCAACCCCACCCCTTTTATCACACTGGTCTTTATTGGCTATAGTTGTGACTCATCAGGGGCAAGGCTGTGTTGGGTAATTAACAAAGCTGTTACTTATCAGGGGCGAGGTCACCTGCATTCCCTTCTACGCTCGGCTGTGCATAAAGTGTTTTGTTCTGTGTTTCGGTAGCTGACAGTGCTTTTTAGCACCTTGGTTTAGCACCTACATGCCGAATGTTCAGGTGCTAGTCTGGTGTCCTCACCTGTGATTCCTTTTACACATCCTGTTGAGCCTTACTTTGTGACCTGTTGCTGCATGTTTGCCATTCTCAGACATCTGCTGAAGATCAGGTGTCTGCAGGTCACTGCCAAAAGCACCGGGAACCATTGCTATATGCTCTTTTTCTTTGCCCAAATTCTTCATCAAAAGCAGAGCCAAGAATTGTCTTCAACTAAATCTCACATCATCCTGTGTCAAGGAAACACAGTGCTCTAGCCTTTTGGTCCTTCTTGTTACCCATGTCCACAGAACAGACCTTCATTTCCTCACAAAAGCTGTCTAGTTCCTGGCATGTGCTGAAAGTTACCAAGATGTGTCATGAATCCAGCAGCTCCCTGATGCTCTCTTAGGATGTATTTGGTGCTCCTCTGGCAAAAAAGCAGCCCAGGATGGCTGAGGAGTTGCTCACGAGTTGCTGCTGCTTTTCCAGGGGAAAGGCATAGACTCTGGATGGCAGTTCTTGTTAAAGGTTGTGTTTGTGTTAGGCATGTTTTATGGGAGCAGGGAACTCCTTTATTGGCAGATAATTAGTACTTCTGTGTGATGACAAGCTCATTAAGTTCTCCTGAGGCAGCATGCACAGAGGGTGCTCCTCTGTTTCCACAGCTGACAAAGGACATCACTTACAAGATTGTGAAAAGACCAGTCTGAGGTACCAAAGAAGTGTTGGCAGTTGCCTGGATAAGTTGACTGCTGCAGGCATAGCTCTTCCCAAGCTAGTGGTTGGGAAGTGCCAGATGACTTGTTCCATGCAGTGAATGAGCACAGCCATCATCTCTGACCTCCTGGGGACCATTTGTCCCAAGTGGCTTTTGCCACAGTGTAAATGCCAAACTTCATGACCAACGTTCAGCAAACATCTCTGTGCTGAAAGATGCTTCTTTTAAACTCTTGAGCTAGCAGGAGATGCAATGCTAGAGCAGTGTGGAGCCCCTTCCTCCAAATGACTCCTGTAATAATAAATTTCACAAAAGTCATTGAACTTCACTGGAATAGTTTCAAGATGCTGTTGGTGTAGATTTCCCTACTATTCAGACTGAAGGAGAAAGTGTAATAAAAGAAGTCAGCTTCTTCCCATCTAAAGTGAGACAGAAGAGGGTTGGGAGCAATCAAGAGCAGTCATTTCCTATTGTTATATTTACTACTTCCTTTTTTTTTTAACTTAATTGTCTGGAGTGAAATTCAAGAAGACATTCAGTTTTCTTTTATTTCAAGGTGTTTCAAGACCATACTGTCTAAATTTCTCTCCAGTTTGAAATTTGATCTCTTTGTCAGCTATAACACGGAAAATATCTCAACACTCTTTTTATATTTTCAAGCCACAACTCAAAAGCTTTATTGTTGGTCCTTCTTTAGGCACTTGAAGCATTACTCAAATATCCATTGAGTTACCTGGTATCAAGTTTAGGACTACTGCCTAGTAGTAGCCTTCTTGACATGCTATGATTCTGCATCTTGGAAGGTTCTCCTGCTTTAGGATTTTGACTTTCTCAGTACCTCTTTTGCTCTGAAGATCTGCCTTTACTTGTTATATTTCGTATTTTCTTTCTTGTTTTGTGCTTTGATTTCTTGCTTTCTTGCTCAGCTGCAAGGCATAGTTTTTATAAGGGTGTTGCCTGGCTTATATATTTTGGGAGCTTTACCTGCATTCCAGTCAAGACTGACTGGGATTTTCAGTGGGTGTGAGTGTGAATACCATTATTTGATGAGTACTTGCATTGCGCTCTACTGCTACCCACAGAGAAGGAAAATTGATCATGTTTGGATTTGCACTGGTCTTGTATGGCCCTGAGAGTCAAGCATGAGAGTGCAGTGAAGATGTTCTTCACAGATGCAAATGCAAAATGCTGACAGCATTTATTTTAATCTTTTTTAATATTTTTTGTATGGTTTTACAAGGATGTTTTATTTTCTGACATGTCAGCTCCTAGCTGTAGTGAGAGTGATGAGCCTACTGTCTAAGTCCTCTTCTGGAGAGCAGCAATTACTTTCTCTTTGAGTGTCAATAACTTTGTTTTTCAGTTGTGGAAATGCTATAACACCATTATTTCTGACTGAAAGGCTGGGTTGATTTGGTAATTTACAACTTGCAGAAATCATCCATACTTCAGTGATAGTCAAACTTCAGAAAAGGATGAAATGCAGTCATTGCAATATTAAAGCTAATGGTATAAGAATCTCATGTATGTCTTCACTGTAGCTACATGACAATGCAGATTTGGGGTTTTTTAATGCTGTTTTAATACTATTAATTATTATCATAAAATAGGTAGAAAAAGAAAGTGTGTTTTTCTGATTGGTTCCTTTTGTGTCAGATTTTTTGACGGAAACTTTTCTTAAATGACAAACACCTTCTCCCCTCCATTTAAATTAGCAAAAATCCTTTCTTAAAAATCTCTCTCCTTTTACAGATGAAGATGATGATGTTGATGGGTCAACACAAGGATCAACAAAAGATATCCAAATTTCAACAGATTCAAGTAAGCAAAATTTTAGTAAGGAATGAATAGTCACCCATTTCTTCATTCATATAATAATCTTCATTCATATAATCTTGACTTGTATTCCTTTATGACAAAATATTAAGTGGTTATTTTTCTAACGTTAGGTTTTGATTTCAGGTCCAAAGTTTTTGTCCAGCATATTTATCCAGGGCCTTACAAATATCTACTTGATATTTTCCATTGGTGTTACCTTGACAAATAGGTCATTTCTCTCAGCTTGGTAATTGAAGAAAGAAAACCTGGTGTTCATAATCCTTAGGTAAGCAACAAATTTAAAGGGCAGACAGCAATGCCTTTTCAGAGCCTTTTGCTTCTAAGTTCACTGGATCCAAATTTTGCTGAGGACATCAGGTGAATTTATTTTTTTTTTTGACTTGAGCATGTTGCAATAAACAGGGTTGAGCTGGACTGGCTGCTTTTTATGCAGTTAAATTTTTAAGCATGTGGAGTTTTCTGGGGTTGGTAACAACCAAATTACTGCTTTTTAGAAGATGAGGTAAAATGCAATTTAAGAGCTTCTCACCCTTATATCCATATTAGCAAGTAGAACAACATGGTCCATGCTACCTAGTGTAGCTGCATGGATTGTTGTAAAAAAGGACATTTCAAATCAATAAATACTGTTTTTTCTTTTTATCTTGAAGTTCTTACACAATTAAGAGGTTAATTGTGCAAATGCTATTTGGAATTTTTAAAAATTCAGTTCAATAAGTAGTTAAATCTGTTATAGAAGATATCTCAAGCATCCTCTTGTTTCACTTTCCTAGTTCCTGAATGACTTCAAGTTATGATCCACCACCATACTTTCTTATAATGGGAAAACACTCTAACTGCAGTTTATCTAAACAACTCACTTTTTCCAGGGTTTTAAGTGACTCATGTGGTTGAGTGTGAGGACTTTACAATTCAACAATTAAGCCTATTTCTCTTATGACTGTCAAAAAGAGCAAATTATGTATCCAGATATTTCAACTGGATTCATTGAAAGCATTAGTAGATGCCAGTTCAGCTTTAATTTAGCCTTCCCAAAAGAAGAAAAAAGATATGAAAATTCAGGGCGGGATACAAACTTTAATATGTCATTTGTTCAGGCCATCTCTGGACTGGAGAAAGCAGCAATAGATGGTACATTTTTAAGGGTCATGTAAAGTATCGTTAGTTGTGTTTTAAAAAGAACAGTGGCATAAAAAATTGCTTTCTCATAGTGGATTTTGACAAAACATAGGACAGTGTAGACCCCAGTAACCTCACTGTGATTTAGAAACCTCAGCTAAAACCGCACTCTCAAAAACAGTCAGAAATAACATTTACTGATAAGACATGACCGACTGTGGTGATGTGGTCCAGGGCATGGCCATGCAGTACCAACCAGCAACTTCTTTAAATGTGACCAGCTTCCTTTGTCTCCTTATCCTTCTATTTTCCCATACTAGTTTTTCCCCAAACCACTTTGATGTCTCACTTTGAGTCCTCTCCTAAAGTTCCCCTAACAACTCTTGTACCATCCCAGAAGGCTTTTCTCATGTATCTCATACATCCCTGCAAGATGAGCGACCTCCTTGGTCAGTGAGGTGACCTACAAAACTTCCCCCATGGACTCCTCTGGTGTGTGCCACCCCCAGACAATGGGATTGATGACCTTGTGTCAGCTCAGGACGTGGCTTCTTTGATAACATACCTGGTAAAGTTATTGAAGTTCACCTGCCAGCTGTTGTGCCTCTCTATGTGTGGGGATTGTATTCATATGCTGTGAATATGAATACAACATGAATTTGAATTTAACATGGCAATGACATGGTTGTAGAGGGCTGGACTACTTTCGCCTGTCTCTGGATAACACCATTTGTATAACATGGGTCAAGGAGGAGCTGCTCACTGCTTCTGTGTGTTGACTCGGTACATCTGCCATGTCTTTTGGGATGTTACCATGCTCTCCCTCAAGAGTGTCTGAACTCAATTACATTCCAGAATATTTGGCTTTTCTTAATTCCAGCTCACTGTTTTAGGGGTATGTATTTCTAAAAACTATGAAAACAAGTCAGAACAAATTGAATAATATTGATGTGGAAAGACACCTTTTTCCACAGAAGAGAAGCAAATAGAAAAGGGTACCAAGTCTGTAGTTTAGTATTGGAAGAAGATTTGAATTAGTAATCTACTTTAATTTTTGTTTCTTTGCTATTGTAATGCGCTTGTTGAGTGAAATCTAAAAGTAGAAGATCTAAGTCTTAATATTGGTAGCTTAAATGTGTTAATTCAACCACTATGTTTGGCCTACCAAGATACTGAAACCAAAAGCATAAAATTAACATAAAAGCAACCATAGAGTTTCTGAGTTGATAGATTTAACAGACATAGAAGTGGGTTTGGCAAAGGACTCTCTCTGCCCTGTGAGAGTCTCTCAGTGCTACCTGGCTGCAAGTCTGATTCAGTATGTGTCCATCTTCTGCAGGACAAAATTCAGCCATCAATGAAAACCCATTCTGGAGGAGGCTTTAGAGGAATCTGTCTACCAGAGAAATGGGGGCTGCAGTGCTGTCAGCAAACAGATGTTTCACAGCATGTCCTTCCACAGCCTCTGTTTTGCCTTGCTCAGGTTGCTGTTCATCTGCTGAGTAAGAGATAAAATGGTTTTGTATTAGATAGACCCAAGTAATTGGCTTAGAGTTTGCTTATGTCTTGTCCCAAACCCGCTGACAGTGCACAGGAGACCTCCACTGTAATTCTGCAAGCAGGAACAAACTGTTCTCCAGAAGAAGTAAGGACAGCATATGGGGAGGGATTTTTTCCCTAAAGATACTTAAGAAAACTTTAAGCTTTCATAAAAAAGGGCCATTGTGTTCTTCTGTAGTTGCATACAGATAACTAAACATGCCACGTGTTCCTCGGCAGATGCTTGGAAAAGCTCTAAAACTAACAGAAGTAGGGATAAGAAGTGGCTACCAAAATAGAAGGACAGCTGTTAACACAGATTTGTGCTTCAAAATTGTCTTGAAACTAGGGGAGTTTGAACTGCTCAAGAAAACAAGTTCAGAGAAGGCACACACCTGCAAATGGCTCTCCCGGAAGAGAAAGAGCTAGAGGAAGAAGGAAGGAAAGAAAAGGAAGGGAAGAAAGGGTGGGAGGAAGGAATCTGGGATTCTTAATGGCTCTCTTCAATGGCACTAAAAGAAAAAATACATAATTCTTACATACATAAATGCCATCTTGTAGATTTTGAATCCTAATACTGAAAGAAACCAAAATTTGATAGTCCCCACTGTTGTAATATGAAGTAGCAGTAGAGAAGAAGAGCATAAAGCATGTAAAGAACACAAGTTGTTTGGGGAAGGGTCTTGGTAAGCTATGTTGCTAGAATTTAGTCTTTTAAGAGTAAGTTTCACAAATACAAATCAGTAAAGGCCTCTAGCTTTCTTAAGTGACAGAATGATTCAGGACCACATAATTTTCCTATCTCAGTCACAAGCCACATGTAAGTCTTTTCAGAAGCCATGTCCTGTCTGTGGGGATTTGGAAGTCAAAGGGAACATGAACTTTGGACTCATCCAATGCTGTTTTATCCTTTTCCCAGGAAAACTTGGTATCATAGCCTCTGAAATCAAATTCCACACTTGGGTAAATTATGCCTCGAATTAACCTTTTGTAGTTAACTTTCCTCTTAGAAAGGGTAAACATGAATAACAGGTTATTTTCAGCTCGGTATCCCATGGTAAAAAAAAAAAAAATTGTGTTTTTCAGGAGAAAGTCCTGATACTCTGTACTCTGATCCAACAGGAAAAGATACAAGACATTTAGCAGTGAGGTGCCAATATTACAAAATAGGCAGTAACTCCTTGAAATACCACAACTTGATAAGTGCATCTGTTGCATATTAGCAAGGGGTTTTGTGTATAAATATATGTACATATACATATATGCATATATACATTATCTACATATATACATATACTAATTAGGGATATGTAGACTTCACTGTAACTGGGTCATTTTCTAATATTTAAAAATTTGAACAGGTGGAAGGAAGAGCTTTACTTATAGCTGAGCTTCTTGCCAAGGCTAGTTAGACAAATCAGACTGGCATAAGACACACCTTAATTTACATGTGTTGGATGTGCTCTTGACTCAGTGGAGAAATGTACTTCCAGATGACTAATTGTATGTAGCTGTTTGTTCTTTTGTTAATGTGCTTCCAGAAGCTGGTGTGCAAGCAAGCCATTTTTCACTGGGTTGCAGTATAAGTGTCCCCTGTGAGGAGGACAGTGACAAAGTTAAATGTGATTTTTCACTTATAAAGTTGAGGAGGTTTTTTGTGTAATGGATACCAGATTAGCAGCATTATGTTTATTTAGCTAAGAAATATGCTTGAGTTTAGGACATTACTACTGGTCCGTAGATCTAAACTTGTTCTTGTAAACCAGTTTATTTTGAGAGTCAATCCAACTGTTCTTTGACTGTTCTTAAGACATGGAGAGCTCATTAAAAATTCTCCACTTACAATTGCTAAGGATTCTCTTAGACCAACTAGTATCTCGTAAGAGCAGGCTACAGAGGCACTTCAAATAAAAGCAAGTACTAGAACTTGGATGAATGTTTTTATTCTCAGATGGTTGTCTACTTTCTGGATTGCTAGAGAAAACAACAGAGATTTTGATAGTGTTATGAAAGTTCATACTCAGAACATCAGCTGTGCTGTCAGAAACCAGTGTTCACTTGTTTTCTCAAGTTGTGTTAGCTCTAAAGAAGGTCACCCAGGACACAGTGTGTCTTTTGGTTAACATTTGTCTATGCTGTAGTTACCATGGAGATCCCTCTGACAGCAGTCTGTGTTTAAAAGAATTCCACTCCTCTTGACATAGATCCAGCAGAATTTAAAGGGGTAGGTCACTTTCTGATATGTGCTATGGCCTCAATGCAATGGTTGAATTTCAAGGGTGCTTTAGAAGTAAGAATTGATGATATTTGTAACTTCTTTATATTGTGATTAAAAAGAAATTGACAACAGACACAAGCATTATGATAATTAGAAAACTGAAAATCTAAAGTAATCCTACTTTTCATATCAACAAAAAGAATTGAAAAGTCACAATGTATCATACTAGGTTGGGTGTGGCTCTGAGCAACCTGATCTAGTGCAAGACTTCCCTGTCAGGATTCTTGTACTCCATGATCCTTGAAGGCCACTTCCAACTCAAACTATTTTATGATTCTGTGATTTTATTTATTCTGTTTCTGTCTGTTTTTCTTTGTACATGCATCTGTTATACAGGCTTCCCTCCAAAGAGTTACAGCATGGCTGAGGTTGGAGGCAGTATGGAGGTTGACTGACAGCCTCCTGCCTCAAGCAAGGTCTCTCAGAGCAGTTTGTCATGTTCAGTGAGGTTTTGAATATCATAATAGTGTCATAGAATGGTTTGAGTTAGAAGAGGCCTCAAAGATCATCTTGTCCCAACCCCCCTGACATGGGTCAGGACACCTTCCACTAGACCAGTCAACATAGCCAGTTTTGTCCCAGGAGTCTAGGATGACTTTGGAGCAGCATGGAAGGCTGTACTGGGGACTGCTTTGCTGTGCAATGAGATCTTCGTGTTACGTGATGAGAATGTCCTTGCAGTGGAACTGATGATACTGAGGAAAATACCCTTAAGAAGTGGACAAGTCTACACTGAAAAAGAAGTCCAAGTGTAGCTGTCACATCTCAGAATAAGAAGGAATAAAAATCATGAGAATTAAGGTATCATGATTTTTCTTTGAGGGTTAGAGTCTCATTTTTAAAAGACTGCTTTCACATGTAAGTACTAGATAATCCATTAGTTCTGTGTGTTGGCTTTTGAGTGAAGTTGGAGAACATACACTGAAGCAGAAGTAGGTGGGTTAGACACAACATTTTTAGTTTCAGGTGGTTCAAGAAAGCTAGCACTGGAGTGTCTTTGCTAAGTAGTTATACTCTGCAGTCTTTCCTCATAATCTGCCACTGCAGCATTGAGGTACGTGGTGATTCACATTTCTACCTGGATTCTTGCTTGCTTTTTATCAGTCATCAGTTAGAGGCAGTTTGGTGGCTTTCTTCCTCCAGCTCCAGTTCTCCATTTTAATTCTTCTATGGTAAATGGCAATTTGCTAGTGGGTTTCATTGAACCTAAATGCTGATATTATTTGAGAGCAAAAGGCTCATAGTATTTTATCCTGTACTACAAAGTATTTCCAAGCTGTAAGGGAAGCGTGGAAAGGGTAAGCATGAATAACAGGTTATTTTCAGCTCGGTATCCCATGGTAAAAAAAAAAAAAATTGTGTTTTTCAGGAGAAAGTCCTGATACTCTGTACTCTGATCCAACAGGAAAAGATACAAGACATTTAGCAGTGTAACGTACCTCCTTTACAATGTGTGTTAACAGACAGGGTGATTAACCAGAATTGGTGGTGCTTTGGGAGCTGTTCTGAAGGGGGTGGAACTTTGTCTTGGTCTTCAAGTTGTCCAACTTGTCAATAATAAATGCAGTCTTGAATGCTGGGGTTGATGAAGTGATAACATACACAGTCAGGTTATAACAGTTATATCAAAAGCCAGGATAAAACTCTGATTACTCATCCCTCTTTCCTCTCTGAATGTACCCCTGTTTCAAATGAACAATAACAAAACAAAATTTAAAATAATCAGCCTCAAAGCTTGTCCTATGACAAGAAATGTTCCCAAGAAGAAACATTTCGGTGGGTTAAAAGCAGATTTTTAGTTATATTATACCCTTCCTGTTCAGGTAGCTTTCTGATTCAAGGTGTGTGCTAATGAAATACATATGTTTCCATTCAGGTAAACAAACACTAAAGATATTTGATGGGAATGATGCAGTGAAACGCAATCAATTTCGACTAATTTCAGTTCCAAGGATTGCAAAAAATGAAGAAGTTGTGGTAAGATACCCAGTGAGGGTCAATTTTCCAGTGTGATATGTATAATTTCATATTACAATAGTAAAAAGCTAAGTTTTAGAAATGTAACTCAACAACAACAAAAATCTGTGAATGGGCTATAATATTACAACATAATTTGACTTCTTCATGTAGTGCTCTTATTTTAGAGCATCTGAGGAAATGGTGGTTTACATATCTGTAGCATAATGGCAATCACAGTATCACATGTTAAACAGTCATTCTCCTTCCTGGTGTTTCTCTGAAGCCTGATTTTACTGATACAAGCAATACAGGATAACCAGCTCCTTAGATCTTGCTCCTTTTCTGTAGTAGTGGTTTGATATTTATCCTGGACAGCCACCAATATTGCACTTGAGTTAAATGGCTTTGAACACCAAAGCTTGTTATAGTTATTTCCATCCCTTGGCTGTGAAAATAATCAATTATTGATCACATACTGGCCACTCCCTAACTTTTCCAGTGCTCCATCTGGGATGGAGAAACTTCTTAGTACTAAATCAAGTGTGCTGTACATATCTTTATTTACTGGGCTAGGCAGAGACCCCACACTGTGAAAGATAAATCCCAGAGAGGGAATAGGGTGGTTTGCAATAGAATTGTGCATGGTGAGGTCTCAGAGTCATAACAGACTTGGCAAAGAGGTCTGAAGAATGTATTACATCAGAATTTTGACAATATAAAGCTAAGGATCATTAGGATTTTCATCTAGATACTGTGCTCAAAATGAACAGGAGTTTTGCAAAGGGTTTGTAGTGTTCTGCATGTCAAAGACCTTTAAGAAAAACTATGTACAGGACTGAAAATGCTTTTATTTAGGAGTGCTACTTGCCTTTTAAGCACATTTTACCAGGCTGGTGCTTTTAATACTAGAGAAGAGGAATACAAGTTTCTATAAGTGAGATGTAAGCTCTATGTTAGCAGAGGTGCTGCAGGCATGGGCCCATTATCAATGTAGAACTCCTGTGTGCATCTTGCAAGGACAGCCCTTCCTTTTCCTCTTCGCAGGTGTGTGGATTCAGGGCAGCTTGGCTGAGAAGCTCACTAATTTTTAGCATCCCTTAGTGCAAGAAGACTGAGTAGGCAGAGTTGGGTTCAATAACTTTTGATGGAAAGATTTATTGGACCTGAGATTTTACATTTGGTCTTAAAATGACTATCACTTGCCAAAAATACTGCGGATTGTGTTCAAATACATTGATATCTCAAGTTTTCTTCTTTCATGTTCACTGAAATTTGTTTTCAAAACTTCACTCTTGTTTTGGTTTTTTTTTTGCCATTGCTATGAGGTTAGAACATGCATTAAAAGTTCAATCCATAAGTCAGGCATTTATAATGTCTGTGGCTGTATAGGTATTAATGGTGTCTTTTCAAGTAAATGTTAATTTATCTTGCTGTGTTTTAGGAGGCTGCCCTGAGGGCGTACTACATAAATGATGACCAGCAGGAGTATGAGCTTCAGACATTTACGCAGCAGGTGCTGCTCTCTGATGATGTTATCAACAGGAATGATGCTGCAGAGGACAGCAACTTGGGCTCAGTATTCCGAGAATCTGTTCCTGAAGCTTGGATCATCAGAGCCAAACCAAAGGACGAGGAAGTGATCAGAATTTATCCTGCCTGGCTAAAGTGAGTATTTTCCTTCTTAATCACAAGGTTATCCTGCTTGGATATGTTTGTCCTCTGTAGTCTTGCCCTGTTTGCTTTAGTTATTGAAGCTGCAGAACTCTTAACAGAGAGTGTAGTTTCTTTTTCTGTATTTCAAAATTCTTCTGTTCATTGTTCTGAATGGGTAGTGTGCATAACATTCATTTCAATGCCTGGAAACTCTTGGGTTTCTTTACATGCGTGAAACGTACTGTGCAACTTGTGCAGTTCTATTATTGTGTTTGGTTAGAAAGATGCAACTTTACGTTAAGTACATCTGTAAACAAATGATGATATAAACGTCACTTGAAAAATTGATGGATTTTTTTTTAAGAAATGTGAAGTAGGAAGGACTACAGTGGAACTTCCATGTGAGATGAGGAGGGGATAAAAAAAAAAAAGCCTCAACCAAAAAACCACACCCTATTCAATTTACCACTGAGACACTATGAATTTTAAGCAGATTTAGTAGTGGAAACAAAATGGTCTGGAGCTACTAACTTATGAAGACCTGTGGGATAAAATTTAACCGTGTGTTCATTTTGCTGTTGCAGCTGCATTGACAAGTTTTATAAAAATTACAGGTTATCTCTGTGATTAGGAAGAAGCTAATCTGTAGTGCTACAATTGTAATTAGCAGTTTCTTGAGATGAAAGTGTTTTTCTTGTCTATGGCTCTGATACCACATCTGCCATGAGCCTCAGTGAACCACATTCTTCAACTAATGCAAATATGTTTGAGAAAATTCTATGCTTAGTTTAAAAAGGTACACACAGGATAGGTCCTAAAATAAGTATTTTTCTCATTAGGGTGGGAATGGCATATGTTTCTCTACGAGTAAATAAGGATAGCACGGTGCAGATTGTGATCAAAGAAGTGCTCCCATTACTTGGAAGGCAGGTAAGTGAATAATCCTAAGCACATGCCACCTGAGTGACCCTGAAAGTATGTATTTTTCTCTTCAGAAAAATTACAGTCCCTTATTTCACAGTTATTGTAAATGTTGTTAGTATTTGGTAGATGATCTTTTGTGACTGGCATGCTGCTCTAAGTTTAACACCATCTTCAGGGTAGGTAGACATGGTTGCTCTGTACTTGAGGTACTATGAGTGTTTCTGGGTCAAGCAGATTAACGTGCATGAACACTATGATTCTTGGGCTGCAGCATATTTTTACTGATTGATTATGTCTTGAAATATTTAAAACACACATATGTAGCTACTCTGCTAGTTTTACCTTGTTGGGAAGTTGGCGATCACTGTTAGGATGATCATTCTTGTCTTGTAATTCCTTTTGCTCTTCTGAAGGAAATTGTAAAATCACAGAGCATCCCAAGTTGGAAAGGACCCATAAAAATCACTGAGTCCAACTTCCTGCTCCTTGCAGGATTACCTAAAAATGAAGTGTATGACTAACAGCATTGTCCAGACACCTCTTGAACTCTCACAAACTTGCTGCCAAGAACACTTTCCTAGGGATCCTGTTCCAGTAACCAGCCACGCTTCCAGTGAAGAGATTTTTCCTAACATCTAATTTGAACTCCTCTTAATGTAGCTTCATTCTCTTTTCCTTGGGTCCTGGTTGCCAGGGAGAAGAATGACCAGTGATAGGACCCAAAGAAAAGAGAATGGGTGCCTCTCCCTTCACTGTGCACCTTAAGGAAGCAGTTGACCATGATGAGGTCACCCTTTAGCCTCCTCTACTCCAGGGTGAACAAACCAAGTGACCACAGAGAGGTCCTTCCAAGTCTTGACCTTGAGACTTTTCATCATCTTGGTCACTCTGGTCTGGACACATTCAGATGGGTTGATGTCCATCTTATACTATGGCACTCAAAACTGCCCCCAGCACTCGAGGTGAGGCCGCCCCAGTGCAGAGCAGAGCAGGACAATCCCCTCCCTTGGCCAGCAGTGATGCTGTGCCTGATGCACCCCAACACACAGGTGGCCCTCCTCTCTGCCAGGGCACTGCTGGCTCATGTTCAGCTTGCCATTAACCCAATCTATGACATCTTTTTCCACAGGTCTGCTCTCCAGCTCTTATCCCCCAGTTTGTATTTTTAACCAGGATTACCCCGTCCCAGGTTGAGAATCTGGCAGTAGCTCTTGCTAAAAATTTGATATGGTTGGTGATTGCCCAGCTCTGTAGCACATCCACATCTCCCTGCCTTTGAGGGTGTCCACAGTTCCTCCTAGCTTAGTATCATCAGGAAACTCACAATGCATTTGATTTATTCATTCAGACAATTTATAAAAACATTAAAGAGCACTGCAGAAATTTTCTTCCTACAGTGGCAAGCAGCATCTCTGTAGCCTGCAAGGGCTGCAATGAAGGACTCAAGGTTGAAACAGCACCCATATTCTTTACTGTCTGAATTGTTTCCCACATCACTGGAAAATTCTGTATACGTCTTGTAATCTTGTAGATGCACAGGCTTTCCTTGGAAGATAATCTCTTTTCAGTCTGCCTGTCCTTTGTAGGGTTGGTGTCAAAACAGCATGACTTTCAGGAAACATGTTGGTAGACTTTGCTAGCCTGTCAAGCCATTGGCAGGCCCAACCTCACCAGTGTGGAGACACAAAGCTGTAGTGTGCACATTTTAGTCAGCACCTGGGGCTTGTGAGCACACCAGCAAATCAGCACAGTTCCACTGCTGCAGGGCACAGCCATGCTCGCAGAGGGTGACTGCTGCCCTTTGTGGTTATTTACAGGGTACACAGGAATATGCATGTGACTAGCTCTCTGCAGTAAGTGATAATCATAGACCTGTCTAGGTGTATCCAGCTGTTTAAAACATGCAGCTTGTTTTGGCTACAGGATACTTCCAGGATTTGTTGTCAGTTCATTTCCTCAAGTGCTGTGGACCTTGTAACAAAAATAGGAACAACCATATCTGAAGTTTTGTCTCATCTGAAAAAAGCAACTATCAAACAGTATAGTTGGAAATTCCAACTTATTCATTAGGGAAAAACCTTCACATCTCTGTATTTGGGCAGCTAGCTATATGTTGTAAGAGACTTCATTCTTTGGATCAATTGCAATTTCTCCAGTAATGGGGTTTTTTTTGCGTTATGGCAATTTTTAAATGCTCTACTTGGTTCTCTGTATAAACATGCACATACAGGAATCTCTTCTTAATGTCCAGAATCTGCCTGTGCTCCAAGTTGCTTTCATCAAGTATCAGGTAAAGCACATGTAAGCAGTTGAGGCTCTTAACACCCGCATTTATAACACGTAAAGCAAGATCATTTGTCTCTCGAGTCTCAAGGCCAAAATTTAAGACCCTTCCTTAATCCTGAGTGTGATATATTTGCAGGGTTTCAGTCATTGTCATAAATGGTTCAGCTCTTGACTGTGCCAGCTCTTGTGGTCCAGCTGCAAGGAACTTGAGTGGTCCCTGGCAGTACCTTGGAGAAGAGACTGTCACACATATGAAGAGGGTTTTGTTCCATGCGTGCCTGGAGTGTGCCAAGAGATAGGGAATAGTCAGCCTGCTTTTGCCAAGCTAGCTCCCGGGCCATCTTCTTCAAGAGCAGGCTCATTCCCAGTCCTGCATGTTTCCTCTGGAAGGACACTCAGGAAATACCGCAGATGAGCTGCTCATCACTGAAGCAGGAATGGGATGAACTGTGCTCACCTTCACAGTGTGGCTGTGAGAATGCCAATGTTTTAGGAGCATGGAAGTATGATGCTATGAGTGTGTAAAATGAAGATTATTCCTATCTTGGAAGGAATTGGTTAGAAGAAGAACATCATGGTTGATTTAAAAATACGTAATTTTTAAAAAATGTTTAATTTTCCATGCTCTGTTATACACTTATGTACAGGATATAACACATAGTAATGTAAACATCTGGCAAAATTATGTCGATCAGAAGCTGCATTTACATTGCTGTATCTTTTGGCAGACGGAATGCCTCCAAAATTTTAAATTGGTGGAAGTGCTTATGGGCAGTAAGCAAGGTAAGTGAAGAAGCATTGGCCAAAGACACATCTGATCTCCACAGGATTTTTTTTTCCCCATTTTAACAGTCACAGATCATTTTCTACAATAAAAAACACAAATGAAACTTCATAATGATGTTGAAATACCTAATCAGAAGTGATGCTGATTCTTTTCAGTCCTGTGTGTCCTGTGGGAATAAGGTTCCCTTTCATTATTACACAAAAACTCATTTGTGGTTTCTGGTGAGTATTGACGCTTTTGCCCTATTTTGGGGAGCTGTGTTTAACTGACATAATTTTCTTAATTGGAGTTATTTATTAAAGATTAATTCTAACGTTCACGTGGCTCCCTTCCTCTGTCTTCCTTCCTCCTGACACAACCCCTGAAGAAGAGTGAATCCTAAGACAGTCCAAGTAATATGTTTGTGTGTTAGGACAAACAGAATTCTGCAGTCCTAGCATTGCTCAAATGTTTTGTGGTCCTGCAGGAGCTGGGCTTGTGTTCTCCAACTTGACGTCCCTTTGTACTACAGTATTTATAAGGTTGCATGGAGAAATAATTAAAGACATTTAAGTAGTCTAATGCTCTGACCACAGCTGAATAAATATCTTTGTTGTTCAAATACTGTCTCGATGCTTCGCTTTATTTTAGAGCATTATTGGGAAATTGTTTTATAAGGGTTATTGTAGCTTTGTGAATGTCATAACCTTGGTTGGTTTCTGGTGCTCTGTTTTAAAGCATCATTTGCAACCTTACATTCACTGGAAGTTGTTAGAATTGTTTTAATACTTGGATAAAACACAAAAGTTGGTTATTATTTTACTTGTTCGGAAATATAGTTTTAAAGTCTTCTGATACAAATTTACATGCTTTCTAACACAATTAATGTTCTTGCCCTCTCCAGTTCAACGCATGGTCTTGGACAGTCAGGAACTGATTCTTAACAGACTCAAGGACATAAGAAAGGTAAATCTGAAAAAGAAACATGTTTTTGTTTTGTTTTTTTTTTAGCAAGTATGGGGTCCGCTTTCTTCCAGAAAAAGTGAGTCATTGGTTACCCCCTAGGCAGGCTCAAGTGTAGAGAAGCTAAGTGTTTGAACTGAAGTTGGTTTCTGTTTCTGATATTCTGTAGGCATAGAGGACATGATTACTAAGTGCAGAACTATTTTGGATTTTGCTTCACAATATCTTTTTTGCCAAATGTCATGTCATTTATTTTCCTTTATTTTGGTAGACTTCAATACGTCAGATGAATCAAACAAGATTTTACATTGTGGAAAACAGTAAATCCATTGTACAAGTAAATTTATTTGTTGGTGGCCTTCCACCTCAGCTTTCCCCTGAAGAATACACAAATATTCTCAAGGAAGAATTAGCTATCAAAAGTAAGTAAACAGGTACATTTTCAGACACATTAACTTGTACAGAACAAAATGTAATAGCATCAATTGCTCATTTTTCTTATAATTTTACCTTTTTCTGACCTGATTTTAAAAAAATCGTTCTGCCTTTTACTCTCATGTGGGCTTTTTTAATCATTTTAACATGCTCACAGTTGCAGGAGAGATATAACAGCTCATTATTTACAGAATAATTGTTACATTACTCTAGTTATATGTGACTACACCTTTTTCTTTTTGTATGTTTGTGCGAAAATCATCACTTTTTAGAAGAATTCTACATACCTTAAACTGTGTGCAGAATATCCCTTGCTTTTTTTAACCTCTGACACTTTTTGCCTGGTCCATTCTCCGTGTTAGTCATGAGCTCTGTGCCCCATCACAGAGAAGTATAAGCAGTGTGTGCACACACATACAGACAAACACTCAGGGCAAAGAATTTATTTTTCTTTTTCAAAGAAGTGTAATTGAATTTTTATAATATTCCTTCAACCAATACATTGTATAAACAGTATCAGGAATGTGTCATGCTTTTTGTTGCAGGAAACAAAGCATTTTTCCCAGTCTTTTATGTCACTTCAAGAGGAATTAAACTTGAAATGCCAGAAAGAATTCTTAGTCACCTTTTATGAAAATCAGTTTAGCTTTTCTTACTTGCAAAGTAAACGTGAGAGGGAAAGTGTTAGCTGGAGGTTCTCCCTGTATTTGTATAACTTTTAATATTTATTTATATTATATTTATGTAAGTTTTTAAAATACTTTAAATATTTACTCTAAATGTACCCAAGGTTTTATGTGTTTATATTTTTACCCTTTGCAGCAAATGTAGTATCTGTGAGTCATGTTTATCAAGCACAAGGTAAGCATTAAAATTTTTAGTCTTGCAAACAATGTCTATGTTCAAAACTGCAGCTTAATACTAGAGGTTGGAAGCTCAGAGTGTGTTAGTCTTACTGCATAAGCAAAAAGTCCTTCAGGTAAAATGTAACACATTGTATTTATGAAGAGCAGTGGATTAGTGTTACCTTATTAAAAAAAAGTTAAAAGGTTGGCTTCATGCCTTGTGTTCCAGAAGGCGGTAATACCTCATCATAAAAATGAGTTTTGAAGTTGCACTTCAACTGAATAACAACACCACAGATCTGTTAAAAGTCCTTCAAGTGTTGCCTCTTTGACTTCGAGAATGCTAAAATTTGGTACTGCTTTTGGATTCAGTGGGATTGTTTCATGGTCACTGTTTCCTAGCAGTGTTAAGAACTAGACTTCAATGGCTGAAAGTTGAAGAAAATAAATGCATTCATCCTTTGAGCTGTTTCTTTGCTTTTGCTGTATGAATTTTATTTCAGTGAGGTCGGAGAAGCCATGAGGCTTCTGACAGCTAGAGCAGCAGTGGCTCTGGGCAGCTTTAGTGCAGTGCTCAGGTGGAGATCTGCATTTGGTAAAAATTTAAAGTGTGGAATTTTCTCTTCTGTATGTTTAGGTGTCTGTAGTTGAGATGTTTTTCATCCTTTGGCAGGGTTAACTTCCACATGTCTGCTAAATGGGTCTTTGTATAACATGGTTTTGAAGACTGGTGTGTGCTTCCTTTGTGTTATTTGCTGTCTGCACGTGACTAATTGATTGATTTTGATCTTTTCATAGGAAAATCTGTAAAGCTTTCAGATGTACCTTCTCCTTTCCATGCTTGTCAGTGGCAAATACTTGGTTTTGCGATACTTGTCTCATGTCACAGCATCATTAAACCAAATTTACATTCATGTGGTTTTAGATGTTTCTGCTTGTATGTGATTTTTATTGCCACTTTCTTCTTAGATTTGTATTTTTGTGGTTCTCATAACTTCCAAATTCTTCCTTTCTGTCGCAGCCAGGTTATGTTACCAGCCTAGATCTCATATACTGTCCATTATGCATTTTTGTCTTATCCTGCCCTGTTTTCCTCCTCACCAAATACCTTATTTTACATTAACTTCTCAGTGTTTATTTTGTCTTTTCTCTTTTGTCTTCCCTTCTTCCGCAACTTCTCCATTCAGAACCTAAGCCAACGTAAACATCTAAACTTGATTATCAGCCCAGATATTTGCTTCCAGTAATTCTTATTGTGATATTGTCAATGAACAGAACTAATGGATTTTTAATAATTGGATGCAAAATGAAACCTGATACCTCTGCCGCTTGTACACGATCAGAACAGAATGTTAGTCATGATAAAGAGTATGCAAATAGGCCCTACCCCTGAAGCTCAAAGGAAATCTTTTAAATATGCATTAGTTCTGAGCTGCAGTTCTTGTCTTCAAGTTGCTTTGTTTTAACAGAAATCTGAGATGTGTTTGAGGGTAGGAAGGAAGGTTTAAAAACAGAACAGTGCAATTCAACTGATAACAGACCACTGCATATAAGTTTTGCTGAATAATGTCCTTGGTAACCTGAGTAAACTTTTGCTGTAATATGAGACCTATTTTCTAATAATAATAATAGAAAATATAAAAAGTAGTTCTGATGCCTCTTTACAGGTGCTGTTGTACTCCAAATTTCATGTTTTTCTGAAGCTGAAAGAATATATATGCTAGTTAAAGATACTGTTGTCAATGACAAGCCTCTGTATGCTGTGGTGATTCCTGCAGTTATGGTAAGAGACAGGTTTGAATTTAAAAAATGTCTTTAAAAGAAAAAAACAACTGCCTTAAAACTCTTTCTACTAGAAGTAAATGAAAATACGTTTTATTCAAAGAGGCCATACTATAAGTAGTGTGACCAAAAAAGAATGCTTCAGAGCCTGTACTTCATGTATATGATATATTCTGTGAATTAAGTAATTTGTCCTATTACTCTTCAATTGTCAATCTACAGCTGCCTAACTGTACAACTATAAAGGAGAGGAAAACAGTTATTTTTCTCTTTGTTTCTTTCAATGATCAAAACATTAAGTGGGGTTTCAGTTTCAGCTGATATGTCTTAAAATGCTTACAAAACTTTGTTATGGGAGCTAAATGTGTTTCCTCACTAACCATGAGGTAAAATACTTCTGCTTATTTTCACAGGCATTATCTTCATTTCCCCCATTCTGTAGCAGAGACAGTTTGACCTTGTTTACCCCTTGAGGATTTCAGAAGAACATAGTCTTCTGAAAGACTTAGTGCAAGAGTCCTTTCACAAATGCAGGCTGGATTCTTATTTATTTGTGTTGTTACTAATCCCTTTCATATGAATCAGTTTGTTTAAAAAGAGGTTTAATGTTAATAAAGTAGAGTCAACGTGAGAAGAGGAAAATTATTAACTGAGTGAAATGATATTTTTAACCAGGATTATATAGGTTCGCTCCAAAAAAGAGTATTGCTGTACTTACTTTCTGCTGAGGTGTTGTATATCTTGCAGTTACTGTCTTTCTGGAACTGCATTATGTCAAGCAAAGTGAGAGTCTTGGTTTGAATTCTTGAACATCGCAGAAGGTCAAAAAAATTACATTATTAGTGGGAATTAGGAAACAACTTTATATAGGAGGGTATCAAGTTCAATGGCCATAGTTGCGTTCTCACCTACCTGCCTTCACTGTTTAAAAATGAGTCCTACACTTGTCCAGGCTTTCTGAAGGCAAAACTATGATTTTTAGATGAGTAGATACTAGTGGTAGTGCTCACATGCAACTGGCAAAATCAAAAGTTACAACCCCTCCTAAAAACCTGAGAGCCTTGTTCTTATGTGTGCATAGGAATTGCATTTTGTGAAGTCCTTAGAAATCAAGGCCACCTTGTCCAAACTGGGTTTCAGAGTGCCTGTTACGAGAAACAGCAGCTATGAACTTTTGGATGCTTGTTTTTGGTGTTTTATAGGCAAATGCATTATGAGCCTATATTGGGTGTCTGCGGTGTGAAGTTGAACATACTGCACACTGTTGATTACATATGTTTGTTCTTCTGACATTGGATATGTTTTAAGATAATTTCTTGATGCCAGGAAAATGTGGATATTGCTATCTCTTATCTGATGCAAGATATTTTTTAGAAACTCCAGGGAACTGCGAGGGATTAATTTCTAATACATAAGCAGGATAGGCACAAGCATTGTGTTTCTATTTCAGCATATGTTGTTTATATTTGGTCATCTCACTGAAAGGAGCCAAGAGTTAATTTAAATGATACTTCAAGTGTTGCTTTTTGTGTGGTTGTTCACCCATCTTATGCCTTTCACTAATTACCTAGGTAGAGTAATGGTTGATTATTGTCTTTACTTTGGGTAGCAGTTGGGCTAAATGACTTCCTGTGGTACTTTCCAACCCAGGCTATCTTTTTAGCCTATGATAATATTAGTCTTTGTTTATATGTGTGATAATTTAAATACAGTACCATGAAATACACAGAAACTGACACAATACTAAATTTACACCATGTTTGACATTTCTTTTGTGAGTGAAATACGAAGAAATTGGAAATGAAGGGCTAATGATTTTTCCGAATTGCCAATTAAATTAAAGAAAAACCCAACCAACAAAAAACCCAACAAACCAAAATAGGCCTTCTTAAAAATTGATAAAAGCACAGAAGTATTGCTAGTCTTGTTTTTCTGAGGTAAAATTTGCTTACTCTGTGTCTGATACACTGTCTAAGGCATGGAGGCATGGTTCTAGTCTGGCATGCTCAAGTCTACCCAAAACAATTCACCCTCTTATTACCATTACTGAGAAGTCTGAAGGCTGAATCAGTTTGCATGAGTTGCTTATTAGAAAGTCAAGCAGTTAGTGTTATCACATGTGTTGATCTGTTCTGCTGTTTCAGGCCTTTATGAATTTAATCAAACACTTTTTCATTTCACAGTATTCAAATAAATGAAAATACTGTCTTCCCTGAAGTGTGAAAAAATAAAAGCGCAATATTTTATAAAGCTGTTTAGCTTCTGTGTGTAAGAAACTGCAGCGACAGTTTAGTTTCACTCTTTGGTATCAATTCAAGGTGAAAGACATTGCAGGACTAAATCTTTCCATTTAGAACTAATTTAACAGAACTTGTTTTGCAGCACTGGCAAGCAAGGAAGTCAGCAGCAGTTGTATGAGGTCAATACCAGCACAAATTTTTGTGGCTTTATCACTAATGCCTTTTACTAGTGGAGTGCCCTCTGGTGTACTGTCAGATTCATTAAGAGTAGCAGGAAAATATGTAGAAGGTTCCCAAAGAGATGAAACTTTCAATTTCATTCATTCTACTAAATCCTCACACAAATATTTATATCTTAAAACCACCATAGTTAAATGAGCATTCTGGCCAAAATGTGAGTGATTACTTTACACCCTTGTGAAAGGGTGTCACACCCTTCTGAAAGGGTGTCACCTTTTTCACCCTTTGCTGGAAGTTTTCAAGCATTGGATTAAACTGCCCTGGGAAGCAGTGAGGTCACCAATCTCTGGAGGTGTTCAAGAAGTGACCACAAGTGCTGTGGTCTAGTCAACCACGTGGTGTTCAGTCAAAGGTTGGAATTGATGATGTTACAGGTCTTCTTTCAACTTTTATGATTCTGTGATTCTTCCATTTCTGCAATATGCCAAAAAATAAAGAAAAGGCTTGGAGGTTGACCCAGCTGCTGCTCCAGTAGTGTTGTGATACCTTGCACGTAATTTGTCATCAGATAATGAGTCCTTTCTGGCCTGAGGGTGAAGAAAATTTTGTGCTTGGAGCATTGTGAGTCCTTGCACGTGGAAGATGGTGGCAGCCATTTGCAAATGTATTCTACTTGTCAGACATATCTGCAGTTTCTGGAGACAGCCCACCATCCGGGAAGATGTGCTGTGNAATGGTTGATTATTGTCTTTACTTTGGGTAGCAGTTGGGCTAAATGACTTCCTGTGGTACTTTCCAACCCAGGCTATCTTTTTAGCCTATGATAATATTAGTCTTTGTTTATATGTGTGATAATTTAAATACAGTACCATGAAATACACAGAAACTGACACAATACTAAATTTACACCATGTTTGACATTTCTTTTGTGAGTGAAATACGAAGAAATTGGAAATGAAGGGCTAATGATTTTTCCGAATTGCCAATTAAATTAAAGAAAAACCCAACCAACAAAAAACCCAACAAACCAAAATAGGCCTTCTTAAAAATTGATAAAAGCACAGAAGTATTGCTAGTCTTGTTTTTCTGAGGTAAAATTTGCTTACTCTGTGTCTGATACACTGTCTAAGGCATGGAGGCATGGTTCTAGTCTGGCATGCTCAAGTCTACCCAAAACAATTCACCCTCTTATTACCATTACTGAGAAGTCTGAAGGCTGAATCAGTTTGCATGAGTTGCTTATTAGAAAGTCAAGCAGTTAGTGTTATCACATGTGTTGATCTGTTCTGCTGTTTCAGGCCTTTATGAATTTAATCAAACACTTTTTCATTTCACAGTATTCAAATAAATGAAAATACTGTCTTCCCTGAAGTGTGAAAAAATAAAAGCGCAATATTTTATAAAGCTGTTTAGCTTCTGTGTGTAAGAAACTGCAGCGACAGTTTAGTTTCACTCTTTGGTATCAATTCAAGGTGAAAGACATTGCAGGACTAAATCTTTCCATTTAGAACTAATTTAACAGAACTNCAAGAAGTGACCACAAGTGCTGTGGTCTAGTCAACCACGTGGTGTTCAGTCAAAGGTTGGAATTGATGATGTTACAGGTCTTCTTTCAACTTTTATGATTCTGTGATTCTTCCATTTCTGCAATATGCCAAAAAATAAAGAAAAGGCTTGGAGGTTGACCCAGCTGCTGCTCCAGTAGTGTTGTGATACCTTGCACGTAATTTGTCATCAGATAATGAGTCCTTTCTGGCCTGAGGGTGAAGAAAATTTTGTGCTTGGAGCATTGTGAGTCCTTGCACGTGGAAGATGGTGGCAGCCATTTGCAAATGTATTCTACTTGTCAGACATATCTGCAGTTTCTGGAGACAGCCCACCATCCGGGAAGATGTGCTGTGGTTGTCACAGTGGTAGGCTGGTGGCATAGAATGCCTTGTTCTGCTTTGTTGTGAGATGTGATTACACAGTACAGTCAATGGAGAGGGGATTAGCATGGATAATAAACATCTTGCCCCAGTTTAAAGCCATGTTGTGCTATTCCTAACAAATTAAGCAATTCACAGTGACTGTCAGAGTGTCTAAATCATGCAGCCTCCTTCAGCTGTCTCTAAGAAAGCAGCAATAAATTCCTCCCTGAATCTAACACAAAACCCTTCTGCAGATTTCACTCCTCAAGCACAGCACTGAAGCCAGGGCTAAAGGGGGAAGGGAGTCCTTGGGCTGTGAGTCACATACGCTCTTCTGCCCGGTAACAAACTCACTAGTCTGTCCCCGATGGGATTTTAGTAAGGAACTTTTAAAAATGGTGCTGCATAAGGGTGCTACCCTTGTGGCTGTCTGTAATTGTAACAAAGAATGTGCTCTTGAGAAAGCACAGCAGCAGCCCTGCTCTACAGTACAAACTGTCAAGAGTTTTTAATCCTTATCAAAAAATAATTGTTTTCTTAGAAGCTGGCCTTTATCTGGGGATTTAGCAGTGTTTCTCACTCCTTTAAGCTTAATGAAGTGTTGTGGTGAGAAGCAAGTTCACTGTAAAGACAAGCACTTTCTTGAACACTTCTTTTTATTCTGAATAGCTGCATCTAAATGTGTATAGTTAGACATTTACATTGGAAGATACATTAACAAAGGTGGGTTTGAGTAGTAGGACTGTTCCGTTTACACTACATACAGATTTTTTTACTAGCTCCAGGCATTTGCTTTTGAATCTTAGTAGCATTCAGGGTATATATTTAACTGGTTTGGGGTTTTTTAGGTACAGTATTGACACTTGACAAGATATATAGTTGGCAATTTGCAGTAGAAACTGTAAATATGTATTTGGAACAATTTGTGTTACTTGGGTAAGATCTCAGACAACTTTACAAAACACAGCTGTGCTTTTGAATGCCTTAGAGTGTACCATGTCTCTGAAATAGTTATGATTCCCTTAAGTTGCTTTTGAATTATTTCAGTTACTTGGTTTTAAACCCAGTGCATTAGAACATGCCTGTAAAAGCAAATAATATAAAACATGTGTTCAACATGTCACTTCTGAATGTCCCAAACCAGTATTTTTAGAAACTGATTTCCTGAAGAAGAGAAGATAATCAAATGTTATTGTTCCATTCAGGTGAGGTATTTGTTAGACTTCAGTGTTCAGCTGATACCTTTGCTCTTACTCTTTTTTGAAAAAGTTTTTGTTTACTTCAAGCTGCAGAACTTCATATTTTTTTTCTTTTTATTATCCCATTAACCCCCTTTTTTTAAACACCACAAGTTTCCAGGCATTATACCAAGCCTGAGGTTTTGGGTTGCTGATGTTGTTCAGAAAATTGAAATGGCTGGAGATTAAATTTAGATATTTAAAAAGCTCTGAAGAGGAAGAAAGGAGAAGTAGACAGGGCAGAGTAAAAGCTGGACAAGGAGTGCTGGAAGGGAACAGTGTGCTCTGTTACCCCATGGGACATGATGTTTCCTTTCAGAGCTGCTGTGCCTTCTATTGCTCGTACAATTTAACCCCATACAGCACTACAGGCTGGGCAGAGTGGCTGGAAAACACCCCAGCACAAAAGGACCTTGGAATGCTGGTCAACATCTGGCTGAACATGAGCCAAGAGTGCGCCCAGGTGGCCAGGAAGGCCAATGGCATCCTGATCTGTAGCAGAAATAGAGTGGCCAGCAGGACCAGGGCAAGGATTGTCCCCCTGTACTCAGCACTGGTGAGGCCACACCTCAAATCCTGTGTCCAGTTCTGGGCCCCTCACTTTAAAAAGGACATTGATCTGCTGGGGTGTGTCCAGAGAAGGGAACAAGGATCATAAAAGGACCAGAAAACATGTCGTATGAGAAACGGCTGAGAGAGCTGGGGTTGTTTAATCTCCAGAAGAAGAGACTCAAGGGGTGACTCCATTGCCCTCTAAAACTCCTTGAAAGGAGGGTGTGGGGTCAGTTGGAAAGGATGTGGGGGCCAGTCTCTCCTGCTGTGCCTGCAGTGAGACAACAAGAGGGAATGGCTTTAATCTGAGACACAGGAGATTCAGATCAGATAGTAGAAAAAAAATTATCAGTGTCACAGTGGTCAGGCATTGGAAAAGGTTACTCAGGGAGGTCACCATTCCTGCAGGTGTTTAAGAAGCATCTGGATCTGGTGCTGGTGATGTGGTTGAGTGGTTTAGGCATTACAGTGGCAGTGCTGGGTGGATGGTTGGACTTGATCCTAAAGTTGTCTTTCAACCTCGATTACTCTGTGATTATCAAAGGGCTATTCTAAGTGGGATACTGATGATGATGCAGGAACTGATGGAGTAACAAGATGGCCTTCTGAAAACATCAGAGCTCTGCTTACTCTTCCGTTAACGCTTGGAATGGCTCAAGAGGACAAAATCCATTTGTCTCTTTGGGATGTGTGGATCCTTGAGCTGTTGACTTAATACTCAAGGAATCCTTTTTGTGACAGTGGCAGACATTATGTTCCATAGACTTCCTTTGCTGCCTACAAATATCCTTTCCGTGTGCTTAACAGAAATGAATATATTACCCTTGTTATGTGTTGGGCATGCTTTAAGTAATTGTTTCCCCTTTCCAATAATGCCTGAATGTAGAGCGCAAAGGTGTTTTGATTTCAGTTGTCATTTTAGCATGAAGGTAGTTCCTTTGGAGAGAGCTGTGTGCACAGCTTTCAGCCTACTTGTTTTGTCTGCAGTAGAGCCTTTCCAGTAAAATAAAACATTGAGGTTCTTTCAGCTGTTTGTCCCCCAAAACAGCCCTTGTTTGGCTCATTTATTTTTCAAGAAAACAGATACATTTTCAAACTGAATATGTCGTAGAATCTGAAGGATGAGTAAAGAAGGGGCAGTGTGTGCCTGCTTCACCAGCCTTTATACCTACTTAGTGTTCCTTTTCTGATTGTGTTTTCTGTTTATCAAGAGACAAGTCACACTGGATGGCAGAGAGCATTTCTCAGGCAGGCAATGTTAGAGAAGGACTTTTATGTTTGTCAGCATCTTGAGACGTCTGGCAGGGTGTGACTTGTAGAGGATTAGCACCTAGCTCTTCTAAGAACAGAAAATTAGGGGAAATCCCACAAGTACTGTGAAGACCCAAACAATCGTTTGTGAAGTCTCTAAATCAGCTCACAGGTCTGGGGTATCTCAATGTCAGACTCTATTTTGCATCCCCACAAATTTAACTTGTTAATTTGACCCGATTTCTCTGTTGGTCACCTCACGTCATGGTCTCTGGTGGTCGGTCACAGGCAGCAGCTGAAAGGCTCTCTGGGTACTGCCTTCTCCCGTCTGTAGCTGTTGGTATCTCTCCACATGCTTTCACGCTGTGGTCATGCTGCTGCCTCACCGACCCCTGAATCATTCTTGTCTAAATTGACTTATATTTAGCACTGTTGTTCTGTTCCCTGAATCCATCCGGTCAGCTGCGTGACAAATTGCTGTTTCCTGAATGCTGTCCAATTTGTAAATAAGAATTGCCACAACTTAGGGACTATGGCAAATGTTTGTGTTTAGAAGTGCAGTTGTTGAAATGTCCAATGGACATGTACCTACACCTCTGCCTTGTGGCAGGATGGATGAAAGGTGTGCTGGTGTTTTCTAATTTTCCTAGAACTATGTGGAAATCATTTTACAGAACTATTTATGGGCGAACAGGCTGGGTGAAAACTAGTCTCAAGGTGCATCCTGTTGGCTGCAAGTTTTGACCTCCAGTGAGGCTGCAGATATTGTTCCTTTGCAGTCCATGGAGTGCTCCAGGAAATCTCACCTCTGCCATGTCCAGTGGCCTCCTGTGCAGTTTCTGGAGATTTGAGAGCCTTTTTAGCAGTAGCTTCAATAGGTCATAAGATACATAAGATACATGAGTAAATCCTCATGATGAAAAAGCTTGGCTTATGTATTTTTAAAAGAAGCTTTCATCTTCTAATTTCATAGGGAGAGCTACACCACTGTTTGCCCCAAACATCTTCATTTTTAAATGCTTTGTCCTTGTAAATTGACATGCATTCTAAGACAACCACAAAACTAAAGAAAGATTTTTCAATTGGTTTGGGGAGAAGTTCTCACTTTTCAAGGAAATTGTTTTAATCGTACTCTTATCCCTCACGCTGTTCTTTGCCCTAGACTGTTAACTAAAAATGTGTAGGAAGGGCTACTTACAGTGCCTTTGTTTCTAATATTAGGCTCAAGTGTGTACTTGGAGTGGAGCCCTCAATTCCTAGGGAAGCAAGATCAGCAGTTAACCTGTCCATTGGCTGGACGTTGAATCTTTTTATTTATAGAGTCTAGGGTTTTTTTTTTTAGTACGCATCAAGGAAGCATCAGGTAATATGTCTGAGATGCAGAAGTAGTTTTCCTGCCTTTTCATGTCATTGACTAACCCTTTTTCGTGTTTTCTTTCAGGCTTCCAAGATACCACAGAATTGTTGCCCACTTCTTGTATTTGTGAATCCAAAAAGTGGTGGTCTAAAAGGTCGAGATCTGCTGTACAGTTTTAGAAAGCTGCTGAACCCACATCAAGTCTTTGAACTTACCAATGGGGGCCCATTGCCTGGGTAAGTCATCATGTTTTAATTTTTTTTTTAATGTACATTGTTTTGTTATTTTTTAAAAGGGTAGACTAGATTCACTAATTTTGAAGATCTGAATGGCTTCTGTTCTGTGCCTGAAGACCAGTGGATTATTTCCTTCTGACTGTTCTTCCTGTGAGAACATATTTATGGGGTTCTCTAAAGAAAAGAGAATGGAGTACTTCCTGATGTATATACTTCTGTCAAATCTAGCTGAGTCTGGCCCTGGGAAAGTTATATGCACTTTACAGTAGCACTGACTTAATAATTATTGAAAATAAATAGATTATATATTTGAATGGAGATGGAAAGAGAAATGTCACATTTCCTAATGAGGGTGGATTTTTGCTTTTATTTCTTCTGATGTTTCATGGGAACTACCAAGAAAGTATAATAAAATTTTCTATTTTGACTCTTGAAACTTGGTCACAGTTGCAGAATTAGCAGGGTCTGCCTGATCACAGCTGCAACATTTCTACAAGGAACAGAACATAATGTGCTTGTGAGAAGACAGGAACCGATGACTTGATTTAATGAAGCCCACTTTGTTACAGCTTCATAAAACTGAAAGCAATGATTGTGGCGTATTCCTCATTCCTTAACTACTACTTTAATAAAAAACTTGTCATGACAAGATCTTCAGTAAAAAAGCTTTGTGGGAAAAATGCAGCTTGTATAGGAGACAAGATAAACAAGCTACACAAACTAATTTTTCTGTCAGAACTTATAATTCTGTTGTCTTTTTAATGCACTTCAAGCTGCAACTTCAGTAACTAGTTCATTTTGTTTGGGCTTTGGAATCTTTCTGTAGCTTTATGGCAAAATGCTCCCACTTGTTCATTGCGTCTTGTGCAATGGGAAATAACAATTCTTTTCATGATACGGTGATATGTGGGATGAAAAGCCACAAAAGGTAAGCATCACCAGGAAAACAGTACTATGAAGAAGAAAATGTACTGTGATTCCTATGACTAAGTACAAAAACACCACCAATAATCAACATCTCCTCTAGGATTTAGAGAGTTACAGATGTTCAGATGACTAGTTTGGTCTCTGTGCCCTTGAAAAAGGAAATGATTAACCATATAGTTCTGTCTGTGAAGAATCTTAGAGGAATATGGTTTTCACTCTTTTTAAAATGATCTTTATCTACAACTTCATATTTTTCCATTCACTTTGTTGAATTTGATCCAGAAAATGACAGTAAAGGGACATGGACAGAAACCCAATAATACTGTGTTACTTTAAATAGCATATTGGGACCTTGCATTTCCTGTATTCCATTGTAACTTTTCTTTTCCACTGTTCTTCGCTTCACAATGGAGGTTCCACACGTTCTCCAAAGTCCCCTCCTTCCGAGTGCTGGTGTGTGGAGGGGATGGCACTGTTGGCTGGGTCCTTGGTGCGCTTGAGGAGATCAGGCACAAGCTGGTGTGCTCAGAGCCCTCAGTTGCCATCTTACCTTTGGGAACAGGTGAGAACCACAGCAAGAACCATTTTTCTGCTGAGCACAGAAGCCCTCTGTGAAGTTTTATCTTTATCTGTCTGACACAGGACATAATTTTGCAGCTGAGATGCTGTGAGATTCAGTTCTGGCTGGTGCTGGAAAGTAAACCACAGTATCAGCTTTTCAAGGAAATGTCAGTCATGCTTTCAGAAAAACAGCATCAGGAAAAACAAGTCAGCAGGAGTGTTGATACGTGTGTGGGTGAGTGGGCAGGAGTTGGGAGGGCAAATTATCCTCCTCCTCACAACCGCAGGTGCATTGCTGTAAGACAGCAAACTCAGTTGCTCCCTGGTGTCTCAACTCCATTACAGATTTTCCTACCACTTTTTGTGGAAATGCTCCAGTGTGTCTGTATGCAATGATAAGCACATGTGCAGACACAACACAAGATTTTATTTTTTTTTTCTGCTAGTTAACTCTTCCTTCCAAACGAACTAATTCTGTGACTTGATTGGAGCACCTTAGTGCAGTGTGATTTGTAAAACAGGGCTGATGCACTGATGGTGAAACACGGTCATGTTCTGGTGTTCTTCGCTGTTGCCCAGGTAATGACTTGGGAAGGGTCTTGCGCTGGGGAGCTGGCTACAGCGGGGAGGACCCCTACTCCATTTTGGTTTCTGTGGATGAGGCGGATGATGTTCTTATGGATCGCTGGACTATCCTTTTGGATGCAGAAGAGCCAGCTGAAGGTGCAGAAAATGGCATTGCAGAACCTGAGCCTCCCAAGGTGAGCTGAGCACCATTTGAGTGTGATTCTTAGGAACTGTTGTTCTAGTGAAAATCACAAAGAGGATGGGTATTAACATAGTGTAATTTTCACTGCTCACTTGCGTTTCTGCTTGGGCCTTACTGAACTCTTTCCTAGTGAATACAGCATACATCTGGCCCTAGTGTTTTGGTTTTGTCAGGGCTAGTTGACTGTAGAGCACGTTTTGTAGCTGTTTAGCATAAAGCATCTGATAGAGGATTAATTCACATGGCAATGGCATTCCTCTTTGCTTCAGCTGGAAAGAAAATTATTTCTCAAATAAGAAAAGGCTTTGGAAGGAATGCCAAAACACTTTCCAAAACACTTGTGAAATTGGAGTGTCAACCAAAAACACTCCCTTCCCCAAAAGGTACTCTCATCTTTCCTTTCACTGTTTAAGAAGTTACTAGGAGTTGCTAGCATGTACAGGAAGTAAATCCTTCTGTCATCTTACTGCTATTGTGTGCCTGTATATGTGCCATCTGTTATTTATTTGGGGTTTTTTTGTGTGAAAGTCACTGTCAATTGGTTCATATGAGCTTGTTTCTGTTTAGGAAATAAAAATGTTGATTGTAGATGGTGATTTTGGAGCTGTATGTGAATCCTGGTTCTGTCTCTTTTCAGATTAAAGAAAGAAATTGGACAAGGGGCTTGCAAAAAAAAGTAGGAATTCATAACATTGGTAGCAATTGTCCAGGATTTTAGTCTGGTCACTGGAAAATCCTAGGCATTATGAGTCAGTTGGAGGATTTAAGATGCTCAGGTTCCAGCTACTTTTCACTTGGTGGAGACAGGGGCTTTTTTTCCTATGGTGCCTAATCTGCTTTTTAAAGGTGAAGGATGGGAGAGTAAGGCCTAGGACAAAAGAGCTGTGGAATGAACTAGCATGCAAAGGAAGATTTAATGGAAGAAATGGTCAAAATCTGTAGGAACTTGAGGTTGGCATATAGGGAGCTAGTTAAAATTCAGCTGAATACGTGAAGTCAAGTTCTTCATTCAACTGGTGTAAGCTGGTCACCTTCCAAAGTAAGTAAGTCTTCCCAATGATGTAATATAAATCCATAGCTGATGCCAAAAATAATAGTGGCATTAGTGTTCAGCAGCTTGTGGAGTTGTTGCATAGAATTGCTTTGAGAAGTTGAGTTGGTTTTATTTCTGCATTTGTTTTTATTTCTGCCTTATTATGCTTGTTACTTTTAATTAAGATTAAATTTTCAGGTTTCTGATACTTTGGAAATAATGACTACACATATCAACAGTTGTTCATGCAGCTTTATTTTTAGTGCAGTGTTTCTGGAAAATGTTTTCCAGAATCTGTCAAGATGCAAGTGACTTGGAAGAATCATCTGCAAAGCTTGCTTTTGTTGAAAAGCTTTGGAACTTCTTTGTTTTTCATTAATAAATGTAAGCAGGAAATTATACCTTTTTCTTTCCTTTTGGTCAGATTGTACAGATGAACAATTACTGTGGTCTTGGCATTGATGCAGAATTGAGCTTGGACTTCCATCATGCTAGAGAAGAAGAACCGGGCAAATTTAATAGCAGGTAATCATGGGGAAACCAAGTGTAAAGGTCAATTCTGTGGTATTGCATTACTTCCAATTTACACTACAGCTGATAATCTTAAATGCTACAGGATG
Organism: Illadopsis cleaveri; assembly: GCA_013399915.1. Lineage (NCBI taxonomy): Eukaryota > Metazoa > Chordata > Aves > Passeriformes > Timaliidae > Illadopsis > Illadopsis cleaveri. The sequence continues at coordinate 142,504 of VXBB01015717.1, read as the reverse complement.
CTCCACTAATATTGCTTGTGGCAGAGCTGGGACAAGGAGGAATTAAGCTAGCCAGGAAGCATAGACACAAAATTCCTGTGTTGTGTTGGTTTGGGGGTTGGTTTGGAGTCTTCTTCCTCTTCCGAGAGAGCGCCCAAGCAGTTTTTGGAAGCCATGTCATTGTTATTCATTATTCTTAGTTTGACAATAACTGCATTGTTGAGTTCAGTGAAATTTTGAGGTAGTGGAAATATCTCTTGCTCAAAGTCTTTAGCAAGAGTGAGGGCAGTGCTGCTACATGAGCAGTCTTTAGGATCACATACTACAGAAGAGATCACATTTTGTTTGTACCATCCAAAATGGCAGGAGATTGCTGTGGCAAGCAGTTTCCTAAATGCAAGGTTCGGGAGAATATTTTACGCAATCTAATGCAAGTTTAGACTTATTTTACAGAGATATACAACTGTTCTGCAGTTAGGGCACTGTGAATTATTCCTTGAGTTTCTGAAGGCTTCCTTCTTCATGCAACAAAAATTTATACTTCTTGGGGATATCGCAAGTGTTGTGTTTCCTACTGATATTCCAGTATTTTTCAGTTGTATCCAAATTAGATAAAACCTGTCTTAGCATAGACATCTTGCATAGAGCAGAAGTGTATGTTAAATGGTGTTACATGAGGTATATTTAATTTGGTGCTATTTTAAACTGTTAGGACATAGGACTAATCATTTCCAATGTAATAACTTAAGGTGTCTGAAAAGTCTCTGTCTGAAGACTCGGCTGTAACCTGCACTGGCTGTGTTCCCCACTTTAATGTCTATGGTATTTAGACATAATGCTAGAGAGATTTTGCAGAGTTGAATTCCAATGACACCCATGTACTAGTAGGGTCAAATAATGAAAAATTTGTGCTTTTTATTTTAAGTTTGCCCTGAAGGTCATGTATCCGAAGGTTTCCATTATAGAAGAAAATAGTCTGTGTGTTTAACTGACTTTTGTTTATGTTATTCTTAAAATATTTTGCCATTTCTAGGGATGCCATAAAAATCTTCTTCATCTTTTTTATTCTAAATTTAGAGATGTTAGAGCTCTGTCACAAGTTGAGATTACTAAGCCTGTTTTAAGTCTCTGCAGCTAAGTAAATTTCAAATTAATTAGGAATGTGTAAAGCAAAGATTTTCAAATTTTTTTTGCCATAAGTATTGTAGCATTGCATGAAAAAATAATTTAAAATGGGTCATGATGACTCTCAGTCTTAATCAAAAATGTAATCTTCAAGCCCAGGAGTTTACATTTCAAAGAGGCATTGTATTCAGGCAATGCTTCAAGAAGGGACGATTTTTCTGTAATAAAATTTCACAATCTGCATGTGCCTCAACAGCAGAATCAACCCTTAAGTAAAGGTATGTAAAGTAGCAGTTCATGGTTTATGCTTTGTTTCTGCAGTAAAGCTAGAAGAATTTGAAATGGGTTTTAATTGAAAAACTCTTTAAACATACCTGCTTGAGGAAAACAGTTGTATACGTACAGGGAAGAGTGCTATGTCTGGCCTTACTTTTTAGTTACAAGATGCTTGTCTGCTTCTAGGTTTCACAACAAGGGAGTTTATGTGAAAGTCGGGCTGCAGAAAATAAGTCACACTAGAAACCTTCACAAGGATATAAAGCTGCAAGTGGACCAACACGAGGTGGAGTTGCCAAGTATAGAAGGACTCATTTTTATTAATATACCCAGGTAAAAAGAAGAGGAAGAATCCCTTGTGGATGCATGCTGGACTGTGTGTGTAGAATTGCTGCTTGGTATTTGAGCATCAAAAGTCAAATGGTTAGGTAACAGGTACAGGATCAAAGGCAATTCATCTGCAATTGACAATCAAGCCTGCACACATTTTCTGATATGCTGGAGATTGGGTACCAAAGCAGTTCCTGCAGTGAAGGCCAGATGGATTTCAGCCCCAGGTCCTACAGGCAACTGGTCAATATACATGGAGTGTGTGATGCTACCTGAGTAGCCATGGAAGACCACAGTTCAGATACCTTTACAGGACTGTGAGTGCTTCCTTGACACCTGCAGGGAGCTAAAGTAACTGTTGTGGAAGCTAAATCCACAGGAGATCTGGCTTCCTTACATGTGATGTTGATAGAGGCAGGTTTTTTGTTTGTACAAAACCAGCAGGTAATTACCTTGCCATACTATTATTTTTTCAAGTACCATCTTGTGTTAAACCACCTGTATCTCTTTGCATTTTAGTCTGAAAATGTTTTATTCAAATACTTCTTTTTACATGTACACACATGCACATATATTGCATGTGTACACACATGTACAAATGTACATTGCATGTGAGAGCTGTGGCGAAGAAAAGATCCAATTAAGTGATGAGTAGTTCATGTGCCAAAGCAATAAGCAAGTGATTTGAGTGGGAAGGGTCAGTACTGCACAAAAGGTAGCATGGTTTAAATTGTCAGAAGCATTTCAGAGGACTGAAGTGCATGAATATCTGCTTAACTACAAGTGCTTTCGGCCAGGTACAAGAATGAAATCTCGATAATTGTTTTAGCTTTAGTTTCTCTTAACTTCCATGAAGGTTGTCAAGACCACTAAGAGCTATTTTAAGTTGTTTAGTCTTGAAAATTAAGGGTTAGTTTAGCTGTAACCTGTATTTCCCAGCAAACTAAAACTCTACAGAGTTACCTTCTTCCTTTTATTTCCAATGGAAACTATTTACTTTGCTCCTTTTATGACGAAAAGATCTGACAAAAATTCTTCCAGATTTTAGAAAAACATTTCCTGCTTTTACAATGCAGGAAAACTGCTCCCTCCAGCTGGTGGGGGAGCAGAGTGTGTAGCTTTTGAAGCCTGAGAAACCCTTAGCAGGGCGTGCCCAGGGGCAACCCACAAGTCCAGGGTGGTCATTGGTGTGCTCTCCACACAGCTGGGGCTCTGGGGCCGACCTCTGGGGGTCTGAGAGTGACAACCGCTTTGAGAAACCGCGCATCGATGACGGCCTGCTGGAGGTGGTTGGTGTGACTGGCGTCGTTCACATGGTGAGTTGGCATCCCAGCAAGCACAGAAGAAACATGTATTTCATGGGACAGGCTTATTTCTGTAACAAACAGTGCGTTGCAAGTGCATGGTCCTAAAATTTGCGCCTCTTTGTTAAGGTTGGGTAAGAAGTAACAGGAATTGAGAACGTGTTAAAAATCCATGGGGAAATGCTTTATAACTTCACTAGACTTTGAACCAAGTAGAGAAACATACATGTGTGCATATATACATATATATATATATATGTATTATGGAATGCACTAGCTTTCTCATAACAGGTATCATGGTGTCCAAAGGGAACAGTTCATGGGATGAAGATTTTATTCTAATATTACAAAAATATGCACCCTTCACCTAGTGTATTTGCAAAAAGTCGTGTCGTACCTCATCACAATCACAGTGGATATTCCATCGAGACAGGTTGCTTTATAATCATCCACCACAGGCTTTCCAACACCTGTCACTGAGAATTTGATACTTGCTGCTCTTGATTTGAATGCTACATCACGCAGGTGGTATACTGTTCTGCAAAGAATATTATGACTCAACTTATGCAATTCTTTTTTAATTCTTTCATGTATTACATATTTTACAATGGTCTGCTATTAATAACTCAGTCCTGTGGGATGGTAGGTTATTTTTTTCTTCATATCTTACCACTGTTTAAGGAAATCTGCTGTTGAAAAAGCATATGTGGCCAGGTAACTAGAGATAACTAATCCATAAAACCACCAAAAATGGAAGGATGGGTGCTTAAATATTGTGGAGCTCAATCTTTGGTGTTGGTTAAAACTTTTCTTTTGTAATTTAGATCTTCTAAAATACACTGAAGAGTTGTTTTGGTAGAGATCCTTTAATGTGTTATGAAAGTAGAAGCAGCTTTGGAGTATCAATGTTAACAAACCTGTGCTTTGAGTTTGTGATATTAAGGTTTTTACTCTCATTTTTGGTTTCTGCTCACATTCCCCAAGAGTATGTGTAGCAATAAAATTCACTTTGCTTCACTTCTACAGTTACCTCTAAAAGTTAACTCAGCTGTTAAGTTGTAGTTGAGTATGTGTATAAGAAGTTCAGTGTTTGTACGTGTGTATTTCTGTAGCTATGAGTTGAGTTTGGAAAAACTCCCTCTGATTAATAAACTGCTTTTAGACTTTGAAATTTCACATGTGCTGAAGTATGTGTGTATAATTAGGTGTTTTTAGAAGTATTTACTGTGCTACCGAGGGGCAAGCCAAAGCAAATAAGACCTTTGTGAGTGTATGCTTCTTAGCCAACCTTTGTGTACAAACAGCTTTGCTTTGGGAGTTGTTTTGCCTCCCACAGCCTGCAGGGGTATCCAAGTTCTCCCTCCTAGACTAGCTGAAAAAATTAATGCTAGGGCAGTAAAGGCATCCTTGTTTTGCCTAAGCAGTTTTTTAGCTGAAACTTAAAATGTCAGGTGAGAATAAAATAATATACACCTACTTTAATTGCAGATAGTATTTGTACTTCTTGTTAGTTGGAGTGATTGATATCCTGGCTTTTATTCCCTGACAGGGTCAAGTCCAAGGTGGTTTTCGATCAGGAATCCGCATAGCTCAAGGCTCGTATTTCCGTGTAACACTCCTAAAGCCAATTCCAGTTCAAGTTGATGGAGAGCCTTGGATTCAGGCACCTGGCCAGATTATAATTTCTGCTGCAGGACCAAAGGTACTGGGTGTAGATTTCTCTTAGCAATTTGACTTCGTTCCTGCACTGGATGTTACTGTATTATCTCACTTGTCTGTGTTCTGATGCTTAACCCTAAAAGAGCTGCTTAGCACTGTGTGCTAACTGACAGCAATTTCTAAAGAGGATGGTTTGAAGGCTCTGTCCACTGGCTCAGATGAGGCTCATGTTTAAAAAAACAGTCCCTGAGCTTTGGCCTAGTGACTCAAGTTTTCCCCTGTATTGACATATGCAGGCAGTATTTCTTTTCTTGAAGCAGGGCAGTTATAAAGGCCATGGTAGTAGTGCAGTGTGCAAGGCAGGAATCAGTCTGCTGGAGAAGGGAAGGTCTGTCAGACAGTAGTAGGAAAGGAGAAAAATGAATAAGAGAGGTGCAGGGTGTGTGAAAAAGACTTGAATAGTCAGTGTCTGTTTTTTCTTGATTATCTCCATGTGTACATAAAAGACAGCATCAACTCTCTAATAATTTAACTTCTCTGTTGACTTTGAAATTGTGAAATAAGCATTTTGCAGTAGGTGACTGTGGTGCACACCAGTCTGCACATTTGCTTGCTACTGTAAGGATGGCTTTCCAACTCACAGACATTTGGTGCTGTAGGCAAGCACAGAGGATATGTAGCTGTACTGGGAAGGCTACCAGAACAATTCCCCTTGCTGAGGAGGAGTGAAAGAGAGGGTCATACCTCAGAGTTCCAGAATTTATTAAAACTTAGTTCTTTTCATGAGAAGAAGTGGGAGGGTAATGGCAGGAGAGAGAGGGCAAACCTAACTTGTCCTTCAGTGAGAAACATTTCTTCTTCTACCAGGTTACTGACTAGTTATCTCTATACATGGGTATATATATGTGTGTGCACAGGATTATATATGCACACACATATATATACATTATGTGTATATGTTTATGTAAAAAAAGCAGTAAATCCTATAGCTTTACAAGGATTGGTGCACCAGATAGTTCTGTATTTAAATATTTTTCTGTTGCAGTTCAGCTTGTTACTTTGTTATTAGTTAGTTGCCTTAGATCAACTTGTTGATGACTATAAATATTTTAATACTCACCTTCTTTTAATTTTTTCAATTTTAGGTCCATATGTTGAAAAAATCCAAGCAGGAGCAGAAAAAAACTGGAAGCCTGAAAGAGGGGAAAGTGGATAGCATGTCAGTCTCTGAAGGAGGACGCTAAGGAGAGACCTGTGTTCACATCTGTGGAAGATACCATCCTCGTCCAGTAAAACCTAGTGCAGACAAATCGTGAAGAGTGTTGCCTATGAGCGTGCCTTTCATTACATTTTGATAGTACTGGGTTCTTCTTTGTTTTTCAAAGATAGTACCTCATTGTCACAAATAACTATTATGTACCACTTGTCTCATATGAAATGTTTACTTGGGGTTGCTTTTCTGTAAGCTGTTTTTTCCCAGCCAAAAAGAGATTCCAAGGTACTGAGATTTCTGCCTTCACAAAATACCCATCCCTCCTCCCAGTTCATTCTTAAAGAAAATCCATAGATAATTTTTAATTGTTCTATAACTGAAAATGTGTTCCTTTAAATTAATGCTCACAATAGCATCCTGACCAAAAAAAAGCAAAAACATGAGCTGCTGAGAACTACTTAGATCAGTCCAAATAGCACAGCTGAAACAGTACAAGTGTAAAGAGAAAAACACAAAACACAGGAGAGATTATTTCTGTAAAAGGATCCCAGTGCACTGGGAAGAGAGAAAGTGCTAGAACAGTTGAGTCAAAATATTTCAGAGCGTTTACTTCAACGCTCTGAATTTGGACAGCCTGAATGAAGGGCAAGCAGCCTGTATAGCCATTTTTCAACTGTAGCTTAGTTTCTCATTATTCAGCCAAAGCCTGTTTTAGCAGGCATTTGAATTTCATCAGCTACAACTCTCAAAATAAAAAAGGAACAAGAATACCCAAGGCAGTATTATCTTTTACCAATTCTTTTCTATCACTGAAACCATTATCTTTGACATCAGACTTTTTTGTCTTGACTTGACTTGTGTTAATTTTCAATCATTTGGACTGTTATATAACAGCAAGCTCACAAATCATCATTAATTAGGTTAAAAGAAGTACCACTTAGTGTTCAATTAAGTAAATTAGCACAGTTATATGTTAGAGCTGAGCTGATGTACAGCATCGCCTTGCTGAGGAGCCTTAGCAACTACTGAAGCCTCTAGTGTGCATGTAGCATGCTCTAGACTTCAAATAACCAGGAATACGAGAGGCATCATGAAAATTCACTTACCTCATCAAGCTTCTCAAGTCTTTTTGGGTGTTGTTATTAGATGTGGGCCCAGAGACACAGTGACTGTCTTTTCTCACTTGGAAGAGTGTGTGCTCTTCAGAGGCTCTTTCTCCATCAGTTCCTGTGAGGCCAAGACCACCTCTCTGTGTTTACCCATCTGCTGAAGGTGTGGGGATCCTGTACTTTTACATCTTCATGCTGGAGACTGGCGCTGGAGCAGCCGTGCTGGTCCTGCCATGCACTGTCTGTGTCTGCTATCCATGGCTGTAGTTGTGTTGTTCTTCACTCACATCTCTGTCTCACCCTGGTTCCCCAGGGACTGAACCTTTCCGTTTTGGCCAACATCATGCACAAAGGGCTCTGTGAGCCACTTGTGGGTGGGGCCTGCAAGGTTTTGCCACCTGTATGCATCTGCTGCTTGGAGCTGCGTAAGTCAGGTTGGCTAGAGCCCGCTTAGCCATATGGTGGGCTTACTTGTCCTCTGTTGCACAGTAATAACTCTTTCAGCTGTGGGTGGCATGAGTTCATCACCTGCGTGTCAGCCTTAGGAGCATTCCTGTTGCCAGAGTGTCTAGAAAAATATCTCTAGCTGCTTCGGGGGACTTAGGTGTAACTTTGAAATACGCAAAAGCTGTTTTGTGATGGAGCCAGTAATGCTGCTGAGGCAGCTCTTGCTGGGTCTTGCTGATGAGTCTGTACTCTCAGCACTGTGCCAGCTTCAGCAACAGCTGATCATTACATGTGCTTTCTACTTTCCAGTCATGGTGCAACAAGGGTCTGAATGTCATCTATAGCAACAGAATGATGCAGCTAAAGCTATAAAGAGAGACGAAACAGCTATGGGAAATGGCAGATACCTGAAGCTTCTCCTTTCAATCTAGTGATTCCTTCTCAGTTTTTTGGTAGAAGAATGTGAATGAATTTTTGGTAGTGGAAGAATGACTTCTGTTTTCAGTTAAACCTTTTCTTAATTGTTTAAATTCTTAATTTAAATTTGGGGATGTTCTTCAGGTCCCACAGTGTGGACTACAACTTAACTTTTATTCAACATGAAAACTGGATTCATGCTATGAAGGAAATAGTTTGGATAATACAGACCTAAAAGGCTTTTCTTCCTGATCATTAAACACAGGGTTGTCTTCTGTAGAACCTGGGCATGAGGGGTCAGTCCTATGGACCTCTTCTAGCATCCTGGTACCAGCATAACAAGTAGGGAGGATGAAGTGTTGTATTTTAGGATGTGCACTCTCTGAATGAAGCTCACAAATTAGAGAGGAATTCTGGAATGGGCTGCTGTTTCATAATAGTCCAGAAAGACAGAGAAACTGCTCTGTATCCTTGGGGCAGCAGAATGCATGGTCTACTTTCCAGTTGCTGACTCAGTAATGGAAGCTGGGCTTTTTGTTGGAGAAAACATGCATAAATTTTAAGATTGCTGGTACTTAAAGTTGTCTTTTGCAGCCCAAGTAAATAATCGTGTCTTACTATTTTTCCAGGCATATATAATCCTGCACCACGTAGCTGACAGTGTTTCAAGTTCTTGGCTTGTTAAGGACCTGGCTGCCTCTCCTTTTGCTCTGTATCTGTTATCTGAAATAGCATGAAACTCACAGGTCACAATATTTTAATCAGACAGCCCCTTGCTTTGGCATATTCTTCCTGGAGATTTCCCATCCCTGGAAGTCTGTACAAGCCTGTTTTGGGACAGCATCATGGTAGCAAGGTGACACTGAAATATGAGTGTAATCTCTTCCCAGCGTCCAGAGGGGGTCCTGGTGGAGGACAAGAAGGCTTTGAGTTTTGTTTTTCCTTCCTTTTTCTTTTTTTTTTCCAGAAACCAACTGCCATGTATTTGAGGAGACGAGTGTCATGCTGCAATAAAAACATAGCTTAAGAAAAACACTCTTAGTATATAAGGCCTCTGTGCATCAAAAGATGATGCGCAATGTGTTTTGATGGCAAAACAGATTCCAGTTGAGATAGGAAACGCCCTGTAAAGCTTTTAAAAGGAGAAACTCACTCATTAACACCTCTGTTAAGATGTTCTAGTTTCAGGTTCTGTGAAGGCCATTATATCCAGAATATATGTATGTGTGTGTGTATTTTTTCTTTCTCACATTTTCATTGCATATGATGTGTGAGGAGGCCTCATATTTTCTTCCAAGGTATGCAAGGCCTCCGTGAAGGGAGGGGATAACTCCTTGCAGTTAATATGAAACATTTAGACTTAGCCTTTCCACTGAACATAACAATGCAGTATAATTTATGTGACAGTGGACAGATAGATGATTCTCCCTACGGACTGAGTAGTATTGTTTGAGAACCTAGTGGTCACATGACCAAGTATTTAAAATAATGCAGCAACAAAAGTATTGAGGAAGAGGCTCAGTTATGTCAAGACAGGTGTTAAGTAACATCAGGGACCAGGACCAGGAGCTGTAACTGTGGACAGAGAAGAGATGCAGGCTCTTTGTTCTCCTGAGCACACTCCTTCATCCTCTCTCCACTGCCTTTTTACCTTGCCTATAAACCATGGCAGGCACAAATAGCACAACTAGCATCTTTCCTGCTGAGGTACACTCTCCTGACCTTTTAGTAGTGTCCTACTTAGGCATTGCCAGCACTGGGGAGAGAAAGGTCCTGAAAACCTGGTACCTTTCAAATACCCCAATGTCGCAGATTAGTGCAGGTGGTTGATTAAAATCTATTTTGATGGATAAATGTATTACCTCTGCTTTGGATCAGTAGAACCAAAATTCAAAAGCTCATCCCTGAGATATCGGTGCTACTTCAGAAAATTTACTGCTTTTTCCCCATGGCTTTTACCTTTGATTTGTACAGTTTAAATTGCTGGTGTTTTCATTGCATTGATTTTTAGGTGATACGGTTATTTTGCCAAAAACCTTTTGTTTATGTATGTGTATATATGTATGTGTACATACATGTGTGTACATACATGTGCACACACCCTTTAAGAATACGCCTTATTCTATTTCCTTCTACAGTGCCTAATTATACAGCTTTTGCCCGTTACAGCATTCTGATGGCACTCACTTCTGGATCTTTCTCTCACCGGTTTTGGACATGAGGCAGGACTTGCACTTTCCAACAAGGTGTGATGGCAATATAATGAAAGCACAACTGTGTTTAGAGTACATTCTCTGCATTTATGCAGTTTGAGCTCTGCTTGCTGTTTCTAGATTTTAGTCAAGCATCTGTGTGTCTAAAACCAATGGCAATGGCTATTGTAGCATTTTAAAAGCTAGGAAGAGGCTGTCACTGCAAGACTTAACTAAGGAACAAAACTAAATGAATTGTTACAGACAATTGTTATAAATCTTCATGATTACCCTCTTACAAATATTGTATGAATTTCCTTTCTTTAAAGAGAAAATAATGTACTTGATCTGAATATGAGATGTTTCAAATTGCTAAGCATTTATGCATGCGATTCTGTAGCAGTCTGTTGGCATATAAATATCATTATCAAATTTTTGTGGGAGGATAAGGTAAGAGGAGCTGTTGTGACACTTAAAAGGGCTTATGTTGAAGACACAACAGATTTGGTTGCAGATGTATTTAATAATGTACCGACTGTAGGTGTGGTCTGTCTTGCATAGTCTCCAGTCCATATTCCAACAACAGTACTGGGGGGTCCTTGGAGTTGTGCCCTGGCAGTAGATACTCTTTCAGTCTGCACCCCAAAAGTCTTCCTTACTACCTTCGGAGTGACTGTACTCTTCCTCTTTCTGCCAGACAGCCCTCTTTCCCCTTGGGCCTAGCTCTGTACCAAAACTGGTAATGAAGGTATGAGTATGTGCTGGTGAATGTGTGTGGAGAGTGGGGGAATGGAGTTCCTGCTCTGAATGCTGCTCTGTCAGTTTGGCTTAGATTATTCTTTAATTTCTACTTCAGCTTCTACTTTAGCCATCTAACAGCTGTGCAGCAAAGATTTGGCAACTATTGAATTGCCTTGGATTCACCAGTGACAACGTTGCCTCATTTTCAGGCTTCGATCTTATATGCATCAGAATATGTATAACTTCATTATACTTTTTGCACTTAACAGAAATACAGGTTAGGTAGGCATAGGGTGTGGCAAAATTGCAATGTTTGTACTTTTTTTGTAAATATGGGGATGATTCTACAGATACAAAAATGCACTTTCAGATAACAATGAGAACAAGTTTGTAAAATACAATTGTTTAGGAGTTTTTCTGGCTGCAGTGTTCCTGATTCCCCTCCATGTCTAACACTGTGTTCTCCTTGAAAGCCTGCTTGGGGATAGAGATTGCTTCTCACATTGCAGAATGTAAATTTATAGCTGACTGACTGAAAGTTCATGTACATTTTTGAGCAAATTTGCTGCTATTCTAAGTTTTAGGTTTTACTAGACTGCTTTAATAATGCATAAAATAATGTTCAAGTTTTATTTATAATGTCAACACTTACTGATTTGACACTTAGTTGCAGGAGACATGCAGCCTAAAGCCTTCATTCCTTTTGCTATTTAATGGTTTTGGGGTGGGTTTTTTTGTTGTTGTTTTCTTAGGGTTTTTTTTTTTGGTTTTGGGGTTTTTTTTTGTTTTGTTGGGGGAGGTTGGTTTGGGGTTTTTTTGGGGTTTTTTTTTGGTTTGTTGTTTTTGTTGT